>OY744616.1:37452044-37484544 GCA_963556255.1 Allolobophora icterica
TGGCTTCTGTTGGGTTGATGTGCCGCTCCACTGATGCCCTTTCAGCTTGGATGGCATCAAACCGGTTGCTTCTGAACCCGTCCAAAACTCAATTCAATTGGCTTGGTGGTCGTAGGCACCTGGCGGGGGGTTGATCTACACCTATTGACTGAGACCTTCCCCCATATCACTTTATCCCTTACGGTTCGTGACCTATAGCCTATAGGTGTTATGTTGGATCGAGAGCTTAGTCTCTCTCAGCATGTGAACTTGGTCACGCGGGCAGGGGTTAAAGTGGAGTGGGAACGGTGGGAACGGCGTTTCCACTGCTCTCGAAATTCTTTGCTTGCGTTCCCACTGCTCATGCATGCGTTCCAATAAAACTCATCTTTGGCGTTCCCACTGCTCACCCAAACCACTTTAACCACTGCACGCGGGACTGTTCAGCTCCGAAAGTTGCGTGTTGTACTGAAGTCCTTCTCCCATGATGCTGCGGTCATCTTAGTACGTGCATTTGTCACTGGTAGAGTCGACCACTGTTGCTCGGTCCTTGTTGGTCACTCCAAGGGCCGCTCCATAGGGCGACTTGACCGAGTCCTTCGTTCTGCTGCTAGACTTATTGGTCGTATTTCAAAATACGCCCCAGTCTCTGCCTATATGTGTGACGTCTTGCATTGGCTTCCTGCCTCTGAGCGCATCTCCTACAGGATAGCAGCACTAGTTTGGCGGTGTCTCTCCGGCAGCGCCCCATCCTACCTGTCTGAACTCTGTTGCCCGATTTCTGACTTAGCCTCTCGCAGAGCTTTGCGCTCTGCAGTCAGACAACGCCTTGCCTTCTCGATTGTTGGCCCGTCTACCTGGAATGGTCTTCCCATCGCCTTACGCTGCTTCCCACGGAATAGCACACCTGCTTTCTTACGACACCTCAGGTCCTACAGTACCTCTTAGCCGTGGCTGGGCTGGGAGCGCCTCTGAGTAGGTCTCTTGAAGAGGCGCTATATAAATTTCCAGAAGGAATGAATGAATGAAGAATGAATTCCTACATGTATCAAACACCGTGTGCTTATTAAATATTTCGTGTTTGATGTGGTGCAATTTATGTTTTCCCTCTAGGACTTAGGCCTAATGGCTTACTATTGCCATGCGCGTGTTAACCTGCTGTAGGCCTATCTGTTCATTCCTGCGTTGAGGTTCAAATTAAGTGCTTGTGTTCTGATGTTTAAATAACTCACGACATAGATCTATACTTGTTTTAGTGTTTGATTGACGGCTCTAGGATTCCCAGCAAATTGGCTAAATGTGGCCAGCGACCAGATGAAGGGAGACCATGCAACTGGATGCTTGGGAGCCTTAATTGGGTTTGCCCGAAAACTGAGAATAATCTTTCGCACCGAGTCACAGATGACAATATTAGAGATGTGAATTAGAGCTATGTAATTGTTCACCTCAACTAGACCTACCTCAGTTAAACCACAACAGCTGATAAACACAACCAGATAAATCTTCGGTACCTTCTTAACAACTCAGAAGCGCTCAAATTTAATAATTACTTCTTTATACCCAGTCTTGTTGTCCTCGAGACCAAGGTCATGGTCTCGAGTGCACTCGAGTTCGTTTTTAAAAGTCTTGGTCTTCGTTTTGGTCTTGAGACCAAAAGTCTTGGTCTTGAGGCTCAAAGTCTTGGTCTTGGTTTTGCAAGACCAAGACCAAGACTTTTGACAATATGAACAGTCATTTAACAAAACGCAAGGTTTTAAAAATTTATCCAATAAATTGCTTTAGTATTAACACGGTATGAGTGAGGCTTTACTGTTGTTTTGGACATTTATTTTGACTTCCGGTTATTTACCATGGAACGATTTCAAAACAGACTCACAATTTCCACATTTACATCAGGTGCTTGAAAAGAGGTTGTGTGTAGACTACCAGCGATTTCAGCCCTTGTATAACGTATTTTTCACTTGACAGAATTTTTATGAGGCCCCACACGTCGCGTCTTGGTCAGAAAATTCTGAGCGAAATCAGCGAATTGGTGTTTATAAAATGCAACAGGCATTTGGAATAACATTTCGATTGAAGGACTTTTGTAAATACGAATTCGAAATTCTCTGCAGTCTGCATTTGGAGTCGTTTTGTTTGAATAAAATGAAAGATTCATGTTTTAATTAAAATAGCGAGTAGTCCGACTTAACAATTTTTTTTAGTAAGGTAAAGAAGTCTGGATATGGTTGTAATTTTTTGGGTATTTTCTCGGTTTTGGTCTTGAGTTTCAAAGTCTTGGTCATGGTCTTGGTCTTGAGGTTCAAGGTCTTGGTCTTGGTCTTGAGGTTCAAGGTCTTGGTCTTGAGGTTCAAGGTCTTGGTCTTGGTCTTGAGGTTCAAGGTCTTGGTCTTGGTCTTGGTCTTGGTCTTGGTCTTGAGGTTTAAGGTCTTGACAAGAAGACTGTTTATACCCAGTTGTAGCCTAATGACAATTCGGCAGCCATCGAGATAGACATTTCAAACCCTATTCAACCCAAAATAAGCCTACTTATGCTTTTTCTGTTAACTCTCCAGATGGAATGGAACTTAATTGAGTCAACTTCGGTAAAATTTACTCTCTCCGGAGTTGACCGTGGAACAACTAAATGGCTCTCAATCTCAACTCGCCGCACTAAACCTGTAAGATTATGAAACGCCGATGAGCTTACCTCCATAACGGCAATTTTATTGTCTATAGGCCTTATATCATCTACTCGTTTTCGTTTTAACTTTTAGAACAAATTTATCCAAATTCCCTATCAGCATAATCGGAACACAACGTGTAGGCCTATAGTCTCTATAAGTCACAATAAACGATGTCTTAAATGCTTATATTATGTAACAGAGGGAGCTTTCAGAGTGTGAGGAGTCATATTAAGCCGGCAATATGAGTGAGGGAGGGTCCATATATATATATATATACGGATTTGTAAATGATAGAGAAGATTGGGTGATGTCAGGAAGAAGTGTATAGCCGTGGCCCAGATCTGTGGCGCTGCGTGCCGGTCACGGTTGGTGACCTTTGTGGCTGTCTGACACTCTGTGACTCAGTTCGTCTGGCCCTTGGTCTACCTGTGTATCTAGGCCTAAGTACTTTTGTAGTACATACTCCTCAGTCCTCACTCAGTCTACATGCACGAAGCAAGGCGGAGACTGCGATCTCTGCAGGGGAAGGCACAAATCACAATAATAAAATATTGATTGGCATTGTTTAAAAAGTCCAAAAAGTGGGGGTACGGGTACCTCTCGTACCCCCACAATTAAATTACGCCTATGCCGGCTTCCAATTCTTCTCGCTGCAAACGACACCCACCTTGACAGCTGCTTTTGCCTCTCATGATCTGGTAGGCCTACCCTGGAAATAGGACTTGGACCTCTTTTGGACTCCTCTCTGGAAACCCCCTCTGATTTGGTTTGGCCTTCTGGACATTGGACCTCTTTTGGACTACTCTCTGGAAACCCCCTCTGATCTGACGTAGCGCTCGTGAATAGGCTGGTGCCCTGCGCTTGGCCTTCAAGTGGCGCTTTAGAAGTTTGGAGATTACGATTACGATGGGAGTTACACGGTGGCGCTTTGTATTTCCGGAGAGCGTCATCAACTAAGGTAGCTTCCGGATATGTAGTCTGTGTTATTGTTATGGTGTGTTCAGCTATTATTTCCTACTTCTTTCAAAGTTTCTAGTGTTTATAAACCATTGATTAATATTTTAATTTAAAAAATGCCGTCAAATTTGCCAGCTATTCGGTCTTTAAGGTCGGACTTGATGTCGTTGGTGACATTTATTAGCCGTACGAGGAGAGAAGTAGCAATTTACTGGGTCGATTTCCATGGACGCCGGGTGCGTTACGCTGTGCTCAACTATGGCGAGCATTTTCCACTGACTACCTACGAAACGCACCCGTGGATATTTAGAGACAACAATACTGGAGATAAATTAGTAACCAGCCAAGGTCATGAAATCTTCTGGCCTCGACCGTGGGACGGCGGCCATCAAGACACTGTAATAATCGGCATTCCAGGTATACCTTGTAAATATAATACATTGATACATTAATGCAATTGAAATGTGATAATGTTCCCGTACAAAGTTCAGCAGTGCACGTTGAAGCCAGACAATAGGAAATATTAAGAACAATAGACAGACTGGAGCAAATAAGTTTTAAGTTAAATGGCTTCGGTAAGAGTGTTGCGAAAATGAGGAGGTAGAGGGTTCCAAATGGTGAAACTAGCAACTGTGATTGAACGCCGGTCAATGAGAAGGCATGTATTGGAAAAACAAATTTATCAGAAGCAGCCGACTGGCGAGAGAGTTGCTATTTAACAGATTTTACAGAGTGTAACCATCTATGAAAGATAAGAAGGCAGATCATATACACAAAATGTCATGCTTTGTACAGGAAGAGTACCAGCTTGAAGTGGCTATGTTGACGTACAGGAAGCCAGTGTTGTAAAGATTTAGTAACCCTCTTAAGAGTAGAGAACAAAGCAGACATGAATTGGTCTCAGCAATAGTGTCCAAGGCACTTTTTGCAGTCCAGTGCATGAACAAAGTTAGAGGAAGCAGTGTGCATCAGGATGACCATAAAGTATAAAATTTACAGTAGTCAATTTTTTTTGTCAGAATAATTATTAATTATTAACTTGAATAAGGCTATATAAGGGTGCCAGCTTATCAGTGTTTTCACTTATGCTGAATGTAATCATAATCATAAACTCCACGTTTCTAAAGCACTACTCTAAAGCTAAGCACAGGGCACCAGCTTATTCATGAGCGCTATAACTGTCGTATCCTGTGATGTGAAACAAGCATTTCCGAAAAGTTCCATTTATTTGAAGTTTTAGAGAGAATGTTGGCTTGAGCTTACCACCATTTGCCAGGGTTAGTTTGAATGACTTCTGTATCATATCGTATCATATCGTATCTAGCAATTTATATGGCGCCTCTCGCAGTATAAACTATTCAGAGGCGCCCTAAGTGCATGAGCCCCGTGGAAACAGAAACGTCTTGGGCAAGCAAGTAGATGCAGGGAAGATTCCCATCATGAGTTTAGTTCGAAGTCGAGATGGAAGACCATTCCAGGCAGAGGGGCCTGTGACAGCAATAGCTCGACGTTGGGCCAGAGTGGTCCTAGTACGAGGGACAAAGAGATCAAGACGGCCAGTAGAGCGCAAAGGACGAGCAGAAGTTGCAGAGAGAGGTTGCCGCATAAGGTCAGAGAGGTATTAAGGGGCAAGCCGTAGCTGGGACTTTGAAACCAGAAGGAGGATCTTATACTGGATACGTGAAGTAATCGGGAGCCAGTGTAAGACTTCAATCATATATGTGGAGATATGAGCAAATCGAGGAAGACGTGCTATGAGCCTAGCAGCAGCATTTAAGACTGATTGGAGGGGAGAGGCGTAGCATGGGGAGACCGAGGAGGAGCGAGTTACAGTAGTCGACCCGAGAGCAAATGAATGCCTGCACAATGGAGGTAAAGACAGTAGGTACAGTGGATCGCCTGATAGCTCTCAGTCGTCTCAGTTGGAAGAAGCAGGAGCGAGTCAGAGTCGAGATATGTTCAGTAAAGGTGAGGGAGGAGTCAAGAGTGACACCCAGATCGCGTACACTGGAGGAGTAGGTATAAGAAGGAAACTTGAGTGCCAGCTACCAAGCGCTACCTACTGTGACCACCATGTGTGAAGTGCATTGGCTCTGAGGATCATCGGTTTCACGTGTATAGTCAGAAAAACATTGATGGGTGGGTGGATGGGTAGTGGATGGATGGATGGATTGATACATGGATGGATGGATGGGTGGATGGATAGGTGGAAAGGTGGATGGGTAGATGATGGATGGGTGGATGGCTGGTTAGATGGATGGATCCAGTGATTGTGGCTAAGCAAACTCCATTCAGTGACCTTGGATAAGTTGCTCATGCACATTGTCTTGCATGGTCCTAGATTAAAATTGAATGATCTTGTGTGTGTAGTTAGTGCAATAAATAAACTGATCTTATGCATTACTTCTTTAGGAACAACTAACCAGTGCTAGGGTGTCTCTTAAAAATGAAAGTTGAAAATTTCAATCTCTCACCCTTTCAGGTTGTTAGATTCATGGAGAAAAATTTATAAAAAAAATTGGTGAAAATCGGATAATATTTAGAGGTGGCCCTTTGATGTCAAAGTTTTAGCATTGTAGGCCTATTGGTTATAACTATGCTACATAGTTCGCATTGTTAAAAGAAAGACAGATTGCCGTATTAATTTGCCAATTTTAATCTATAAAAGCAGGGAAGCAGACTATTACTTCGTTTTCAATTTGTAAACGAGTTGCAGACAACAAATTTGAAAAAATTCAACTTTGAAAGGTTTCCAACAAATTCGTGATAGATGGGCTATTGCCAGGGGTGCCGCCAGGCTTAAAAAAATTGGACGCACACCCCACCCATCTCCTCCCATGCACGCCCATCCACTGTCTGCCACTCATAGTCATACATTGAAAATGACTCAGAGTGACTCAAAAAAGTACAGTATAACACATGCGTATGATATCTTGTTATATTATTTATACATACTGTATGGCAAACCAAAATTACACAGTGAAATTGTCAAAAAATATCGATGCGATGCCTTATCCTTGTGTGGATTTGATTTGGTGGGTGGACGCACGTGCGTCCAGTGCGTCACGCTGCCGGCGCCCCTGGCTTTCGCGGCAAGTAGGCGTAAACGGAAAATTACTGAATTACACCATCTGCATGATTTGTGGATTAGGGGCAAAGTCGTAGCTTATTTACATCAATTACTTTATTCATAACGTTGACCTACATAAAGTCCTACATAAAGTCAAACATGGTAAATAAGTAAGTAAGTATATTCTTTATTAACCAATTGCTTATCGCACTTTGATGTACAGTTATCTAATGAACACAGGTAAAAAGTATATAACATCCTAACAATAAAATGTTTTTACGTATCAGACTCTCGGGTGGGGGAATAATGCAGTCATGGGCATGGGGACAGATGCTGTAGGTATGTTTGGTTTGGTGATAGGTCTAGTAGTTGGTGCAGGACGTGGTCCGGTGCTTGTTTCCAGGTGCCAGGCGCTATGCATTGTGTAAGATGGATGGCCAATATTATATGTAATTAAGATCTGGTGGCTCTTTCATGACCAGTTCCAGATGACTGCTTCAGAGAAGAGAGGAATTCATAATCTGGCAACTTTTGCAGTTATCATCCACCTCAAGACTTGGATTACTGCCCTAATCGGATTTGAAGCACCTTTGAACGACTTCCGACTTATGATTGAACTAGTAAAATACCCACATGAAGCCATTTCCAGCGCAAAATGGATAAAACTTGAACTTCATCTATGGTACCTTTCGGAGGAGCTGGTCGGACTGGCTCTTTTTCATTCCGGAGTGCCTGTTGCAATGAAGAGGCTGATGTTAGCCGCCATGGAAGACTCAACCCTGGAATATCTACCAAAGCAACCAAAAGTGCACCGGGGCCCTGGAGCAGTTCTGCACGATAAACACAAAACTACTCTTTTCAATGCTTGACCTTCCTCAGACTGTCCTTGCATTGGACCCATCTGGATGGGATGAAGAGGAAACATTCCAGGTGGCCTTGCGCATCATCAACGGGTTGACAATCGTCAATGACAGGGCTGAGCAAGGTATGGCCCTCATTCAGGAAAAGAATGAGAGTCATAGAGTATGTTTCTGGACATTAGTTATTAATTTTAACATAAAGATAAAAGTATAAAGTAGACATTCTGTTAAATAAACAAATACATATTGATTTATACTACAACTGACAATTAATTATTGTGTACCATTACATCATTTCCCATTGTACGAAGTATCATTAATTTTCTAAGCTTTACAGCTCGAGGGGCGACGAGGGCCACCCCTAAATATTATCCAATTTTAATGAAATTTTTTGTAGAATTTTATTTCTATGAACCTAACAACTTGGGAGGGTGAGGAGAGAAATCAAAAAGAAATTTTTTTACACTATGCTGAGAGACACCCTACTAACCACAAAACCATAATAATCTAGGACCATCTTTGAAATTTAATTTTCATGCAAATTATGTAATCATACATTTTTTTATGTCGCATCAGCATAACTTCTGTTTAATCGAATGTTGATTTTTCCAGTTTACACTCTGAAAGAAAAGTGTCTGCAAGTTGTTCGACAACTTCTACCATCTGATGTTATCCAGAGTCTGTTAATTCCAGTGACATTAAAGGATGATCTACTCAGGGGAGTTGATAACACTCCATTCGCTGTTCATGTTAACATTTAGGATTCTACAAACATCCACTGTTTAACTGACTTATATTCAGACTTGTCCTAGAGACCACGGTCTTGGTCTCGAGTGCACTCGAGTTCATTTTTAAAAGTCTTGTACTTGGTCTTGATCTTGATTCTTGAGGTTCAAAGTCTTGGTCTTGAGGTTCAAAGTCTTGGTCTTGGTCTTAGTCTTGAGGTTCAAAGTCTTGGTCTTGAGGTTCAAAGTCTTGGTCTTGGTCTCAGTCTTGAGGTTAAAAGTCTTGGTCTTGGTCTCACAAGACCAAGACCAAGAACGGCTGTCAATCGGAACAATCATTTAACAAAACTCAAGAATTTTAAAATTTATCAAGCCTGTTTGCATCATAGCCTACGACAAATACCTACAGACGGATGAAAGTCTTATTGGTCAGGAAAACCCATCGGCAGCAGCAACTAAGTTATGCTGTGTCTGGAAGCCCTGCCGATACTTTTTCTGAAGTCTGATAAACCATGGGAGGATTTCAAAAAGGCTACTGTGTGTGCCAGAGACTTCAGCACCTATGGAAAGTATTTTTTTCACATGGCGGAATTTTTATGAGGCCCCACAAGGCACGTCTTGGTCAGAAAATTCTGAGCGAATTGGTTTTATAAATAAAAATGGCATTTGGAGTAACATTTTGCATGAAGGACTTTTGTAAATATGAAATCGGAATTCTCTACAGTCTGCATTTAAAGTTAATTTGCCTGAATAAAATAAAAGACTCACGTTTTCATTAAAATAGCGAGTAGTCTGACTTGACAAATAATTTTTTGTAAGGAAAAGAAGTCTTGGGCTGAATGTGATTTTTGGGGTCTTGGTCTTGGTCTTGAGGTTCAAAGTCTTGGTCTTGAGGTTCAAAGTCTTGGTCTTGAGGTTCAAAGTCTTGGTCTTGAGGTTCAAAGTCTTGGTCTTGGTCTTGAGGTTTAAGTTCTTGACAACAAGACTGCTTATATTTTGAAGCTGCATAGGAATGATGTATCTGTGTCATAGGACAAAGATGTAAAGACAGGGTTCAGTTATATTTATGTGTGAGAGTGAGTTGTTATTTAGTTAAGCATTTCGAAGCTCTGATACATAGTGATAATCGAATAGGCTTCTGTTGTATTGAAGCTCACTGCATCATGGTATTGATTCTTAATCCAATTGTTTAATCTTTGGCTGTTGAACATGCACTGAATCCATCAAGTGATCTCTACTTTTAGAAATCATTGTGTCTCAGAAAAACCGTATGTGTTCTATGAACACTTGTTGCTTGACCCACCGCTTACAGATGTCATACTAGACAATGCAATACTTCACTGTTTAAGGATTACTCAGCAGTGTCATCACTGGCATGACAGTTCAGACGCTGCCTTTAAATTGAATGTTGTGCCATTTGTTTTTACAGTAAGCGATGCATCTAAATACTCAAGATTCAGAATATCTGCAGTTGGAATTCGATCACTCATTAGCAGCAGAATTGTTTTCTTGTTTACAAATTTGTTGTTTACAGAATTATGTTATTGTTTACAGAATTATGTTATTGTTTACAGCATTTGATGTAATTGCTTAACAAATCTCTGTTGTTTTCATTGCTATTTGCTTTTACTACTGCTTTTACTACTATCATCAATACAGTTTGTTGTGTTGGTGCTATAGTGTTAGGAGATGTAAACAGTTGCATATTTGTGATGTGTTAACCTTTGTGCCTTGTTGTTACGTGCTGGTAACCTTAGCGTGGAATAAATAAGTTGTGTACAAGTAATAGAGGCTTTAGCTGTGATCAAACTTTGGTGTGGTGTGCTCAATCTATTAAAGAAACTTTATTGTTTGCTTTACTTTAGCTCAGGTCATTTCAGTATCATTACAAACGATCTAATATTATCACTAAATGAGCAACCTTTATTGATGTAAACAAGAATGGATTGAAGGGCAACAAACGACACAAGCTCATGGCAAAAAGAAACCCCACAATAAATTACCTTCTTTGGACCCCTTCCTCCTCCGTTGTCCTAATTTGGCATTACTTTTTTAGTCCCCACTCCCAGCTGCGGACGTCCGCACTCCAGCAGAATGTTAGACTATAGATTAGGGGGCCATCCATATATTACGTACGCGTGGCGGGATGGGGTAACCGAAATGCATATGCTTGCGTGAAGTTGCGTACGCTACTGATAATGTACATACGCATAGGAAACGGGGCCTTCAAATTGATTGGCCTTCGAGTGAGCTAGAGTTCAGTCTTTCCAGCTATCTGGTACTACCAGAGGAAGTAGGACTGTGGGAGAGGCCTCACTTGTATGCCACCTTACCTCTGAACGCTATTATTAAACTATCACACAACTCGGCAGTGAGTCCATGGATCACTCATCCTTCAATCTGGCCTAAAGTGCAGACAGTCGTTGCCTGGACGTGTGGTACTGACACATTCTGCACCTGGTCTTGGGGGGGTGCGTCAACCGTAGGTACGCAGGTGAGGGGGTGGGAAAATACGCGTGCGTACAGGGAGGGCGGAGGGGTCCAATTTCCCCGGATTTTTGCGTACGCCACCCAGGCTACCCTGTTGTACAAGGGGCATAATGCCCTGTCCTGGCTGTCCATCAGATACTCTAATTGGATCATACCCGTGTCTGCTGGCTAGCGGAAGTGGGTGTTTAAGGTACAAGTTGTGCTGAAGTATACCCCTAAGCCGCCGCCGTTATCCGCCGAGCTGAAAACATTTCTGCAAGCCGAAAAACCGCCGGAAATTTTGCGGCTTAGCCGAAAAACCGCCGACAGTTATTTCACGGCTAGCCGCCGGAAAATGTTCGGCTACAACATGCACAGACATGTGTTTATAAAATTTGCACGCTGGGTTGCTAGTTTGTAGACTAGTTAGTGTTTTGTTTTGTAGGCCTATGACATTGTGTGTGCCACTGGATGGTCATTTGTTCGTGGTATTGTCTTACAGATGTTCTATTGTCTAATCAGTTGCCTTACTGGAACTCAGAACTCTCTATAGTCGATACACGTTTTGTACGAACTATCTGTTTCAAGCCGTAATATTTTTTGCCGGATGCATTTGTAGCCGAAAAAGTTAGTTTACGCGCTTTTACGGCTAGCCGAAAAACCAGCCGTAAATTTGCTCAAGCCAGCCGTTAACCAGAAAAATTACGGCTTAGGGGTATATGCTGAAGCAAAGTATTTAGCAAAGTTTAATGCGGACGTCCGCATTCGACATAAACCCTATGAAATAGTGTGTAAAAGATTCGCAAATGGAAAAAAAAAACTTGAGTAAGGCGATTGACTACAAGTGAAAAGTTCTCAACATTTCTCGCCATACAGTATGTGGACCACAACAAAATCTGCCCCTCCGCTTCTTTCCCTACTCCATCTCTTCCACCTCCTCGGCCTCCTCATCCTTCACCTCCGCTTCCTCTCCTCATCCTTCGCCTTCTGCGTCATCTCTTGATAGCAGTAAGTCATCTATTGCTAGCACTAAGTCATCTCTTGCAATTGCAAGCATTAAGTCATCTTGCTAGCACTAAGTCATCTCTTGCTAGCAGTAAGTCATCTATTGCTAGCACTAAGTCATCTTTTGCAATTGCAAGCACTAAGTCATCTCTTGTTAGCACTGTCATCTCTTGCTTGCACTCAGTCATCCCTTGCTAGCACTAAGTCATCTCTTGCGAGCAGTGAGTCATCTCTTGCTAGCAGTAGGCCTAAGTCATCTATTGCTAGCACTAAGTCATCTTTTGCAATTGCAAGCACTAAGTCATCTCTTGTTAGCACTGTCATCTCCTGCTAGCACTAAGTCATCTATTGCTGTCAGAGTCTACAATATTCCAGCTCGGAAAACTTTTCACCTTAATGACTTTGAAATCCTTTGTCATTTTCCTCCACCTCCTCTTGGCAAAATTCTAGCAAACTTTTTCCGAACACAACTCCGTCGGCCAACATGTGTTCTCGCTAGTTTTCCAAACTGAAAAGCTTGACAACGTACGACTGCATAGGCGTCACTTTCGTGGGTACGAGAGGTACCCGTACCCCCCCCATCCCCCACTTTTTCGAATGGAGTACCGTATTCGCCCCAACTTTTCATATCCCGAATAAACGATGCCCATCGCTATTTAGTCGGCTAGGTCTACTTCCAGTCGTGCTTCTCCAAGTAGCAACGTTATTTCTGTCAATCTTTGTAATGTAATGTAATGTAATCCCAGATTTATATAGCGCCTCTTCAAAGAAACTCTTCAGAGGCGCTCTAGCCCTAACGACGGAAAACCAGGATCGAATGAAATGGATTCAAGCGCTTACGGGAAGTTACGGAATAGAGGTAAAGGAAGACCGTGAAGCTCATGTTGTAAGATGCTAGGTCACCTATTCCAGAAAGTTGGACCGACGACAACGAAACTTCTGTGCTGTACTGTGGACGTTCTGGTTGAGGGAACAACCAGGTCACCCTGTGCAGCAGAGCAAAGAAATCTTCAGCCAGGAATGGATGAGAACGAGACATAAAACTACCTAAGATAAGATGGAGCACAGCCCACAAGGCAATTACTCATGAGGATTAGGATCTTATACTCAATGCGTTTGTGCATCGGCAGCCAGTGCAATTCCTCCCGCATGAAGCTGGATAGGCCCTATATATGCCCAAACATAGGCATGCCTCCTATCATAAGGTCCGCAGCGTTTAAGATAAGACTGTAGTAAGTGTAGTTGGTTAATGCGGGAAAGAGTAAGCCCTGCATACACAACCCTGGAGCATATGAATGCATGCATTATTCAATTTCAATTCAATTCAATTCAATTCAACTTTATTGATCCGAATTCAATACAAAAGTACAGTAGGCACCAAATCGGAATGTAAAAACATTCGGGATACAATAGGGAAAGCCCAAAAGGGACATAAGTCCCGCTTAATTAGGGCTGCCTATTTGCAACATACTAATAAGATGGCACCAAAAAAGAAAAAGAAAATGATGGGGACAAAACCAGGTCCTGAAAATAATGTCCTTGAGGTATAGTATGAATGAAAAGTAAAGGACTAGTTGAAAATACAAGAAAATGCAAACCCAAAAAAAACAAACAAACAAACAAAAACAAAAACAAAACAAAAACAAAACAAAAACAAAACGAACAGAAAATGCATCAGATGATCAGCATGGCTCAGCCGTGCACCTATTACTGTAAACAGGATTACAGAAAAGAACTTGGTAAAATAAACACACACAAAATAAGCAAATCTCAATCAAGAGAATTAAATGTATGCTTACTTAACTAGTCAAGTCCATGTCAACAAACATGAGCTTACAAAAATTAGTTATATCAATGTGCGCACAATTAATTGCCAACTGTGCCATGATTATATTCATGGCAGCTTGAGTTGTAAGTGAACGGCATACTGTGCGCATCTGGCGCAGGTGATAGAAGCGCGTTCTACATACTCTTCCCAGACTTCCCACATGCTCTGAAAAGGTCAATTCCTGGTCCAAGGTCACACCCATATTAGGTACAGTGGTAGAAAGGAAACCCCAAGGAAGCGATGCTGCAAACTAGGAGGTCAGTTTTACGGATCTGCCCACGGCTACCAAGCCAGATGAATTTGTGTATATTAGAAGCTGCAGAAGTACAGGTAGGTAGAGATATAATTATGGAGGTAGAGGACTAGAGGTAGCCTAGGTAGCTAGTTGGTAGACAGTCAACATGTGATAAATAGTAGCAGTTTTTCCATACCTTCTGGATTTTATCCGTTTTAATAAGAAAATTAATATTTTTAAACAACAATATTGACTAATATAAATAATGTTGTAACTATAGTAACTTCTTTTGCGCCTGTGCATATCAGTATTAGGCAGCATATTTAGGCTGTAGAAATTGGTACCCCCTCTTTCTAGACCAAAGTACGCCACTGTACCTAGATGAGTTCAGCAGAAACATAACAACGGACAACGAAGCTAAGGACAGCTTCTGAGAAAACTGAATCGGAAATCTAAAAGAAATTGTGAAAGTCCACAGACCTATGGAGATTATGCATCTGAGACATATAGACTCTTATCGGAGGCGTTTGAAATGTGAATATGGAAGAAACGAGGTAACATTCAGGGCTGCAGTCGAGGGTATACGTGGGTATACAGCGTGTACTCACCTCCAGAGACCGTATACTTACCTCACAAAATATTTGTACTCGCCTCTACTTTGTTTCGGAAAACTAACCGGTAGCGTATACTCACGTCTAATTTTACCACTACAGCCCTGGCACCATTCGAATGGAGACAAATGAGGAGATGCTGCGCTTGAAAGAGGAACAGAGAACAATGGTGAATACGATAGATAAGAATGGAACAGAACTGGATCGGTCACATACTTCGTGAAGACAATGCTTGAAGGAAAAATTGCAGGAAAGACGAAGGAACGCCAAGGGCTACAGCTAGGCTGTTGGACTGGACGATGGAGTAGTTGTCGAAAAAGAGCTAGGGTCGAACATTTTACAGATTACCAAAGTACACGAACAGGTCAGAATCTACTGTTGTTAATGTGTTGCACACAAGACAACTGACGACTCAATGAGATATTTTAGTTTCCTGACCCATCCAACACTTTTTCATTTACTTAGTTAGTTGAGGGTAAAGAGGAGAGAGAGAGAGAGAGAGAGAGAGAGAGAGAGAGAGAGAGAGAGAGAGAGAGAGAGAGAGAGAGAGAGAGAGAGAGAGAGAGAGAGAGAGAGAGAGAGAGAGAGAAGGACAGGGAGAGAGAGAAGGACAGGGAGAGAGGGACAGGGACAGGGACAGGGACAGGAAGAGGGACAGGAGGAGGAAAAGGAGGGGAAGTGGAATAAAAAGGAAAAGGAAAGAGATAAGGAGAACGAGATGGACTAGAGGGAGAATGAAAGAAGAAGAACAAGAACAAGAACAAGAACAAGAACAAGAACAAGAACAAGAACAAGAACAAGAACAACAAGAACAAGAACAAGAACAAGAACAAGAAGAACAAGAACAAGAAGAACAAGAAGAAAAACAAGAACAAGAACAAGAAGAACAAGAGGAACAAGAACAAGAAGGAGAAGGACAAGCAGACGAAGGAATCTGAATGATATGCCAGTGCGTCAAAGTATTGTATTGTAGCCTATTTAAACATTTTATAAAGCGCCTCTAGGGTGAACCGTTCAGAGGCGCTCCCAGTGCGCAAGGCCAAGAGAAAAGAAATAAGTCTTTAGGAAAGCAAAAGAAGAAGAGGAGTTAACTATTAAAATTTGAGAGCGAGCAGAAGGAGACAGTGTATTCCAGAGAGAGGGGCCAATTGAGGCAAAGGATCGGGACTGCGCCATAGCTGTTCTAGTATGAGGAATTGCAAGATCAAATCTGTCAGAGGAGCGAAATGGACGATGCGAGGAGACAGAAAGAGGCCGGTTAATTACATCAATTAAATATTTGGGGGCAAGACCCCGCTGTGTTTTGGACACCAGAATAAGGATTTTGAACTTAATTCGTGCAGAGAGAGGAACATGAAGGATGAAATGCGTGAGTAGCGTGGTAGACGTGCAATTAATTTCGCAGCTGCATTTAGGACTGACTGCAGAGGCATGAGATTAGAATCGAATTGCAGTAGTCAATTCTGGAGCAAAGGAAAGCATGGACCAGCGTGGTGAAAACAGAGGATGAGACAGATCGTCGAACAGCTCTGAGACGCCTTAAGTGGAAGTAGGAAACACGTGTAAGGTTAGAGATGTGATCTTTGAAGGAGAGAGAGAGCTGTCAAGCGTAACCATAGGCGTAATTTGTGGGGGGTACGAGGGGTACCCGTACCCCCCACTTTTTGGACTGGGGGGTACTGTACCCCCCACTTCTTAGACAATGTAAATCAATATTTTTGTTATTGTGCCTTCCCAGAGAATGCAGTATCCGCCAAAGTGCGAAAGTACTTAGATACACATGTAAACCGAGAGCCAAAATTAATGAGAATACTGACAGAGAATATGTTCAAAATGGCCACCATGCGAAAAGCGAAAGTGGAGACGAAATTGGTACCCCCCCCCCCCCACTTTTTAGACCAAAATATTGGTACCCCTCACTTTTTAGACTAAAGTTACGCCCCTGAGCGTAACACCCAGATCACGTAGGCTACACTTGTGTTGCTATGGCTTCTTATATGACTCGGACTCTTCCACCCGATGATGTTCTGCCATTCCACTGGACCTCTACTTTCTAAACGATCCTGCCTAATACAGTCAATCGAGTGCCATGGTCGCCGCCAACGTTTAACGCTTAGTCATCGGGCGGACTGATGAGAAATATTTGCTTAGGAATTTTCCGCAGTTTGACGAAGACACAGATTTCAATTTCAAATGCGGTCATTATAGAAACGCCATGGATAAGACTTTGTTCGAACGAACTTATTTTGACCGTTCTTGCTGAATACAATGCTTAACTCTAACTACCATTACTGATTGATTAGTCGTTCTGCTTTTCTGGGCAGGCCTGCATATATATGGCGTATTAGCCGCCGGTTTGTCTGTTCAATAAAGGCTAAAAGCGTCGGATTCGAGTCAGGAACTGAACTCCAGTGACTTATTTGTGGAAGTATTTTATGAATTTGTCACTATTTGTGCAGCGTAATATTAAAAGCTCTTTGGGTGCGCCTGTAATGGAGTAAGGAGATTGAAATCTGTTTCTTCCATATAATCTAATATAAACTTATCTCACCTTCTCCCACCTTTTCCCGCCACTTCAATGCATGTTTTGTGCAATGCATTGACTATAAAAGTGCTTAAACATTACCGAGTAGAGTACATGTTTAAACAATTACGGACATCCTTTTATTTAATTAAAATTTTAAATACAATTAAAACTTAATTTTAACACGACATTCATGGAAACTGATTTTTAGTCATTTTAAGTCGAGTCAATAGTTCGAATCCGGATCAACTGACATTCAAACGAATTTCCCATCGTCATCATCATCATCATTTCCAATGGATGGCTATAATTTCCAATGGATGGCTATAATTTCCAATGGATGGCTATAATTTCCAATGGATGGTTATAATTTCCAATGGATGGCTATAATTTCCAATGGATGGTTATAATTTCCAATGGATGGCTATAATTTCCAATGGATGGTTATAATTTCCAATGGATGGCTATAATTTCCAATGGATGGTTATAATTTCCAATGGATGGCTATAATTTCCAATGGATGGTTATAATTTCCAATGGATGGCTATAATTTCCAATGGATGGTTATAATTTCCAATGGATGGCTATAATTTCCAATGGATGGTTATAATTTCCAATGGATGGCTATAATTTCCAATGGATGGTTATAATTTCCAATGGATGGCTATAATTTCCAATGGATGGTTATAATTTCCAATGGATGGCTATAATTTCCAATGGATGGTTATAATTTCCAATGGATGGCTATAATTTCCAATGGATGGTTATAATTTCCAATGGATGGCTATAATTTCCAATGGATGGTTATAATTTCCAATGGATGGCTATAATTTCCAATGGATGGTTATAATTTCCAATGGATGGCTATAATTTCCAATGGATGGTTATAATTTCCAATGGATGGCTATAATTTCCAATGGATGGTTATAATTTCCAATGGATGGCTATCATTTTCAATGGATGGCACGACGCGCAAGTTATTAGCCTTAAGAATGCGGTTGATCGAACTCTGAACTCTAAATTAATAATATCTAATCTATTGGCTTCTATTGCGCCGTTATCGTGATGTCCAAAACATGAGTCGATAGTCGCTTCGAGTGAAATCTCACTAAGAGAATCATAATCCATTGGAAACTGTAGTTTTTCTATGGTGGATCTTCTTCTTCTTCTTCTTTCCCTTCAGGCTCGAATTAATCCCTCTTTGGAGAGGGGTCAGCCACTCGGATCCTTCTCTTCCACTTGTTTCTTTCTTGAGCATCTTCTTTCTTCAGTTTTAGGAGTTTTAGGTCTTGTTGTATCTTGTCTTCCCATCTCTTCCTCTGTCGTCCCCGGCTGCGGCGTCCGTATACCTCTGCATTCATGATTCTTTTCACACAACTATCATCCTCTTTTCTCATTACATGTCCATACCACCTCAGCCTGGTCTCTCGTACTTTGTCAGTTATACATGCCACCCCGAGCTTCTTTCTGATGTCCACATTTCTTTTCCTGTCCTTCAGTGAGATCCCAAGTATCCATCGTAGCATTCTCATCTCTGTTCTCTCCAGTAACCCTTCATCCCTTTTTGTCAGCGCCCAGGCCTCTGCTCCATATAGCATCACCGGTCTTACCATTGTTTTGTATACCTTTCCCTTGAGTTGAGTTGGCATTTTGGCGTCACACAACACTCCCGTTAGTTCTCTCCATTTCTGCCAAGCCACCTTAATCCTGTTCCTGATGTCATGCTCGCAGCCACCCTGTGCATTCATGGTCGATCCCAGATATTTAAATGTTTCAACCTGTTTCAGTGACTTTCCTGCAATGTCTCTGATCTCACTTGCTTCCGTTGTTTTTGAGCAGACCATGGTTTCTGTCTTATTGATGTTTATCTTAAGACCCTTGCTCTCCACTGCCATCTGCCAGTCTGTAAAACGTGCTTGCATCTTCGCCTCTGCATCGTCCGCCAGTATAAGATCATCCGCATACAGCATGTCCCAAGGTACCTCTCTCCTTACATGTTCTGATATTGCATCCATCACAATAATAAACAGTAGAGGACTCAGGCACGATCCTTGATGTACACCCACTCGTATCTCGAATTCTCCTGTGTTGCCTATACTGCTCCTCACTGTTGTTCTTGCACCTTCATACATTGACTTTACCAAGCGCACAATTACCTCCGAGACTCCCTTCTTCCTCAAACTCCAGTAAACGACATCCCTTGGAACTCTATCAAAAGCTTTTTCCATATCCACGAAGGTCCAGTATCTTTTGTTGTTTCCTTCTAAAACCTTTTCCTGTACCTGTCTCAGTATGAACACTGCATCTGTTGTACCCCTCCCTGGCCTGAAGCCAAACTGGTTGTCATGTAGCTCAACCCGCTCTCTGATACGCCTCTCAATGATCTTTTCATACACCTTGAGTACGACCTCCAACAATTTGATTCCTCATCGATAGTTTTTCTATGGTGGATGCTCTGTGACAAACGGGTCTACGTCTGACTGCTTTCTCCCATAACAGCGTAGGCCCTACTGGGCAGCAGATGACTGAAAACAAACCCGTATAAAATATAGGCATCGATCGTTTGAAGCGGTTATCAGATCCTCGAACAGTATCATATGTAGACTAACTGTTCATTTTGGTAAGCAGTTGACCAGAGAGCGCAAATCTCAAATGTTGTTGCATACGCAAGGAATAGGCCAGTGAGCGCACGACAAGAAAACTAGAGAGGATATTGTTAAGAAAAACGACAATTATAATGGTGGCCAATAGTCGGTTAATGCGCTCTCACGCTCAACAATGAAATAAACAAACAACTGCAATTCTTTATATATATATATAATATATATATAATATATATATATATATATATATATCACGTTTACTAATAGTTTGCCAGGCAACTTTTGACCACATGTGAGTCTTGTAGTCACTCCAATTTAAATTTAGCGCCTGAGGTCATGGCGTCGTAGTGCAACGTACGTTTCAGAAATGCTTTGCAGGACTTGTTTATGTGGAAGGTTTGTTTGCCTGTCAATGTATTGTGTGAATGAGTGACGTCACTGAGCGTGTTGATGCCTGTAAGCATGTGTGAATGACTGTCAGTGTGTCTCTCAGTCTGTATGCCTGGCTGAGTCTGTGCGTCTGAGTTCAGATGTGCGTGTGTGTCCATGAGTCGTTGTGCCTGACTCGTTCAGTGTCTCTGAGTCTGTGTGTATGCTTGGCTGTCTGTCTGTGTGCCTCTGTGTCTCATGTTTATCGTTGTTATTTGTCCGTTAATTTCGATCGATCGACGACAAAGGTTTCGTGTGTCTGTTCCGGTCAATCGAAGGCGACCAGAGGAGACCTACACCCACACGGCTACACCTTCACCTTCGCCCTCTGCATAGGCCTACCCTCCCTCCCTCTCTCGATCGACGCCACTCGGTCGGTATAACGCGAGACAAAGCGATTCAAGTAAACAGAAGGAAATACGAAGCTCAGCGGATCCAAGTCCAACTTCACAGGTAAAACCAAACAATAGGAGGAAGCGATTCATCATCAACATCATCACCACCACCACCACCACCATCATCATCATCATTACCGAGCGACCCGAGGATTGGAGGTGTAGACGAGGAGGATGACAAGGGAGGGTAGGAACGTTTGAATATAAATAGAAGCAACGACGATTGATATGTAAACGAGTGTTCAGGGTCTTTGTTGAAGGCACGTAAATAAGGCGCACGTGAAGGCGTTTTAGCTCCTATCGGCAGATACTGAAGCTAGGGCAGGATTCTGGTTTTCGTCCGAGCTGTACTTGGCCGCCGACACAGCTGCCGTGTATATATACTCACTGCAGCCGTCTCTGGCTGATAACTGAGGAGGAGGAGGAGCAGGAGCAGGAGGAGGAGGAGGAGGAGCAGGAGCAGGAGCAGGAGCAGGAGCAGGAGCAGGAAGAGCAGGAGGAGGACGAGGAGGACGAGGAGAAGGAGGAGGAGAAGAAGGAGGAGGTGGGTTTTTAAGAAGGTTTCTGCTGTTGAGTTAGGTACACAGTCAGTCGTCATCAGTCAGTCGTTTGTTACCAGAGGTTAATTTATTTAGCATAGGACGACGCTTCCTGCTCTCTGGAAATCCTTCGAATCGACCTTCAGGAGGAGGAGGAGGAGGAGCAGGAGCAGGAGCAGGAGCAGGAGCAGGAGCAGGAAGAGCAGGAGGAGGAGGAGGTTGAACGGAGAAGCGACGACGACATCTACGATGGCTGCATCTGAAGCATCGAACGAACATCACTTCACAGTCGTTCTGTCCATCGATGCCAGCAAACAGGCAGATGAAGCAGTCCAGCGTAAGTGCTAACAACCGTCTCCGTTGTTTCTGTGTCTTCAATTATAACATAAATAGTACACACTTAGTTAGATAAATTGATTCCTACTTTATGCTGGAAAAACGTCAGATTCATCCTTTGCAGCCTGACATCGAACCTGACCCAGTTTGGCCTAAACGCTCTGACCTTGACTAGTAGGCCGCATAGTCAGACTGTTCTGTGTTTTAAGCTCATGAGGTCTGAGATTCTGATGAAAGATTCCTGGCCATAGATAGACATACATGTATGACATTGTATGTGCCTTGGCATTAATTAATGTTTACGTGTGCAATAGCTCTATTAGGAATTTAAATAGATGAATGAGTGAATGATGATGATGTTGTTGACGGTGGTCGTTGTTGAGTGGTCTTTGGTTGTCATCGGACGGTGTGAGTATCTAGTGCCACAATTCTAAGATTATTCTTTTCCCCTTTGAAGCCCGTCACCTTCACTCGCCAGTTCCATGTAGGAAAATCTAGCGCCGTCCGTCAAGCAGAAACTTCACTCTATGGATGTAACACGTTGAAACGGTCAAAATCACCTTATAAAATAATCCGTACTATCGCTGATCAAATGCATTAGCCTCATTTCCAGAATCCCTTCCAGGGTCCCCTTTGGATAACAATATGGCAATAGCGGATATAAATCCCGCTATACAACCGTTAACTTGGCTTCGACTCTCAAAACCTGTGCTGACTTTCGTGTAAACAGTAAACACGTCTTTCGAGTTTCTACGCTAAGGTCCATTATAGGCTTATTACAAGTGTTTACTATGAAGGCAGGCGAGTAGGCCATTGTGCATTTCATGCTGTTGAAGCAGAACTGCTCAGGTTGATTAGGTGAGGCTATAGAAAAGTATGATAATTTATACAAAGCGAGGTTTTCGTGAAAGCAATTGCTCATTTAGAGGCATGCTTGGTCTGAGGGAACGCGCTTTCATTCACCAGACTTGTGTAAAGAGTTCATCATTTGAACAAACATTAATCTCTATCTTTTCAAACATATCTGAAAAACGATGATTTCATGACCTCAGTGTAAGTTAAGGTATAGAGCAGAGAATCGTTTGAGTTGCGATGCATTGTGGCTCGGATGAAGTTCAAACAAAGCAACAACGGCAATTAAACAAAGTCAGACAATCAGCCCTTATGTGTGGTTGCATCGCTTAACAGCGATTAACAGAAGCAGTAGCAATCTGACGCCGTGCCACCCAATCCCTCATGATGGCCATCGATATTTAAACATAACAACTAAATTGCACAGCTCTCCTGCCGTAGACTTAATTGCCCATGTAGTCAGCCGATGGGTCCCATCTCCGCGTCGATCTAGTGATTTTATTGTAGTCGACACTCGACTTGAACAGGTCCCGATCGATAGCTGTGGCCTATTACTGGTCAGCATCGTTAACACAAGCTTTAAATGTCTTATTGATATACTCTGCAAGTCCACAGTGACAGAGGCCCCGTCGTTACCGTGGCCTACAACCAGACATGAAAAGCCTCAGCAATGTCGATCGCAGTGCATTTATTGTGAGAAAGATCAGTGTTGAAATGAGTCGGCGTTACAGTGATTACATGGACTGGTGTTTTAGATTACCTGGAACACATTCATCGTCCAGAGAATCGAGTCATCCTTCTACACGTCATTGAACTCCCGGACCTCGCACACGCCAGTGAGTTATATGACAACAAACCATAAACCTTAATTCAAGCTTATTACATTAATTTTATCTAATTATGCTTTGTCATCTGTAGTATTGTATTAGCAGCTAAAAGGCTATTAGCTATCAACGAACGATGTGGGTGGCTTCGTCTAAAAATCAAAGCAGAGCCAGAACACACGTGTTCGAAATTTCTGTGCATTTTGTTTATCGTGTCGAGTGGAAGAAGAGTGGCTTCACCTGCTGCTGGAGAATCCTATTAACCTGATTGGAGTCGCCGTTTCCTTACCACGCGCCGACCGATTCAACGTCTCTCTCTCTCTCCCTCTCCCCATGTATGTATAGGCTAGGCTTATATCTGGACTGGACATTTGTGAAGCGCCTTTTAGGGAATCTTACAAAGGCGATTGTGAATGAACGTGTGTGTGTGTACGTGTGTCTAGGCGTATACTGGTGTTTGTGACTGTGTCATTGGATCTTTTGTTCTCTGGTGTGTCTTGTGTATTTCTTGTTTGAATCTGATCGCCTGTGTTTTGTCGTTGAAGGGCAAATGAACTTCACGCCAAGCACTCTGCACGAGATGTGGACAGAAGAAGGAATCAAGGCTCACGAAATGAAGACTCGCTTCGAAGAAATCCTCAGAGCCAAAGGAGTACGTCCTTATAATGCACACGTATACATGTCTTATTTACACACTGATTGATAGAAGATGAAGAGGAGGAAGAGGAGGAGAAGGAGAAGGAGGAGAAAGAGGAGAAAGAGGAGGAGGAGGAGGAGGAGGAAGAGGAGGACCTTAAGCTAGCTTTAAAGGCAGCCATGGGTATGAAATGTTAGCGACTTCATATTCTTAAGCTCGGCAATCGGCATATGAGGGCGGATGGCCAGTCCTATCCCTCGCCGTCTCATATTCCAACCGACAATGTATACGGCAAGTGTACTCATTATAGCTGAGTTGGCTATGGGCGTAGGTGAAGCAGAAATCTCGAACAAATCTGTGTGCTGGCTGGGATTTGAACCCCGACCTCTCAATCTTGAGAGTCCATTAGACCAGGGCGCACCATACACACTGATTTATATAGATGCTATATCGTATGCTACGGTATACGCTCAACCCACACTCTGTAGTCCGTATATATACACAACTAGATTATATCAACTCACGAAGACGCACTCGGAGAGAGAGAGAGAGAGAGAGAGAGAGAGAGAGAGAGAGAGAGAGAGAGAGAGAGAGAGAGAGAGAGAGAGATCCATTGATTGCTGCAGGGTAGACCATATACACTGCATGACACCCGCTTCAAGGCACAACAAGGCTCCATCTTCATTTACCAACGCAAACAATCTGCACACAAAACAAGCTATGTATATATTATAGCTTATATATATTATATAATATATATATATATATGTATGAAAATAGGCCTAGACTGCCTTTCACGCATAACATCTGCGCCTGACATTTGTCTATGTATGTATAATATATTATATAGTGTAGCACCTGAACACTTGTCCGTAGTAATATTGTTTTAAGACAATGAAAAGACTTCAAGCTTTGTAGTATAGGTCCCTGACTCCCTATTATATTCATGAATCATGATAGTGCTTTTGAGGGCTTTCCTAAAATGCGCTTTATAGAAGTCCAGATACATTCATACATGCATAATTTGTTAGGAACCTGCATTCATAGCATTGCTGTATGAATAATTTCTTTAAATTGGTTGTGCATAATTAGGTATACATGTAGATGTGCATTTATAAACATGTATAAAACAGTAGAACGGAAGAAATGCAGAGAGCTAGCGATGAAGACAACCTTGAACTTGGCTGATGTTAAGACCTACTTATACATCGTTTACACACAGCACTAGGATTAAACTTACAGCTCAGTCACCTAGAGGCGCCTCTACTCATTAAGGTGTAGGCGTTAGACATTGGCTTTGTTAGAGCTGACTTAAGTTCTGAACGAAGTCTGTCATCACTCACGCACGATGGGAGGGAAGAGGATTTAGAACGGACGAGAGAGAGAGAGAGAGAGAGAGAGAGAGAGAGAGAGAGAGAGAGAGAGAGAGAGAGAGAGAGAGAGAGAGAGAGAGAGAGAGAGAGAGAGAGAGAGAGAGAGAGAGAGAGAGAGAGAGAGAGAGAGAAGCTATATGACAGGAAGTTAGAACGGAAAAAATGGTAAGTAAGTAAGTAAGTAAGTAAGTAAGTAAGTAAGTATATCCTTTATTAATCCAACTGCTAACCGCATTTTGGTTTACACATGTATATCACGTCCAGGTTAAAGTACTAAGGCCTATATTCCGGTGAAAATCATCCTAATTATGAAAGATTTATGAGCCAGACTGTCAGCAGTCGGGAGAACCCGATTATGAACACGGGGTCTCAAAGTATAACCAGTATGCTTAACAGGGGGTAATAGCACATGGAGCACATGTGTAGGACATGTAAGGACGGCCGTGAAAAGTTTGGAATCAGCAGTTCGGATCAATTGTTTGAATCTAGGGTAGTCTACAGGAAGATAACCAGCTTTAATCAGTCTCCTAAATATTGCCTGCAGTAATTAGGTTCCAGGAACACAGGAAACAAGTTTACGCCAAAAGTCGCAGTATCCACGTTTATATATATATATATATATATATATATATATATATATATATATATATATATATATTAGGGTGTGTCTATAATTTGAAGTTTCAAATTTTATATCAGCCAGGTAATTTTTGTGTTCCACCTTGGGAATCATTAACATTTGCCAAATTATATGAAAATTGTAATAGATTTAGAACTTGCGCAAAGTCCGGGAAGAATTGTCACTTAGAAAACAATGTGATACATTGTAAGTTTAAAAAAGCGAAGCAATTTCAACACTTAAACATAAGAAATCAAGCAAAATCAAACGCAAAACCTTGAGTTCTTTGCCATTTATATTTATTTATTACCTTTTGTGCTTTTGGGAATTTATTTTAGATGGTACTCGACCATAATTATTAAGAACAAAATTGCTACACTTCCTCATTTCGGACCAGGGTTTCATTGAAGAACTGCATGAAAGCCACTCCTTTCTCCGCCACATCGTTCGTCACTCTTAGGGTCCTATATGATGTATTTCGCCTCACTGTATGATTGTTCTGACTCCCATTGTTGCCGGTTTTCATAATGAATAGCGTCACCCAACAATCCAATCCAAGGGTCAGAAAAAGTTTGGTGGTAGAAGTAGTGAAGAAATGGGGTAGTGCTTTTGTAGGTGGATAATGTATTAGAGGAAGTCTCTGGGGGTTCGTAAAGAATTGATCCCTGATTGTTGTGCATGCTGTAGAGTGTAGAGTGTAGACCATGCCCTGTTTCGCCGACGGTGACTGAATCGTCAAAAGGTCGAGGCAAACCAAAGTCTCCGACAAATACCAAAGGTCTCAGGAAACTGCTCTTATAGCGAATTGTGAGACTTCCTTATCTGAGTAAATATGGATTGTCTTCAAGAATTGAAGATCGAATTGACGAACAGGTGAACCAGTAGGCCTACTTCATGTAGGTTGTGGTAACATACCATCCAACCCTCGCGGGGAAATGCCTCTGGGTACCTGAACTGCGTCTTTGTTTTAAATGGCTGTGCGACACCTGGCATGATCGATTAACGGGCCAGAAGTCATGGAAGTGAATGAAGAGTTTCAATTCTGGAGACCTTGCAGAATGATGCAGTGAAAACAAATCATCTAGAACAATTTCAGAAACATAATGTCGACAGGCAAGGTTAAAGAGGTCCATTCCTGATTCAGTTTTCCAAATTGATGGAAAACGGTTGCAAGGCGCCGCCTTGCAACCCGTGTCAGCCTACTCGATGTTAAATGTGTCGAACACATGACCACGGTTCTGTCTCAAACCCCAACTTCTGATCTCGGCCAAACACCCATCTACCATGACAGCAGCAGTCCCAGACTGGAGTCTGGGAATGGCCAATAACTTGCTCACATACTTACCAGATACCGGTAAAATCTGGCATGATCTTGCCGACCCAGTGGATAGTTTGGGAACCTTTGGATCGAAACCTTGTCCTTCCTCACGCTGTATTTTCAAAAACTGCCGATTCCCTTCTGTCTTGCTTATGGTCATGGCATCTTGATGCGAACTATTAAAGAGATCCTGCAAGGAATCCTTGAAGCATCGCACTTTCCCTCTTCAGTTTCAGGCTTTCTCGAAATACGTTTCTTGATGTTTTGCCACTCCTTACGAAGCTTATCCCAAACATTATTCCTATGCCTCGTTGGAATACGTGCTCTTTCCGAAATTGAAAGCACCAGAGCGACCTTTCTTTCACCATGTCATCCACACTCTGATTCCTTTGTGTGCGAAAATTGAACAACACCCTGAGAGTTTCTCCTCGTGTAGGTACCCTTGGTAGTTAACCGAAGTAATCTTCGTTACTCCGAATCAACCAAATCTAAGTCTTTTTCTATTCAATTTTGACACCTCACATGCGCAATAACACATTAATTTAACATAATAATTAATAACTATAAGAAGAAGATCGAAAGCATGAAGAACAGACATCGTGCTATCAAACTTTTCTTCCATAACGAGGAAGGTCACCGGGTCCTAATTACGGTCGCCTTGCGCAAGTTCTAAATGCTCAGCTATCAAGTTATAATTTTGGATATAGAGTTTATATATGAATAGGCATGATATTTCTAACTGGCCGTTAAAAAATCGTTGAGTTGAAAATATCACGTGTACCATAAAACACCCTAATATATATATATATATAATATATATATATATATACACACACACACACACTCACAGAAGACACCCAGACGCTTATGTGTATATATAAAAAACCACGCTTATGCAAAGGCTTTTGTATGTGCATATACAAGCATATAATTATATATAGCCTATATATCCATGCGCACATATTCGTGATGGCATAGAGCAGCCAGACAAAGACGGAGAGATAGAGAGACAGAGACACAGGCATAAAGAGAGACAGAGAGACAGATACACAGATATAAAGAGAGGCACAGAGAGACACAGAGATATAGAGACAAAGACACAGACATACAGAGAGACAGATGCACAGATATGAAGAGAGATAGACAGAGATCTTCGTCTGCAGACTGACGTGCATAGCTTCCGATGACCAGATTCTGACAACTGACTCCACGTTGCACGACAACAAGTGCAACAAGATGCAACAAAGAAAGCAGCAAATGATTTACTTCTCATCTATAATCGCAATGTCATATGCGTGGTTACTGTCGTTTTTATGCTATGGATGGGGTATGCCTATAGCTCCTATATTGCTCTGTCTTTTTTCTTGGTATACAAGTCATATAGTCTACCTTCGATTTTATAAATCCATAACTTCCATAATTCGTTGTCATACTTCTTTTCAACTACTGTTTTTATTTCATATATCCAAACAAGCAGTTAATTTAAAATATCCCAAATACTTCTTATTTTTATATATAAAATATTCATTACTTTCGAAACAGCCTTTATTTTCTGTATACCAAGAACCCTTTGATTTTCCAAACTTTTGATTTGCGTTATCCAAATAGTACCATCTTTCTATATAAAAGTAAACCTTTCATTTCAAGAGCATATAATATATTTAAGAGATCAACAACATTTTGGAAACGAAGGCGCTTTTGGACATAGGAAATATGAAGGCTTTTGCAAATTACTGAGATCTCGTAATAAGAAATGAAGGATGTTTCGAAATGAAAGGTTGACGATGACGATGACGATGACGACGACGACGACGACGACGACGACGATGACGATGACGATGACGATGACGATGACGATGACGATGACGATGACGATGACGATGACGATGACGATGATGATGATGATGATGATGATGATGATGATGATGATGATGATGATGATGATGATGATGATGATGATGATGTCCTAGCTATGCCAGCATCAAAATGTAATGATTATTATTTTCTGGGATATTCTTCCTCTCTCGTTGGCATACAAGATCGGACATTATTTTGGTTCCCTGCGGAGACAATTCGACATCATACGGATAGTCTCAGCGCTGGTTCCTCAAAGAATAAGAGACTCATCGGGGGCTTCAAGTGACTTTAAAAGTTGATAGAAAGACTTTTATGTGGATGACTCCCATAATAATCAACGTTATTGATTTCATCAACGCTTTATCACAATGCAATGATAATTGCTATGGAAGATCAAGAAGACCACGTAATTGCAGCAAAGACAATCAAAACCTTCTAAGATAGCAATCGATGTGTCTGAGAAGTAATTATAGAATGGCTCCAGGTTGTGACAGGGATTTGTTCAGTGACCGTAATTTTATTCCAGTGGTTGAAAGCTAGCTGATATCAAGAGGAACAGAATGACCTGGAAACAGATCGATAAATGGCTATAGACTTCAAGACCTGGACTTTCTGGATCTAATGTCCTTCTAGCCTAGAAGGACATTAGAGTTTTAGTACATGGAAGAGCTAAAATGTGAAGTTCAGGAAGAAGTAGCGAAAGTTGGACTCACTATGAACGCTAAGAAGACACACATCATAAAAATAGAAAAATGGAATGCATTTGGAAAATATAGGAAACAACGACAGACTGTATCAGTGGATGATTAGGCCTAATTCTGCCACCTTTATTAGTGTCAGTGCTATAAAGACACCATATGCAGCAGAGAAGTAGAGATAGAAGAAGTAAGTGATGGCCATGAGAAGCTTGAGAATATTTGGAAGTAGGCTATAGTGCAATGCCAAGCACACTTCTTCACGCAGCTGAAATTTGGTCGATGACGTTGAATGCTTGAGACACCACAACAAAGATGGATGCGAAGAATTCTTTGCATAGCACAGCATGATAAAACATCAAATATATAGCTACAAGAGAAAATGTAGATCATGATGAGAGAGCCGAAAACCTCTTGCACGTAGTCGCCGTGACGTAGGCCTACTACTAGAGTAGCTAACCAGGTTAGCTTACTGCAGTTACCAGTTACCATGTAAATCAGTCCATTATGTCATGAGTTGCAAAAGAATTGTCGCTTCTGTGTTGTGGAGGAATAGATGGAGTTTACGTTCCCTGTCTGAACTGCCATTTATTTTAGAAGTATGCTTCTCTGACTGGTCTGTAGCCCTGTATTTATTTAGTGCATCCCTATATAGGCCTATTTACGTATTTAGTGTCTCCCTGTATTTATTTAATGCATCCCTGTATTTATTTACTTAGTGTATCTCTGTCGTGCCTTATTACGTTCGACAAAGAACTTCGCGTATAATAGGGGCCTAAATAAACGCTCTGTATGTCGAGTTGGATTCGATTCGCACCGTTTCCTCTAATCCGTCTCTCTGACAAATGCTTTCTACTTCTCATCGAGGCTTTTGATCTGCCGAAGCACTTAACACAAACGTCTTCTCGTCTAACTCTGATCAGAAAAGATCACAGAGTTTACTTCATCTCCAAGTCTGCATTAAGTTAATCTGCTCAGTAGTTTATTCAACGAGTCATTATCAATTTCCCGAGAACTCGAGAGATGCAGATTTCAGATAGCAACATCAATTAGATTTAACCATCAAAATAAGCTCGAGCAAAGGCGCCACCGATTGCCCAGAAGTTTTTGCTTATTCAGGTAAACTGTTAACTGATCCGCAGAGTGAGAACATTTGTGCAAAGCGAACTAGACGACTGACAATTTATTTTCAAGTTATTCTAACTAAATAATCAAGACGTGTTTATTTGAGCGCTACTTAGAAAATGTTTAGTTCATGCAGCGATAATTCTACCGTGTTTATTTTCATTTTATCTGGAGTAAGTTGTGGTGATGCACGGGGTTATAAACAGTTTTTCTTATAAATTACGTTTCTATAAATAAAGTCTAAGTTATGCAAAATGTTGGTCTATCAGTAACACGTTTGGACAAAGATCAAGCGGTTGCGAGTTCGACTCCATGTAACGACTCTGGGAGAGTTGTTTGTGTACATGTGCCTCTTTCATCAAGCAATATAATTCAGAATTGACATAAAGGTTGAAAGTATAAACGGCAAGTTCTGCGATGGGTTTTGCGTCCAGGACCTCGGGATTTGTCAATGGCCGGGTAACGGGAAAGGAAACGAGCACATCCCCTAAGTCCCACTCAAGGACACACGGCCTTTGCCGTGTAGATAGGTATATATATATATATATATATATATATATATATATATATATATATATATACCTATCTACCTACCTACCTACCTACCTACCTACCTACCTACCTACCTACCTACCTACCTACCTACCTACCTACCTACCTACCTACCTACCTACCTACCTACCTACCTACCTACCTACGTACGTACGTACGTACGTACGTACGTATCTATCTATCTATCTATCTATCTATCTATCTATCTATCTATCTATCTATCTATCTATCTATCTATCTATCTATCTATCTATCTATCTATCTATCTATCTATCTATCTATCTATCTATCTATCTATCTATCTATCTATCTATCTATCTATCTATCTATCTATCTATCTATCTATCTATCTGTCTATCTATCTATCTCCGGTTAACGAACTGCCGTCAGCCAACTGTCAGCTGAATTTTTGCGTACGAAATAACTGTCAGGTCTGATGCCAATCGCTTCAGTGGCTTCGCCGTATGTGAATGCGCCCGCAAGAAATGAATTTGCAGAGCTGTGACAGCAACAACATTATTTGTCCTCACTGCAACATTACCATTTCAGCTCGGCCATTGGCTATGGATAGAGTTCTATAGTGGCTCACTGTTGCCGGATATCGCTCTATCGCTCTTTTAGGAATATCGCATCGATTTGAACACGAAAGCCGAGATCTCTGCATTAATGATCATCATACAAATTGCTAACTAACGTCATCTGACAGATCAAAGCTTTTGTTCATGCAACTGCCGCGGATGACTGTCTCCCTGTTCATGCAACTGAGATGGATGATCGTCTTCCTGTCTCTCTCCCTGTCTCTCCTCCTACCTCTCTCGCTGCCTCTCTCCCTGCCTCTCTCCCTGCCTCTCTCCCTGCCTCTCTCCCTTTCTCTCTCCCTGCCTCTCTCTCTGCCTCTCGTCCTGTCTCTATCCCTGCCTCTCTCCCTGCCTCTCTCTCCCTGCCTCTCTCCTTGCCTCTTGCTGCTGCCGCTGTCTCCCTATACCGCATGGAAGACAGGCCTGTTATTAAAACTTAGAATGAATTCCTCTGGCATTCTACAAACTATGCTGGACAGAAATTGGGAGAGAGAAAGAACTTTTCAAGGACTAGACATTTGTGTGTGACACTGTATCTTCGATATACAAGGCTTGTTTGGCTGTCGGCCACAATTGATGTCTTTTCATGACAAACAATTTACAAATTATTACCGTTCTATGACCACATGTAGTGCACTGTGTGGAAGTCGGTCAGCTTGCATTCTTTCTACATGCCAAACCATCGGAGTCTTCACTCTGCCTGCAGAGTTCTTTGAATACCTATAAATAGTTTTATGTCATCAGTTCTAATTTTCTTTAGTCTTCAAATCCTTGGAATTTTCTTAGCCAACTCATTTCTAATTTCAGTATTGTGTTCTCATCCTGCTTTCGAATTGTCC
>OY744616.1:37489544-37634417 GCA_963556255.1 Allolobophora icterica
AGACCTTGAACCTCAAGACCAAGACCAAGACCAAGACCAAGACCTTGAACCTCAAGACCATGACCAAGACCTTGAACCTCAAGACCATGACCAAGACCAAGACTTTGAACCTCAGGGCCAAGACAAAGACCAAGACTTTGAACCTCAAGACCAAAATCGAGAAAAAGACCCAAAAAATCACAACCATATCCAGATTTCTATTCTTACTAAAAAAAAGTCAAGTCGGACTACTCGCTATTTTAATGAAAACACGAGTGTTTTATTTTATTCAAACAAAACAACTCCAAATGTAGACTGCAGAGAATTCCAAATTCGTATTTACAAAAGTCCTTCATGCGAAATATTAATCCAAATGCCTGTTGCATTTTATAAAACCAATTCGCTCAGAATTTTCTGACCAAGATGTGACAGGTGCCCAAATCATTGGCACACAGATCAGCTTTTCATGTAGCGGATGTAAATGTACAAATTGTGAGTCTGTTTTGAAATCATTCCATGGTAAATAACCGGAAGTCAAATAATTGTCCAAAACAACAGTAAGGTATCATTCGCACCGTGTAAATACTAAAGCAAATAATTGTATTAGTAATTACAGGATAAATTTTTAGAATTCTTGCGTTTTGTTGAATGACTGTTCATTAGGGCATAGTGACCAGAAAGGATTATGTTTGGCATATCTTAATTTGTTGCTCCAGTGCATAGGATAGTGTCTGGTATAGAAATTATGTTTCTGGTATGCTGCTTAACTTTGCCGCCATGGTTCTGAAGTTATTCCAATATACCACATTATGCGACTATTGAGCTATAGTCCAGGCAATTTACAGTTGGACTTGGAAAAATTTCATCAGAAGCTTCTTAAACGGTTTACTGCTCAGAAACCGTTGCTGAATAACATATTCAAAATCGGACAAAATCGGTCAAGAGGAACACCCCCAAAAAAGAATTTCAAAATGGCGGATTGGGGTTTCCTAAGAAATACCAATGATAATACCGCAACGGATAAAAACGAATAAAAACGGATTTGCATTTAGACATGGGCAGGAGTGCATCAGAAGCTTTTTAAACGGTTTCCTGATCAGAAACCATTGCTCAATAACATATCCAAAATCGGACAAAATCTGTACAGGGGAACACCCCCAAAAATTAGTTTAAATATGGTGGATTTGGGGTTTCCTCAGAAATGCCAGTAATAATAGGAACCTAACAATAATTTGCAGTTAGACATATGCAAAAGTGCTTCAGAAGCTTTTCAAACGGTTTCCTGCTCAGAGACTATTGCTGAATGACATATCCAAAATTAAACAAAATCGGACTACGGGAACACTCCAAAAATGAATTTCAAAATGGCGGATTGGGGTTTCATAAGAAATACCAAAAATAAGAGGGGTCTACCAATAATTTGCAGTTAGACATGGGCAAACTCACCAACCAAACTCATCAAACTCACCAAACTCAAGCCAAACTCACCCGCCTCACCAAAATCGCCAACCAACTCACCAATCAAACTCACCAAACTCACCAACCAAAGTCACCAAAGTCACCAAAGTCACCAACAAAACTCACCAAATTCATCAACCAAACTCAACATTGTTGACTTTCGTGCACACTAGAAACAACCCAAAAAAGGAGGCACTATTTTAACGCCTTTTTCAATAAGGTATTTGCCATGGTTTTCACCTGCGAAAGTAGAGGAAACTTCAATTGCTCGGCGGCAAAGTTAGATGCAATAAATTTGATGCAATCTTTCTTCCACACTTATGTTTTAGGACTGGAGCAACCTTTCTGGTTGTGCCAAAGTTCATTTTAAACCAAAACATATTTCTTGTGCCATAGTGCACATGCCTAAATCCCTAGGCTACTCTAAAGTTAAACGCAGGGAACCAGCCTTATTCACAAGCGCTGCGTCGTGTCAGAGGGGTTGTCCAGAGATGTCAAGGGAAGATTCGAGTCCGGTTGCTGGAGAGCCTAGGGAAGGGAGGAGGAGGAGGAAGAAGAGCTGACAAGGTGGATTGCGTTGAGGACGAAACAGTGAGCATGCGCAAAATTAACATAAGGCTATTATTATTGTTACCATAGATACAAACTCTGGTCTATATATCTATCGTTCGCCTGAAATGGCGCCTGATTTAAGCGACGTCTTGGCTGAATTTTTTAGAAACCCAGATGTCAGGTTCTATTTATTTGAACTGCCGACGGATTTCCTCTACTTCTGTACAGGACGAGACGCGTCCCTGGTGGGACTTCTAGGATCGTGTTTCTTTCTTGCGCATATTGCTATTTTGTTTTGGCTGCAAACGAAGAAGCTGTTTTTATCAGCAGTTTTCAGATGGTGCATTTACATTTTGATTTGTCTGCCAGCCACTGCCATCGTAACTGTTGCAACATGGGGCATGGCATTTGCCTTGTTGAAATTCATCTGTTTGGAATTAGGGTGCTACTACGTCCCGCTCCACAACACCCTCCAGTTCCTCGTGGGTCTTCGTCGGGTAGTTCGGACAGTAAGAAAAGCAAATGCGGAGTCGTCTTGACTCTTCCCAGACGACGGTTAGTAAGAGCCATTACAACTGGGTTAGTAAGTGTAACGAAATCTTTTATTTTTAACTTATCTACCTGGATTCAATTTCTCACCGATCGGATCCATATTGAGATTGCAGCGCCTTGCCAGGATGCAGCCGCTGTGCTCCAGCGTTCCAGACCAGTAAATCCAACAATTTGATAGCTTTCCATAATGTATTGACAGCGATGCTGATGCTGATGATAAGTTGATGCAGACAGTGAACACTTTCAGTTATGCCTCACTGCACAGAGGTTACTCACTTAGGCTATATATATTCAATACATGACGACGATGATGACGATGATGATTATGATGATGATTGTGATGACGGTGGTGGTGGTGGTGGTGGTGGTGGTGGTGGTGGTGGTGGTGGTGGTGGTGGTGGTGGTGATGATGATGATGATGATGATGATGATGATGATGATTATGATGACGGTGATGATGATTATGATGATGATGATGATGATGATGATGATGATTATGATGATGATGATGATGATGATGATGATGATGATGATGATGATGATGATGATGATGATGATGATGATGATGATGATGATGATGATGATGATGATGATGATGATGATGAGTCTTTTTCTGTTCACATTCAACAGACACGGGTAGATTCGTTCTAATAGGCTGATCATAACTCGATATTCTGAAATAACACGGTCTGCAAATGGCCCCCAAATTAGTTCATCTACAGAAACTGACGTTATTATAAGACGGTCTTCTTATGAGGCGGTTCCTGTTATGGCTCACACAGAAACGAGTTTGTGATGTATTGAGAAGACTTGTGTAAATTGTAAGCAGGGCCTACCAGAGAGGGACCAGAGTCACTTGGCATGGGCCATATACAGAGCCTACCAGAGAGGGACCAGAGTCATTTGGAATGGGCCATATACAGAGCCTTCCAGAGAGGAACAGAGTCACTTGGCATGGGCCATATACAGAGCCTACCAGAGAGGGACCAGAGTCATTTGGCATGGGCCATATACAGAGCCTACCAGAGAGGGACCAGAGTCACTTGGCATGGGCCAAATACAGAGCCTACCAGAGAGGGACCAGAGTCATTTGGAATGGGCCATATACAGAGCCTACCAGAGAGGGACCAGAGTCATTTGGAATGGGCCATATACAGAGCCTACCAGAGAGGGACCCGAGTCATTTGGCATGGGCCATATACAGAGCCTACCAGAGAGGAACCAGAGTCATTTGGAATAGGCCATATACAGAGCCTACCAGAGAGGGACCAGAGTCATTTGGAATGGGCCATATACAGAGCCTACCAGAGAGGGACCAGAGTCATTTGGCATGGGCCATATACAGAGCCTACCAGAGAGGAACCAGAGTCATTTGGAATGGGCCATATACAGAGCCTACCAGAGAGGGACCAGAGTCACTTGGCATGGGCCATATACAGAGCCTACCAGAGAGGGACCAGAGTCATTTGGCATGGGCCATATACACAGCCTATACCAGAGAGGGACCAGAGTCATTTGGCATGGGCCATATCCAGAGCCTATACCAGAGAAGGATCAGAGTCGTTTGGCATGGGCCATGCATCGATAATAGGTTTTACATTTCTAAAAAGTTTTCATTACTAATTTTAAGAAGTATCTCTATTTTGTATTTTAAACCACTGCCGCGAATTAGTACAGGCTTATCTAATCAAATGATTAATTTATATAGCGCTGTCGTATTGATGCCCAACGCATCAGTCGATGATTGATTTAAGTGAAGAAGCCATGTCGAATTCTGTGTTGGAGAAGCCATGTCGAATTCTATGTTGCAGAAGCCATGTCGAATTCTATGTTGGAGAAGCCATGTCGAATTCTATGTTGGAGAAGCCATGTCGAATTCCATGTTGGAGAAGCCATGTCGAATTCTATGTTGGAGAAGCCATGTCGAATTCTATGTTTGAGAAGCCATGTCGAATTCTGTGTTGGAGAAGCCATGTCGAATTCTATGTTGGAGAAGCCATGTCGAATTCTATGTTGGAGAAGCCATGTCGAATTCCATGTTGGAGATGCCATGTCGAATTCTGTGTTGGAGAAGCTATGTCGAATCCTATGTTGGAGAAGCCATGTCGAATTCTATGTTTGAGAAGCCATGTGGAATTCTGTGTTGGAGAAGCCATGTCGAATTCTATGCTGGAGAAGCCATGTCGAATTCTATGTTGGAGAAGCCATGTCGAATTCCATGTTGGAGATGCCATGTCGAATTCTATGTTTGAGAAGCCATTTCGAATTCTGTGTTGGAGATGCCATGTCGAACTCCATGTTGGAGAAGCCATGTCGAATTCTGTGTTGGAGAAGCCATGTCGAATTCTGTGTTGGAGAAGCCATGTCGAATTCTATGTTGGAGAAGCCATGTCGAATTCTATGTTGGAGAAGCCATGTCGAATTCTATGTTTGAGAAGCCATGTCGAATTCTGTGTTTGAGAAGCCATGTCGAACTCCATGTTGGAGAAGCCATGTCGAATTCTGTGTTGGAGAAGCCATGTCGAATTCCATGTTGGAGATGCCATGTCGAATTCTATGTTTGAGAAGCCATGTCGAATTCTGTGTTGGAGATGCCATGTCGAACTCCATGTTGGAGAAGCCATGTCGAATTCTATGTTGGAGAAGCCATGTCGAATTCTGTGTTGGAGAAGCCATGTCGAATTCTATGTTGGAGAAGCCCTGTCGAATTCTATGTTTGAGAAGCCATGTCGAAATCTGTGTTGGAGAAGCCATGTCGAATTCTATGTTGGAGAAGCCATGTCGAATTCTATGTTGGAGAAGCCATGTCGAATTCTGTGTTGGAGAAACCATGTCGAATTCTATGTTGGAGAAGCCATGTCGAATTCTATGTTGGAGAAGTCATGTCGAATTCTGTGTTGGAGAAGCCATGTCGAATTCTATGTTGGAGAAGCCATGTCGAATTCTATGTTTGAGAAGCCATATCGAATTCTGTGTTGGAGAAGCCATGTCGAATTCTATGTTGGAGAAGCCATGTCGAATTCTATGTTTGAGAAGCCATGTCGAATTCTGTGTTTGAGAAGCCATGTCGAATTCTGTGTTGGAGAAGCCATGTCGAACTCCATGTTGGAGAAGCCATGTCGAATTCTGTGTTGGAGAAGCCATGTCGAACTCCATGTTGGAGAAGCCATGTCGAATTCTATGTTGGAGAAGCCATGTCGAATTCCATGTTGGAGAAGCCATGTCGAATTCTATGTTGGAGAAGCCATGTCGAATTCTATGTTGGAGAAGCCATGTCGAATTCTATGTTGGAGAAGCCATGTCGAATTCTATGTTGGAGAAGCCATGTCGAATTCTATGTTGGAGAAGCCATGTCGAATTCTGTGTTGGAGAAGCCATGTCGAATTCCATGTTGGAGAAGCCATGTCGAATTCTATGTTGGAGAAGCCATGTCGAATTCTATGTTGGAGAAGCCATGTCGAATTCTGTGTTGGAGAAGCTATGTCGAATTCCATGTTGGAGAAGCCATGTCGAATTCTATGTTGGAGAAGCCATGTCGAATTCTGTGTTGGAGAAGCCATGTCGATTTATGTGTTGGAGAAGCATGTCGAATTCTGTGTTGGAGAAGCCATGTCGAATTCAATGTTGAAGAAGCCATGTCGAATTCTATGTTGAAGAAACCATGTCGAATTCCATGTTGGAGACGCCATGTCGAATTCTATGTTGGAGAAGCCATGTCGAGTTCTATGTTGGAGAAGCCATGTCGAATTCTGTGTTGGAGAAGCCATGTCGAATTCCATGTTGGAGAAGCCATGTCGAATTCTATGTTGGAGAAGCCATGTCGAATTCTATGTTGGAGAAGCCATGTCGAATTCTGTGTTGGAGAAGCTATGTCGAATTCCATGTTGGAGAAGCCATGTCGAATTCTATGTTGGAGAAGCCATGTCGAATTCTGTGTTGGAGAAGCCATGTCGATTTATGTGTTGGAGAAGCATGTCGAATTCTGTGTTGGAGAAGCCATGTCGAATTCAATGTTGAAGAAGCCATGTCGAATTCTATGTTGAAGAAACCATGTCGAATTCCATGTTGGAGACGCCATGTCGAATTCTATGTTGGAGAAGCCATGTCGAATTCTATGTTGGAGAAGCCATGTCGAATTCTGTGTTGGAGAAGCCATGTCGAATTCCATGTTGGAGAAGCCATGTCGAATTCTATATTGGAGAAGCCATGTCGAATTCCATGTTGGAGACGCCATGTCGAATTCTCTGTTGGAGAAGCCATGTCGAATTCCATGTTGGAGAAGCCATGTCGAATTCTGTGTTGGAGAAGCCATGTCGAATTCCATGTTGGAGAAGCCATGTCGAATTCTATGTTGGAGAAGCCATGTCGAATTCCATGTTGGAGATGCCATGTCGAATTTCGCCAATTCAAAGCTCATGATGCAAATGTAAATCTCCACACAATTTCTCGGCCCCACAGAGAACCGCATTTCGGGGAAGATCAATTTATGTCCACCACGCTGGTATGAAATCGAGTCCACCAGAGCCTGGTTGCTGGCTTTGTTTTCCGTGCCAGGTCAGAATTAATGCGCATGCTTTCTGACTAGGGCTTCGTATTTGCTGAGTCTCTGAATGGCCCTGATTTTATTTTTCTTGCAGGATGGCGTCCGTGTCGGCGGTCCATACCAATGTCGTGCTGGCCTCAGTGACTGCAGTAGAGTAGCTGCGTTAACTAAAGGGTTGGGTGTCGTCGGCGTATAGGAGGGGCAAGACCCTCGAGAGGCAAGACCCTCGAGAGTCAGTATGCTTGTTGAGTTGGTTATTCTGAGCGTCTGTATTTGGCAACAGACGACTTCTTCTCAATCTAAGCGATCTTTTCTCAACGTCTTTCCATTCGTTATTTTACATTTTGTCTTTAAATGATGCCATTTATCGCTAATTCTCAGATTAGCCTTAAATAGGCCTATATTATATAGTTTATAAAAAAAAGAATAATTCATAGTAGTAGTAGTGGTAGTGACAGTGGCAGTGGCAGCAGCAGCAGCAGTAGCAGTAGCAGTAGTAGCAGCAGCAGTAGTAGCAGTAGCAGTAATAGTAGCAGTAGCAGCAGCATCAACAGTAGTAGTATTAGTAGTAGCAGTCCATATAAGGAGAAGGTCTGCTATTATGCTAGACTTGATGTCATCGACCAATGTTTTTCCAGGGAAGCCGTGTGTGTTTGGAGAGGTTGTCCTAAACTGGCGAGGAGCACTCCACCATGCCTCGTCAATCCTCCACCGCAAGCTGGGAGTGAACGCTGCTGATGAAACCCTCCTGGCTTGCCGGGTGTTAAATGCACTTCAAACATGTTCCGACACTTTCCTCGCTCGACAGTGAGGGTCCAAGGACGCCGGACGTTGATGCAGCCTAGACACTGCGTTCATGAATAGCCATACCCACCTCGTACCAAGTACAGAGGTCTGTCCAAGGCGGTCGGCTCGCAAGGTGACAATACGCGAGCGAGTCCCTGCACTCGATTGCTGGCCAAATCGGAGGCGCAAACTGCCCAGGTCAGCTCGCCTGTTGAGGAAGGCACACACTCTTTGAAGGTTGGGCATTCCCTGAAATTTAACATTCTGTAGCCAGCTAGAGGAAAGCCCGATGATGAGGTTGTTTTGATGGATCTTATTGGAGTTAGTTCTGAAGAGCCGGTGTAGCATAGAATTTTAGAGATTCTCGCGACGACCTGCTCGTGATCGTGGTGGAACGGTAGGGAAAGTTGCAATCAGGGATATCACATCTCTTAATGACGTCACACAATGGATGGCATTTGTTCTTCACGTGACGTCACAATGTACAATTTCAAGACGCCATTAATAATTAAACAACATAATAACCGTTGTACGTCTGTCTGTCTGTCTGTCTGTCTGTCTGTCCGTCCCGTAACAAACACTATTGTGACGTCACTATACTGCCGCCTTGGCGACGGTTGTCTTGACGACGGCTATAGGCCTATAATATGACGTTATTGTTATCACTGCAATAATAATTGTTTTTTATATACCGTGATTTTTCACGGGTTACAGCTAGTATAAGAATAATATGATATTACTATATTATGACGTCATATTATAGGCCTATATGTATCGTTGGTTATCGCCGTCGTCAAGACCGCCGTCGTCAAGACAACCGGTTTATGTTTCACAATAGAACAGATGCCGTTTGTGACGTAGCGTCCTCCGACAGACAAATTTGCATATAAGGAAACTATTATATAGAACTAGAGCACTTGCCCGTCATATTATGACGGCAGTGTAGGCCTATATAATAATGTCGTTGGTTAAAATGCTCTGATCGCCGTCGTCAAGACGGCAGTACTGACGTCACAAACGGTTTCTGTTTCACAATAGATTCCCGAGCGTCCTCCGACAGACACACGCTCTATGGCTATTATATGTATAGCTTGTTACTACCGCTGCTGCAGCTGCTGCTGCTACTACTTCTACTCCTACTCCTACTACTACTACTACCACCACTACTACTACTACTAATACTGCTATTACTACTACTACGACGACGACGACTGTTAGAACTGCAATTGTTTTGGAGAACTTTATGTTGAAATTCTACGTGAAACGACAGACTATCTAAGACTACATACGCGCTAGATTCACCGTGAGCAACAAGGGTGACGTACACACTTCGCAATAACTTCAACTAAAGAACGCTATTGAATTTTTCTTGAAGAAGAAAGATGCATTTACAACGAGGGAGGTTAACTAGCTATCACTAATAGTGTAGCTTTCAGATTATTTGCTGGTCTAAGTAGATAAGACAGTCCATAGAGTAACAGTAATCTCTTTATTAATGTTGTGACTTATGTGAACCAACACTATTTATGTCTTGAGTTGATTACATATTTAAATATAACTGAACAGCCTTTTCTGATTTGACAGTATGATAGGATGACCTATATGAATACTAATGGGGGCTTTGTGTTTTGATTCAAAGTTACTGAATACATGATCAGTATACCCAGATCAGGGATAGATAGGTTACAATCATATTTTCTTTAGCTGTAAATAGTGTCTTCATTGTAAAACTAAATAACCATCCTTCATTACCCTATTCAATAGTTATCAACTCCAATAGTATGTCACGTTATATTTCTTTAAATTAAATAGAAAAAATCCTACAAAGTGCTTCTCGAGTCCACCTTTCAATAGCGCTGCATTTCAACAAACCATGGAGAAGTGACTGAATTGTAACTTCTAGCTTGCTAATGTCTAATGCAAAAAGAACCAACTATGGATGCACAAAAGTTTGCTGCTATATTTAGGCAAAACACTGGACAACTTCGAAAAAGGTAAGTACTGTTGCTCCAAGAATCAATCCCAAGGCACCGCCAATGTCGCAAATCAGCGTGAGGATGTCGTAGGCTGGAGTCATTTTAAAATCGACGTAGCTCAGTTGAGAGTAGAAGATATCCAGATAGACGAGTTCCTTGCTCAGTTTAGACATCGTCATATTCCGTCCCTTGAACTGCGATCTTCGAGACATATAATTGAGGAAATGTTGTGACAGAGGACTTGTCGAGATGGAAAACGGATATGTGGGTAGGTGGCACTGGAGAGGACAATCACACTTGCGGGACGCGCCGGAAGAAATCCACAATTTTGAGATCTTTACAAGGCAGTTAATGTAGGCCTACTCGTCAGGAGAGCATACTTTTGCTCCTGAAACTAAAATTCACAATCAAATTTTCAGTGAGACTTCCTCCAATAGCTGTACATTATAATTGTAATTGTAACTGGGAATGTATAAAGCGATACTTCGAGATAACTCCTCATCGGAGGCGCTCCCGGTCCAATATCCCAGAACTAGTGGAGAAAATGCGGTCTTACAGCGTTTGCAAAAGAGAAGAGGAGATAAAGAAAGAGGCTCCTGTGAGAGATCCACAAGGAGGGCATTCCGAGAGGCAGGACCAACAGCCTCGGAGCTGCGGCGCTGTGCAGTGACAGGTAGGGTCTTGGGAACGACAAGGTCTCCGTGTGCCGCCGATCGCATGGAACGGCGGCCAGGGACAGTGTAAATTAGGGCACAGAGCCCCTTTCGGTGGATCGGAGAGCAACAGGTAAGACAATTCCACACAAGAACCAATGTCTTAAATAGGATGCGCTCTCGATTTGGAAGCCAGTGGTGCTGCTCCGGACTGAATGTGGAGATGTGACCAGACTTTGAAATGCCGGCAGCCAAACGAGCGGCAACATTGCAAGACTGAATGCAACTGGAAGATGCAAGAAGATCCAAAGCCCAGAAAACTCAGAGCATGGACGAGAGTCATGGAGGTCTGAGGCGACATATAAATGCTTTTACTATTACATACAGGCCTAAAACATAATGAATCCTGACAGTTACAGGCTGCTTATAAAATTAAAATCATTACCTATATTGTGAGTTGTTTCAATTGAAAATTGATATAGAAATTTGCATGGTTTCAGTACGAAGAACTAAGACAATAAATGTTCACTATCTGACTGTGCACATCAGAAACTTCGTCTTTAACCTTAATTATCTGGGGACAATTCTTGCAGCCATTAGAGCTGCATTGATATTTTGTTGCTTTGTACAATGTTTCATAAATTTGGCCGATTTCTCTGGATTATAACTTGCCTAAAATGGAAAAATTGTATTAGATTTAAAGATAGGTTGGGTTTTGGTGTGGCCATTTGCTTTTGACGTATGCTTTTTTACTGGTTGAAGATTTTCTCTCCGTCAGTCTCTTCGAAATCTATTGGTATTGTTGGTTCTTCACTGGTTGACGTTTGTACGCTGCATCTCATACATAGTTCACATGTAAATAGCTAATCATGGGCGTCCGCAGGAATTTTTCCGGGGAGAGGGCATAATGTTTCTAGGAGGGAAACATTTTTCCGGGGAGAGGGGCAAAATGACGTTTTTGCATAGGTATTCACGAACACAGAAAACCTGACAACTTTCAAAATCCAGAGGTAAATGCCCCCCTTTCCCCTCCTCCGGATGCCCATGTAGCTAATAAAAATTATTTCATGTTAAATATGGGCCTCTTGGCGGTTTCTCACTAGGCGTACTCCAACAATACATACATACATTTGCTACATGCATACATAAATACCTACGTACATACGACATACAGACATACATGTATGCAGGCAGACAGACACTCGCTCATATTGTTGCATCCGATGCATAGTATTGAACCGGGTGCAGTGATGTGTATAAATTCCAAGACGACCAGACATTTAACGGTAAATATAAGTCCTAGGCTAGAAGCTAATTGTATTATAAAAGCTAATTGTATTAGATTTAAAGATAGGTTGGGTTTTGGTGTGGCCATTTGCTTTTGACGTCTGCTTTTTTACTGGTTGAAGATTTTTTCTCAGTTTGAACCAGCTACAGTTACGTGCAACTCTTCAAGAGTTTTTGCTGGCTTTGGCTCCGCCTGAGGTTGACCTCGTTAGTGTTCGTATGTGATATTTTGCTGCCAAGAATTCATTAAAAAGTCGATCTTAAGCGAGTGAAACTTGTTCTTATTTCTAGTTAATATTTAACAATACATGCATATTTACACGCATATAGGCCTAAATGCACTGAATTTGAACCATGTGACTAACTTTTACATACCGGTAAGTAGACTTTCGAAAGAAAGGGGTCGACATTTACATTCGGACACCACAAAATCCACACAGCATTGTGTTATGCATTTCGCATACGTATAGTTTTTGGCTTGACGACAATCGCCATACGGCGAGGGTAACATGGAGACCTACGATCAAAACGAAAAAAATTTAGGCCTATACTATTAGTCCAACTAGGTTTAGAAAATTATTTTACCACGAGGTGCCATATATTGGTGTACGGACATTCGCTCATAGGACGATCGCTCATAGGACGATCGCTCATAGGGACTATCGCTCATAGGGACGATCGCAAATAGGACGATCGCTCATAGGACGATCGCTCATAGGACGATCGTTCATAGGACGGTCGCTCATAAGGACGATCGCTCATAGGGACGATCGCTCATAGGACAATCGCTCATAGGCAGGGCTGTAGTCGAGGGTATACGCGGGTATACAGCGTGTACTCACCTCTAGAGACCGTATACTCACCTCACAAAATATTTATATTTATTCATATTAAAATACTATAGCGTATACTCACAAAAATTTAATACTGTAGCGTATACCCACCTCTAATTTTTTCCAGAAAACTAACCGGTAGCGTGTACCCACCTCTAATTTTACCACTACAGCCCTGCTCATAGGACGATCGCTCATAGGGACGATCGCTCATAGGACCATCGCTCAAAGGACGATCGCTCATAGGACGGTCGCTCATAGGGACTATCGCTCATAGGGACGATCGCTCATAGGACTATCGCTCATAGGACTATCGCTCATACGGACCATATATACATATAAGCATAAAAGTAGGGACGCGAGCAATTAACTTCCTATTAACTGGTAGATAGTTTTGAAGTATAGGCACATCAAAGTAGGAACATTTCAGAAATATTTGTGAAGTCATTTGGAATATTTGGTAAGTTTTATAATTGGTAGCCAATTGGAAGTGTAGTTAATAATTGCTGGCTAATTGGAAGCTAATTGCCAGCAAATTGGAAGTTTATTACTCGCGTCCTACTTTGATGAGCATATATATTAGAAATAATGAAGTAACATCAAACGAACATTCAATAACGGTTACACAATAGCAATGCTGTACGTACAATAACACCAAACGGTGTATAATCTTTGGCCTCAGTGTATTATCGATAACTGTACTTTTCTATGGTCATATGAGCGATCGTCCTATGAGCGAAAGTCCCTATGAACGATCGTCCCTATGAGCGATAGTCCCTATGAGCGATCGTCCCTATGAGCGATAGTCCTATGAGCGATAGTCCTATGAGCGATCGTCCCTATGAGCGATAGTCCCTATGAGCGATCGTCCCTATGAGCGATAGTCCTATGAGCGATCGTCCTATGGGCGATCGTCCTATGAGCGATCGTCCTATGAGCGATCGTCCTATGTGCGATCGTCCCTATGAGCGATAGTCCCTATGAGCGATAGTCCTATGAGCGATCGTCCTATGAGCGATCGTTCCTATGAGCGATCGTCCCTATGAGCGATCGTCCTATGAGCGACCGTCCTATGAGCGATCGTCCTATGTGCGATCGTCCCTATGAGCGATAGTCCCTATGAGCGATAGTCCTATGAGCGATCGTCCTATGTGCGATCGTCCCTATGAGCGATCGTCCTATTAGCGATCGTCCTATGAGCGATGTCCTAGAACCCATATATTTGATTCAGAAATAAAGAGTCAAAAGTATTCCGAAACGACATGTGAGGAAAGTATCATCAAACTGTACAAAATTTCTCAGCAGAAATTAAGAATACGTCCGATACGCAAAGATCGCAACAGCAGAACTCAATACATGTTAGTTATTGCTGCACAAATTCTGCATTCCGACAAAATAAAATCCTCCTAAATTAAATGGAAGTCTTCAGAGTCTGTTCTGTTCTTCAGATAACAACTAAAAACTCGTCTCTTTGTGGATTCATTTCTTCCATAGGCCGTTTCCTTTATAAACAGGTCTCACCCTGAAATTTGGCTTGCATTACGAATTTCATTATTAGCAACCATCGATTGATGCCGTGATTGTGGCGATACTTCGAGATAACTCATCGGAGGCGCTCCCGGTCCAATATCCCAGAACTAGTGGAGAAAAATGCGGTCTTACAGCGTTTGCAAAAGAGAAGAGGAGATAGAGAAGTTTTTATGTTAGATGGCTATAGAAACGAACGACGCGACCGGTGACGTACGTGAGCGAAATTGTCGTAGAAGATTTATTTCTAATATAATTTGGTCTAACTGAAGGATGCATGACATGCATATGACTTACGTTTCTAAGTGAAAATGCAACGGATGTTGAAACTCCAGTTCCGACTCTGAATCCAATATCTTGCACAATAGCCGTGTCGCGTGGGTCATGCAAGGCAGCCTGTAGAAGACAAGCATTTTAAAAATCTCTTTTGAGACAGTCTAAGAAATACTGGATCTAATGGTTATTAGAAATGTATATGTAGCAAATTAACGAGGACTAACTGAAGCGCTAAACTAACGAAACGCTTGAAACATAAATAGAAATAGAAAGTTTATCAGTTACCAAGCAGTAGGCGTATACAACAATACCGCATTTGATTTTGCCTTCCATCCAAAGTTTAGAAGTGCACACAAGACCATAGGCCTATGACAGAACATCAATGGCTCTCAGCAATTGCGATTGAGGGTTCTACACTCATGGTCCTTGCACAGCGACCACCTAAGCAAAAGCTTGAATCTACAGTTTCTACGTTACATGCCTAGCGCTCCATTCATTCGGCCACCGTGACCCATACCAAAATAGAAGAAAGCTCGGATAAGTATAAAAGTCGCCCGTGGTCAGCTCTCGCATATACCAAAGCTCAACCGAAAATTGCAATTAATAGTTGCAACTAATAGTTGAAACTATCTTAGGAGTTTCTAGACTGCATTGAATTGAGGATAAGGAACAACAACGCGCGATGTGGTCCACTGCTCAGGACACGTGGTTGCCTCACCGTTCAGAAATACCTCAGAGGTGGCTCATATGGCGCAGCGTCTGGACCTGTCTTGAACAAGCAGGTCTGCGCAGAACAGGCTGAAACCGCTTCGAAAATGACGAACAATACCTCTCCAATGACTGTCCTGATCTTACTTCAATGAATCCAAGAGTTACAGGTTGCTGACGGCATATAGTCCTCTAGAGGGTCCATAGAGTAGTGGTAACAGCACTGGCGTGAAGTGCAGTAGGTAGCGGGATCGCCTCCCGTAACCCTCTCAAGGTCCACTCAGCCTATCAATTCGCGAGATGGCGCGTTTGTGAAAATGAGATGTAGGACGTGATGGGCGCCTTGCAAGGCTGCCGTATACAGTTAAAATTCGACTCCTGTAATAACTTGAGATCATCCGTCCATACTGATTATTTTGTAATCATACTGCGTAATTGTCAGTTTGAAAATATTAAACGAAGATTATTATTATATTATTATTTGATCCGAGGTTAAACTGTTAACGACAAAACCTTTCACCTTCTGATTCCTGAATGGCAGATGAGCTCAGCTGCGGTGAAACACCATAAAAATGCCCAAAAATCATACATGATTCGAGTAAAAGCACCGAAACGCAAACTCAGTGGCAGTGAAACTTCTACCAAACCTGAATCGGGTTATTTAAGCAAAATTAGCAAAAGACGAATAACAAAATAATTTAAATAATAATAACAACTAACACGGTCTCACGCATGCGCAGACCTCAGAGACGTTTCAGTGCAAGTTATACTTTATAGATGTTTATGAATGTACTCTCGAAGTGGGCCTATTGCAAAGAAACGGCAGTGCTTCTGCAGTCCCGGTTACACTACATGATCTGGTACATCGTGTTCAAAATGTCACCGGCGACATCTTCGTATGTAAGGCGCACTTGTTTAAATCTCTATAGAGTAATCTTCAAAGGGTGTCTGAGGGATCTTTAAAATCCGCATTCCATGGACTTAAATGCATGCACTCTTAAATCACTGGTCTGACAATAAAGCATTATTACAATAGTTAATACGCATGGTTTGTTTAACAGTTGGAAGCATTTTATCCAGTGACATGGCCAGGATTTTAAAGTTTGGGGACGCTGTTATGCCACGGACTGGCAAACGTTAGAACGGGGGAGCACTGTTAACATGACTACGGTAGACGTATTCTGTCAGTAGAGCGACATATAAGTCAATTAGTAGACCTAAGAGAAGCGCTGACTTGCTGAGATGCTGGACAGACACAAAAATGATGCGTGCTCTCAACAAAACCTTCTGACGACAAGCAGAGTTGGATGTACCCCAGATTTAACACCCCACATCCTTCAGAGAAAGTGCTATCGCAGAAAGGTCGAAGCAAACTTTTCAGAATATGTTTCATCTACTGTTGAGGAAAAGACGTAAAGACTGTGAGAAGAGGTTGTCATTTTTCTGTGGATTTACAGAGAAATTCGTAATACGACAACAGCAGAAGTCCTGTTGTGGTGGTTTGTTTATGAACAGATGGACCGTGGACCCTTCACCACACCGGGAGAAACATGGATCGAGATCAAATTTCTCTTTGGGGATTAGCCTCTGCCAGCAAGTGCATGCGGAGGTTAAGAACCGACTACAAATGATCAACGAGATAGCTAATGAACACAGAGAGAAGACTCAGGCTCTGTTTAGGCACATTACTACAATCTACGGTCAAAGATTTGAGATTTGGGATCAGGTGATGATCTGCTGACGGAAAGAAATTGCATAAGATGAGCAGCCAATCTGTAAACAGGTGTTTTTAATAAATGTACCTGTGAGTTTAGTATAGACGGATCCGGAGCGTAGATGGGCAGCCGGCCAGGTGGAAGTATATTAGAAGAATACTGAGTCCATCTATAGAGCAAGGACTATGCCGCCTTTGCTAAATTATTTTGAAGATTCATTCATTTGTGTAATAAATTTTAAACTTCCATTGTGTGTGTTCGTCTGAGCCAAATTTTTGGAGGTTTTAGGATACCGTATGACCAAACCTGGCGCGGCACTCTTAACTTGAAGTCCTATTTCAAAGACGCTCGTTGTATTAAATCCCATTAAAAAGAAACACTAACGGGTGTCGCATTAGATTACCAGTCACGGAGTAGAAAAATACTACTATGAAAAACTACTATACAAGGTAGCAATGAAAGCACAGCGGCCTGTGAACAATTTAAAGAGATAGTATGCTTACCCTGAATCCAACTCCTTGAGTCGCTATCATGTAACAGTCGGACTGATTGACCCAAAGCACAAGACGAAGTCCGTGACTGGCTCCGGGTTGAGTCGTTACATAATTCGTTGTGCCTGAAATTTACCATAAAACTCGTATAATTTTTGTGGATGTAATAACCGTTTGAACGAGATATCAGTCTTTTACCAATTATGGCATTATTAATGTGAAACACGTAACAGTTTAAGAACATTTTACAAAGGCATGAGGCATGATGATATAACACCTTATAAATGACGCAAGTAAAGCGACAGAACTTTTCAAACCTAATGTCATCTGCTCAGCAGTGGCGTTTCAAAAACTAAGCCGTATATAAAACTTCGCAAGCGTAGATTTAACACCTTTTACCCCACGTACAACTGCAGTATTCAGACTTCATGAAAGATCATCGATTCAGATCTAAGTCACTCGATAGGAATGCTTAATTGCCACGGAGTAGTTTCTGTAGTGACTGTATTTATAGTCAGTTGTGCTGCGTCGAACTTGGCTGATGAAATTAATTACATTACATCGAGTAATCTTCTATACCATAAGCGGTAGGTCTACTGCATGATGAGGGCCATGTGCTGAACCATCATCTCCCACCGCTGAGGCCACAGCACTATTCCATGAGGCCAAGACTGCACGGCCGATTAATACCTAGAGCGGACAATTTTATGAGGAAAGCATTTCTGACAAGAATGCTTTATTTTGTATAAAAAGTGTGTAAACCAAAGTGCGGTATAGGCAATTGGTATAAATAAAGAATATACTTACTTACTTATAAACACCAGACATCATAGTAGAGTTTTGTTGATTATGTTGGAAATAAACAGTTCAAGTGGGAGATGATGGTTCACAGGTAAAATAATCCTAATTACCTAGAGCGGCGTTATTTTCTAAATACATTATTTAATCAGCTTATCTAATCCTGATATTGGTTCAACAGGCAACAGCAGTTTTTCCGTAGATAGCGTCGGCTACGTCCACCCTGGTCCACGCCTTCATCACGTCCCGAGTGGACTACTGCTCCTCCCTCTACATTGGCCTGCCTGCGGTGCGTTTGGCCTGTCTTGAACGCGTCATGCGTGCTGCTGCCCGACTCATTGGTCGGAAGTCCAAGTTTGACCATGTATTGTATTGTATTTAAACATTTATAAAGCGCCTCTATGTGTACTCTGACTCTATGCTTCGGCACCTACTCTATGCTTCTGACTCTATGCTTCTGACTCTATGCTTCTGACTCTATGCTTCGGCACCTACATTGGCTCCCGGTCCTCTTGCGCATCCAATATAGGATTGCTTCCTTGGTCTGGCGCTGCCAGCTGGGCCTCGCTCCGGCCTATCTAAGGTCCCTCTGCCAGCCTGACGGGGAAACCCGTGGTCGCTCACTCCGCTCTGCAGAGAAGGGGGTGCTTGCGGTGCCATTTGCCCGTACTACTACTATGAAAAATCGAGCCTTTGTGGTGGTTGGCCCTGTGGTATGGAACGGGCTAGGCCTACCTCTGGAGCTGCGTCTCCTTCCTGTAACCCAACCTGAGCCTTTCTATACTATGCTAAAAACTGTTCTGAATATCCGTGCTGGGGTCGGGAGCGCCTCTAAGTAGACTCCTTGAAGGGGCACTATATAAATGCCAAATGAATTAAATGAATGAACATACAGATTCTTGCAACATATTGTTTAACTTCTAACCTCTAAACTTTAACAAGCTTGTCAAAGCTTGAAACAACTTCTCCAAAACATGGTTCTCACACGCCCACGTAAGGTCTTAGTGTTATTTAAAAAACCAAAACATTTAGAGGTTAATCAATATTCCGCTATTAAGGGACACGGATATTTTTTGCTAAACTTCTGATAAATGTTGCTTTTGCAGCTCTACCTATCATGGTTACCTGAGTTTATTGACATACAAAATCCCAGATCGCTCTTGATTTCCTTAATGGCGTCACGTGAATGGCAACGTAGATTCCCGAACGAGCACTGGAATAATATTACGTAGGCCTATACATGTATATTCAAACTGAACACAAATTACTACGATACATGTAACAAATATTCCTATTTTACTCCTGAAGTTTTCACAGACTTAACTGGTATTTATAGGCCTACGTCGAAGCTCTTATCTTCACAAGCGTTCGTTTTAGTATGTTGTCTTTAAGATAGGGCAGAATTAATATTAAGTGATGTCATGGGATATAATGCGACCTGACATTAGGAAATATTCGACTTAACATTACGCCACTGTTTTTAAAGTTCATCCTAAAGTTGTAAAGCTTTAAGCATCCTTACCGAACACAGCACCTCGCCTTAATACTCTGGCCTCCCTTCCTTAAATAACAAATCAGCCATGACGGCCTGGTGCAATAAATATTATGTAAACGCTACACTCAGGCCAACCAAAACACTTAAAATCAGTCCTTATTCTCCCGATTATCATTATTTAACCGTCATCTGATTCACCGTTGTCTGGTCGTACCTGAAACTAGAACTGTTCTTGGTGAACGAGCTTTTTGTGGTCGTTGGACCAAGATTTTTTAACTTTCCCTGTATCTGGCTATTCTGCTCAATCGTTAATGTCATTTTGATCTCAATTTATCTTTTCAAACTGCTTAACAACCATAGGCTGCCTCCCTGCCTTAACGGATTGATCTTCTGAATACTGACCGTTTGATTTGGTGCGCAGTCGGCTGATGCTTTTGGCTTAGAATCGCTATAGCAGGCTTAGGGTTGTTACTGTAGTAAACAAATGGTTTTCTGAATGTATAAAGCACAGCGATATTTCTCGTTTTTGAATATTAAAATGGCCTATGACAACATTCTACTCAAACTATTGCGACTTAGTTACCATAAAGTGAACTTACGCCATTTAAGGCTATTCTGTTTGAGGTAATGATATCTATGGGTTTACCTCGAGCAATGTGTCCGCCGTTTTGAAACCTACATAATTGAATAAGAACTCCCAGTCCATATCGAACTGTGAAAAGTTCCATCTAGAAGTCGCTTCATCGGTTCCGATATCAAGTAACGGTGGGAAACGGTCTGAAGCGATGCCTTGTGTTAATGGACCTGCAATAGTTTAAACTTAATTTTAACCAAAGAAAGACATAATTACGGAGACACAATGAACGAGGACATCATAAAGTAAAATAACGATGAATGGCTACAGACTTCGCAACAAGCAGAAGATCAATAAAGTCACATCAATTATTGTTTTGTTTTTATTCGTTATTTAAAAGAAATAAGAAAAAGAAGCGCTCTATAAAGCGCCAGTTGCAAGACATAAATGCACAAAGAAACAAATTTATGGCCTAATTAAAATTAAGAATTAATTAAAACTAATTGAGATGATACAAACTTAAATTCCTGTAGTTACCTAACGAAATTACAGCCTTTTTGCTGAGCAAACACTCGGAGCAGATGGTTACCGCTGGAAAGCGTAGAGATTGGTTGTAAGCAATACGGTAGATGGCGTTTGTTGGATATGTCATGTAGTAAGATATGCGATCGTGAATCTGGAAAACCATGAAACCTGTTCCGAACAGGAGAAGCATTGTCCATACCACCTTACGGATAATCGAACCGATTTTGTGGCTTGATGGCTTGACCAAATAGGACAAACCCACAATGGATGCTTCCCGTGCACAGGTTTCCATCCGACGTCTTAGGGTCATTCTAATCATCCCGAAGGAACTGATTCTCTCATTGTGTTCTATCTTTTCCAAGACAACGAGATGTTCTCCAGCTGGGTCGGTGTGGCATCCGCCAGTGACCGACTCATTCTGTGAAGTTCCTGTGCTTGATCTTGACCTGATCTGACTTTCATTTGCGATTGACTGTTCTTCATTATCTGTCAGTTTTGCATCATCTACGTTCAGCTGAGGTGAGAGCATCTCGCCTTCCCGCATGTATTCAGTCGTGAATGGATGACTCATCTTCGTGTCTGTCTGCAGATTCAACATGTTAGCGATCAGTCAAAATCTGATTCTGAGGTTAATCTTAATTTTGAAGACTTCTTTTCTAATAACTAAGCTGGAATATTTTGGAAAAGGCATAAGAATAAGTTGGAATGTAAGTTTTATAGGCTGATTCAACAATCACAAGCAATCAATAGTGACAACCACTGCATCAATAGTAACTCTGTCGTTGCTTAATGGTAGCCTAACTGCGAATCAAGCATAGTTTCCGAAATTGTCTAATTCTATAGCTTACCTTGATGCACTGAATTATCCACATTTGAACTCATTCAGATAACTTTATTTCTTTCGGCTAATTTTAGCATAAAACTACAAATAGGCTCTGTTGGCTATTGTTCCCAATACTCGACAAGACAATCCCTAAGATGACACAAAGGCGCTTGCTTAAGTCTCAGGCTCAAACAGGAAAAGCGACAAGAGCGTACTTGCGGAATTCGACCATTTGCTCGATCCTAGGCGCAATCTTGGGGTAAGTAGGCCTAAGTAAGTAAGTAAGTAATAAGTATATTCTTTAATATAACCAGCTGCCAAACAACAGTTGAAGACCACTCCTGTTAGACCGTATAGTCTTGTGTAATCTGGTCGGTAGCACATCTGATAACTTTTCTTGTAGATGTACTATAAAAATAAGCAGCTACAATTACAACTAGAATCCGGTGAAATCCATGGTTGTTTAGGTTTTTGCGTCCTTTTTTTATAATATAATGAACCATTGTGAATGCATGATCAGTTGATCATAGGCCGTTTTGCGTTGGGCAAGACTTGGGTCATTATTAGTACATGCGACGGATACAACACGTATCACTACAACCTAATTGCATGAGCGAAGGTTAGCCCAGGCCAGAACAGAGAGATAATCTGATTTACAAATGTGACCCACCTGTTTAACACTCTCTAGATGTAATACAGCTTCACCTGTTCACCACACTTTAGATGCAGCGCAACTCTAAGCTTCCGCGCGCACCTGTCTTGATATATAAACATGCGCTTGTCTATGTGCTGCCGCCTCAAATGAGCCGCAGGATTAAATCGTTCTTACACAGAAGCAGCTATCAACAGTGCTACTTGAGATTATCTTCGTCACTGAGTATTGAAGGGACTCCAGCGTGGAGTATGACGTGCGCCCACTGAATTATTACAGACTACAGACTACGGACTGATTTTATCCAAAGCAGATCGATACGGCTGAAGCATATTGCAGAAGCGGCAAACTCCAGCGACAGATCAGCCATAGATTATGGTGATCATTGAGCAATATAATTTAATCCTTGGAGAATTACTCGATAAAATGGTCGGTTAATTTAATGGCACTGCAGCTGACTATATATAAAAGGAAGAAGGACAAATGAACAATGACAGTTGACATCGAATTAAATGCGCGTCTACTGCAAACAGATGAACCCAATGAATTGTAACGCATAGACCTACGTTTATGTTGTCAGGTACGCTCAATTATAGTAATTTGCCGTACAGATAATGTTCATATTATGGTATCTTTAATTTGTCTTGAATACAATGGTCCTCGGTATCCGCTGTCCTGAAATAATCTCTCCATAACCATTTCTAACTGCTGCGACATCGCATAAAGCATTCGGGTTTTTAATGCAAGATTGCACTGTATGTATTGTTTGTATGTATGTTTGGATGGATGTGAGTAGTTGAACAATTACCATGTTGCTTTTTATGTTCCTCGCAGAGCGCTGCCGGCGCCAGTCTATACGGTGTTGAATGTCATTAAGAGGAGACATGTCATTAGTTAGTAAAACAATGAACAGAAGACCAATAGAGTGACCAATAACGCAACGACGCTGACAGCCCACCCTGCTTATTCCCCCCTCTTCGTAGTTATCAACTCCATCTTCGTAATAGAATGCATAAATTGACTTTACAAAAAAGACAACAATTATATCTCCAGTATGCTATATAAGAACTCTTACTAATAGAGCAAACTCTTTCTCTTATAATGTACCAAGTTGAGGCATGTCAGCTTGTTTTCCTTAACAAACGAATATTGTATTGTAAGTGTTGCTCATCATCTCATGTCCTGCTCCTGACGTCTTCGTCAAACCGAAACTTGGAAACCGCGATTAAAACAACAAGCAAAATATAAAGTGAACGAAGTCGCTAGCAGTCGATAGCTTAGCGACTGGTTTTGACTTGAGGACTTAGCGGCGGCGGCGGATGGCGGTGACGGATGTAAGATTCTTATAGCATGCAAAGAGCTGGAGCAAGTGGCGATTAGCTCACTAACGTGCGCTGTGGCTCTGAGGTCGTCTGTGATGGTAACACCAAGGAACACCGTTTTTTGTTACTCTATCAATTCCAAGTTGATGAGGAGGACTTCTGTCACAAGCTCCTCGACATGATATCGAAGGTTCTTTGTATTTTATTCCTCACTTTTAGTTTGACTTGCATGATCTTATGTTTTAATGTGGCCTGGCACTGACAGTGTTCGCGCACTTACCAGTGGTGGCTCTTGACTGGACTTTAAGACCCTGTTACATTGAAATCAACTGCGTTCAAGTACGAAATAGAAGCCTCTATTCAGATACAACATTGGAAGGCTTTCATTGCGAATAATAACAACCATAAAATGCACTGTAATTACATACGACCTACGACCGAATCGTCATTTGAATGAAAGCTGAACAAAAGCCACGCATGCTATTCGATACACCATGACTTTCCATTATTCAGATGGGTCGTGTTGCATTGCAGCAGTGCACCAGTATATCGCCACTTAATAGAGCCGGAAAGAGGCTGAGGCTGTTAATCGTATGCATGCATGAGGCGTGTTGGTGTTTGTTGCTAGGCACCGGGTTTAGCCATACACTGGATCTGTTCATCAATCTAACTGTCCTCCGCCTCGTAGTAATCTTAGTTGGTTCTTATGACGCCTCTTATAGTTCAGTCGCTTTCTATGATCACTGTATGTAATCGGATCTTTTGATAGCCGAACAGTCTATTTCAAGACCATACATAGGCAGATCCAAGATATATCAGTTTCGCGTTGATGGGCCACTCATTCTGATAAAGATCTTCATTGTAATCTGACATCTGAGCTTCTTCTGCTTTTGTGCCTCCACTTCGTAAGAGTTGCAAAGCCATTTTATTCTATAGTCGTCTTTATAGTCCAGCGGTTCTCAACCTTTTTAGTTCAGCGACTCCTTGATAATATTTCCAAAGTTGCGGAGACCCCCAACAATAATATTGATTGGATTACTCCCCTTCACCGCATTTTTGCTACCGTTGTGATGCATTTCACTACTCACCATTTGATAATCCATACGCAACATGCATAATAAATCATTAATCAGCCAAACAACTTGTAATTTTTTGGTATAATTTTAAAAATTTTAAAAAGTAAATTTAGTAAATGAAATGTTTACTTGAAGTTTAATATGTATTGTGCATTGTGCTATGACTGCACAGTCAAGAATTACAAATTTCATTGGCAGCTGCTAAATTTACACATTACTTAAGAATTTTAAGAAGAAAACAATGCTACAGAAGGTCAACAATACTATTTCAATTAAAGACCTAACTAGAAAAATGATGGAATTTCGGAATTCAAAGAAGAGCGTCAATGAGAAGGCTGTGCTTGCTTCTTTCTCACCAGGTCAGAAATTCTCGGGGAAGTCTTTGCAAGGGCACACCGCAGAAATCATAATTACAAAAATATTAAATATTAAGAAACTACGCTGACAACTTACTTTTACAAATTTCTGAAGGTTCCAGCCGACCCCAGCCAAATCGTAAGGCGAACCCCGTGGGGGTCGCGACCCACAGGTTGAGAACCGCTGTTATAGTCAACTCGGGGGCACCTCTGATGCTTCAACAGGCACTATATGCATGATAACTTACTAATAGAAATAAAACCAGATTGGGTTTAAATAGCAATGCCATTTTAAGTCGCATTGATAAAAATCAATTAAGGACAACGTCAGTGTGGTAAGTGTAAAAAGTGTTTTACTGTAAGTTCATTACTCAATCCAACGATGCTGATAATCCAGTAACTAAAAATTTCACCCAACTTCCTGAATTGAGGTTCAAGGGTCTATAAATGGATTAGTTCGGTTGACTGTGGCGTATTTAGATCTTTTGGAGACGGCTGCCCTATTATCGGCTTCACCTGCAGAGGGCTGCGTATATGAGCCGATTGTAAACAATCGAGAATGACAGTGGCCGATGTCACTGCAGATTAGGAGGATAAAAGCCCCCAGTGACAGCGGTTGTGCATCGTTCTAATTCGCAGAAGTAGGTTACGAACTGCAGAAAGTAAGGTAGCCTACTGTAACTCCCAGAAAGTAAGGCAGAAAGTAAGGCAGAAAGGCTGACATACGCCTTCTTCGCGTGACTATTGTAAAAGCGATATTGAAATTGCTTCACCATCGGTCGTAAACGGCGTAGTCCGGACAAAGTAGGCTGTGACTAGAAGCCAGCGGCAAGCGTTGTGCAAGGGCTTAGTTTAAGAGTGGGCCTACCTAGTCGTAGACCAAAATTGGTCAAACTAAAATTGACGTGGTAAAACCGAGCGTCAATAGTTATGCGGGCATGGGCAAATGTATTTATAGGCGGTCGTATTTGCACACGTCCCATACTCCGCTCTCGCGACCGGCCTGTCCTCTTTGTTCCGCGTCCCAGGACCACTCTAGCTCAAACTAGATCTTTTGCTAACATAGGGCCCTCCCTGTGGAATGCGCCTCCTTCCTCTCTACGGGTAACCTTACTTTCTGGATCTCTTTCTACATCCCTTTCTATGCTTAAAACCATTTTCTTCTCTCGGAGCTTTCGCGCTGGGAGCTCTGCTAATTGGTCTCAGCTGTGAGCGGCGCTATACAAATCTTCAAATACGATACGGTACTCCTCTGTGTAAGAGGGTATGCGGATCGCGGTTCACTTCCCGAAGGTGGCTTATTAACAATTGGTGACGACGAAAGCGAAAAGCATCATGAAGTTCATCGTCCGAAAACAAGTAGAGTGGATTTCGGCGATCCCTAAACACTCTTTGGCGTCTTAGATTTCTTATAAACCGTCAAACAGCCGCCACCACCCTCCTGTTCGTACTAGGCCTGACTAGTCAATCTACGCCTGGCTCTCCGGTGGCGTAGCCTTGGTCTGGACTAAGCGCACTAAGACGTCAACATGCACGCCGCTCTTATCCGCTAGTCGGGTTTAGAGCCAGAACTAGTCTGGACTAGTTAGCAATGCCAGTTAGCCTCAGCTGTTCATGTTTTTACATAATTTTTATATATCTAATGAATACGAATATGCTCATTACTTGAGAATTAGGTGTAGGCCCCTAGTTATCATCTCGGATTTTACTACAGCGCATTTAATCGAGTCGCTCTAAAGAGCCTTCCAGGAAACGTTAGTTACAGTAAGGTTCAAGGTAAGCCGAAATAAGGTAGTCGCTCGTTTATTATGCGCCTCCATAACAGTAAACGATTCGCGTGAAAACGGATATGATATATAAGAACCACGTGCACGAAGTGGTCTAATCAATCATTAATCTATCAGGAGTCCCAGTTTAAACAAGACGAGTTCAAATATGAGAAGACCTTCTCAGTCCATTAAAAGTACAACAAAGGGCAACCTATAAGTCCTTCCGTCTTCTCTTACCTTGCTCCACATATATTTCGGGTCCCACAATTAGAGCCCTGCGCCGACTTGATAGTGTCGGCGGCGGCGCGCCGGTCATTTTGGGACAAAACTCGGGGGCGACGGCGCCCACGAAATGTCGGCGTCGGCGCTCTAGTCAGAATACTTGATAAGCATGATTGCATAAGTCACTATGACTCTCATAGTGACTTATAGTATGAGAATAGAACAGCCGTTTGTCATGTGACCAGTCAAGAGGGCCTGTGAATCTCAACTATACACAAAGGTATTGAGAGAAGGCATCTTGAGACATTTGCCTTGTGAATTACAAATAATGAACATCCTTAGTTACACTGCACATCTGTATCGGTATTGACAAAATGTAATCATACGAAGCAACGTGCATTTGGACACTGCATGAATATATTTGAAAAATGCACTGATATAGTACAGGCGTACACACCAAGTCACGTGGAAGATGCCGGATGACAGCAGCCTCCCAGTCAGAGAGGCTGTTGTCAAGACCAGAAGTGAAATATAAATATACACGTTTTCATAGTGTCTCAGCCCTGTTAATTTTTCAATGAATTTACCAGGTGGTCTGCTGCCCGTTTGAATTGGTGGCATGCAAGGCCGTAGCTAGGGGGGTGTTTTTGGTGTTTAAACACACCCCGAAATTAAATAATGTAAAAAAGGAATAATGCATGTACTAACTACAAACCCCTTGGTCGGTTGACTCGGTTGCATGTCGGCTTGCTTAAGGGCGAGAAAACACCCCCCGAAACAGAAAACACCCCCAGAAACAAATTCCTGGCTACGGCCCTAGTGGCATGCCATTTTAGGTCTCCATAATATAGACCATTGTTTGTATAAGACTAAACTGAGAGAGAGACCATTCTTGATACTATGTGTACTCACTGTAGTACTAAGTCAAAACCGGTCTCAGCTGATACTGTTTACCTGAATAGATTCCAGCCAGAAGTATTAATCACTTATTATTATTATTATTATTATTATTATTATTATTATTATTATTATTATTATTATTATTATTATTATTATTATTATTATTCTTTATTGATAAACCAAAAGCGAACCGCACATTGGTGAACAAGTATAGAAAAATATAAAACATAGAAGTAATAAGAAGATAATAATATTTGAAAGAGCATAAATTAAAATTTTGAAACAAATTAGAATATTACTAATAACAACACTAAGTCAAAGCATCATGACAAGAGAGCAAATTTAGATCTATAACAGTTACTATTATCTAAAAAGGGTAGCAGAATTGGAGAAGTTATACCTTCCATTGTGCAGGAATTAGTTAGGCTAAATGGCATATCTTGATATTAATAGCACTTGTGAACTCTTCTAACCTTACAATATTAAGCCAAAATTTTACACCGTTATAGCAAAGCCACAGACATCAAACACTACCATCGATAAGTTATGAAATTTTATTCTGTCACAAAATGAGAGTTCTCGTAAACGAATACAGCAAGATCCGGCGGCATAGAAAACTCTTTAATATTTTTTTTAGTTCGTCTGCTTTTCTTTTCTTGTCCAATAATATGTCCCATTTTACAATCACCAGCATGGAAGTAAACAGTTACTTATGTGTGCTACGATATTTGCAAAAAGTTAACACGAATTGGTAAAGTCTTAGGCTCGTAGCATTAGCGTCATAAATTCGTGTTGCCGATGAAGTTTCGCCAAGAACCCAGACAAATAAAACAAAGTAAGTAAATACAAGAAATCTACTTCTATTTCACAACTTATCCAGAAATCGTGCAAAACATGAAAAATGCAACAACAAAATAAGACACATCAGACTGGCATTGGCGGCGCGCCGACAAATTGTCGGCGGCGGCGCGCCGACAAAATGAAATCGGCGACGGCGGCGCCCACGAAATGTCGGCGGCGACGGGCTCTACCCACAGTAATGAAGACCTGTTTATCACGCGAGTTTAATGGGGACAAATCGTGATAGAGAACACAATTTGGGTCGAGATCTTTAATTTTTTACCAGGATGAACTACTATACTGCTACGTTTATCCTTGAACTTCGTTGCGCTTCATAAAAAATTGTAGAGACATAATTCAAATCGAAATAAGATTAATTATGCAGCAAGAATGATGAATCTGCATTTTTTCAATTAAACAATCACATGACTATGAATTGATTCTGTTTCGCAGTAAATGTACCAACAGTAGAAAACTATAGCTACAACTTGCTAGGAACCAAGGTTGAGGATGATCACGATAATCCTGACACAGACGTAGCCTAACTAGAAGAGAGACATTAAACTGTCGGTGAGGTTTTTAAGTTGGTTGATAAAGCGGTAGTAGTGGCTGAAATTCCTGTCACAAACGTAACTGGTAAAGGAACATCGAAGGCTGAGGTTGGTGATTTTTCTAAGTTGGTTGATAAAGAGGTAGTAGTAGATGAAATTCCTGTCACAAACGTAACTGGTAGAGGAACATCGAAGTCTGAAGTAGGTGAGTTTTCTAAGTTGGTTGATAAAGAGGTAGTTGTAGGTGAAAATCCTGTCACAAAAGTAACTGGTAGAGGAACATCGAAGTCTGAAGTAGGTGAGTTTTCTAAGTTGGTTGATAAAGAGGTAGTAGTAGATGAAATTCCTGTCACAAACGTAACTGGTAGAGGAACATCGAAGTCTGAAGTAGGTGAGTTTTCTAAGTTGGTTGATAAAGAGGTAGTAGTAGATGAAATTCCTGTCACAAACGTAACTGGTAGAGGAACATCGAAGTCTGAAGTAGGTGAGTTTTCTAAGTTGGTTGATAAAGAGGTAGTTGTAGGTGAAAATCCTGTCACAAAAGTAACTGGTAGAGGAACATCGAAGTCTGAAGTAGGTGAGTTTTCTAAGTTGGTTGATAAAGAGGTAGTTGTAGGTGAAAATCCTGTCACAAAAGTAACTGGTAGAGGAACATCGAAGTCTGAAGTAGGTGAGTTTTCTAAGTTGGTTGATAAAGAGGTAGTAGTAGATGAAATTCCTGTCACAAACGTAACTGGTAGAGGAACATCGAAGTCTGAAGTAGGTGAGTTTTCTAAGTTGGTTGATAAAGAGGTAGTTGTAGGTGAAAATCCTGTCACAAACGTAACTGGTAGAGGAACATCGAAGTCTGAAGTAGGTGAGGTTTTTAAGTTGGTTGATAAAGCGGTAGTAGTAGGTGAAAATCCTGTCACAAAAGTAACTGGTAGAGGAACACCGAAGTCTGAAGTAGGTGAGTTTTCTAAGTTGGTTGATAAAGAGGTAGTTGTAGGTGAAAATCCTGTCACAAAAGTAACTGGTAGAGGAACATCGAAGTCTGAAGTAGGTGAGTTTTCTAAGTTGGTTGATAAAGAGGTAGTTGTAGGTGAAAATCCTGTCACAAAAGTAACTGGTAGAGGAACATCGAAGTCTGAAGTAGGTGAGTTTTCTAAGTTGGTTGATAAAGAGGTAGTTGTAGGTGAAAATCCTGTCACAAAAGTAACTGGTAGAGGAACATCGAAGTCTGAAGTAGGTGAGTTTTCTAAGTTGGTTGATAAAGAGGTAGTAGTAGGTGAAAATCCTGTCACAAAAGTAACTGGTAGAGGAACATCGAAGTCTGAAGTAGGTGAGGTTTTTAAGTTGGTTGATAAAGAGGTAGTAGTAGATGAAATTCCTGTCACAAACGTAACTGGTAGAGGAACATTATAGTCTGTAGCAGGTGAGGTTGATTGTGAAACAGTGGCTGTAGGTGATAATCCTGTTACGTAGGTAATTGGTAGAGATGGTCCGTCATGAGAGGTATCTGAAATGGGGGATTCTGTGCCCACAGATGATGTCGGAAATGCTGTTGAAGCTGAAGTAAAACGCTGTTTAAATGTGATGGTCGGTGGGATCCAACCTTTGGTCACTTTTGGTGTTTCTAGCTTTGTTATTTCAGTGCTTAAAGACTCCCTTCTTGTGGTCGTCGGTGTCGTATGTGTCTTCGGAGTGGTACGTGCGATTGTGGGTGTGGTACGTGTGGGTGTTGTGCGTGTTGGTGAGGTACGTGTGAGTGTGGTACGTGTGAGTGAGGTACGTATTGGTGTGGTACGTTTGATTGTGGGTGTGCTAAGTGTCGGTGTTAGTGTGGTTTCTGTGGTCGTGAGCTTTGTATTTGTACGTGTGGTTTGAGTAAGAATGGTCTTAGTGATTCTAGGAGTGTTTTTTGTGGTTATCGGTGTGTGCCTTATGGTTGACGGAGTGAATTTTATGGATGTTCTTGTTGAATGCTTGTTTGCTGGTATGCTTTCTGTTATAGAAACTGAGGCGATTATCTTGCTTGTTTTTTGTATATTTCTAGGTGATATGGGTGTGATTCTGCGAGTGTTTGTCGATTCGACTGATATCCTTGGACTTGAGGAGGACCCGACTGACCCTATGGCAATGGTTGTTTGTCCATGAGCCACAGAAGGTGTCTCGATAGGCGTCTCTTTCTGCGTCTGAATCGGTGTAAGCAGAGGCGTTGCAGCCGAAGACATTGTAGATGAAGATGAGTCTGCATAATTGCCTGGTGCTTCATCTTGGAAATTTTCCAGAGTCCTTCTTCTGCTGTGGAAGCACATTCCAGTTGAATAGACGTAAGAAGGTTCAGTCTGTCGAGAGATGCTTCCGAACACATAGACGAGTGAGACCGAATTGGGAGCAGCATTGAAGACAACGTGGAAATCATCGGAGAGATTGAACGTAGCAATGCGTAGATCTGGAATCGATCCATCTCCAGAGGTGGTCCACTTGGTCTCTGGCAAAGGCTGTCCATCAAGGTGCAGATTATCGAGAGTAACTGCATCAGTTATAATCCTAATAGTGTTGTTCTTATAGTGGTTATCAGCCTGGATTGGAAGAATCAGGTGGTAGGTGTTCAATTGGTTCTTTACCACTGGAAAGTGGATCACAGAAAGTGAAGACGAAACTGCGAACTGGCCAACAAGAATAGGTTTGCTGGACGTCACTTTAATGAACTCATTTCTGCTAAATATTTCGTAGATTTGGCTTCCGCTGTGAGTGAGCCTGAAAACATCTTTGCCTGTTATTCGTACTTCAGTGTCTGGAGAGATGGTCACGATTTTGAGAAAGTAGGATTCGGCGTTAGGAAATGGCGGAACGATATATTCAATTCCCGCCTCTTCAACGGGAATCAGTTTGGCCACAGCCGTGTCCCAGCTGCCTCCCTGGAACTCTTCTAATTCAGAGAACACGGCAATGGGAGCGTTACTGAGGATTTCGAGTCCGCTTGTGTCACCCAATGACCGCACCTGCACTGTATTTAGTCTTGTACTAAGCAGGACTTCAAACGATTGACCAGCCGTATACGTCTGTCCGTAATAGGTAAGGACCGAATGCGACGACACGGGAAGACTGAACTTCACTAAGGTTCGATCCACGGTTGCCATAACAACAATCTGTGACGTATATTGTTGTAGAACACGCATGCGTGGAAGGAAGGTCATTGCGTAATACCGGTTACTAAGGCGGTTGACTGGGAAAATTGGAAAGCTGTAGCATTCTGCAAGGAGCCCACTAGCACCGAATACGATGATGTCATCCGTGGAGGAGATGAGAATGCCTGGAGAAGATGATGTCAGTTCTTTAGGAAGGACGAACTTTGAACTGTCTTTTCCAGTTACCTGTACGACGCCAATCACTGTTACCTTGCCTGCAGTTGAGACTGAAATGTGGATGGTAGCGTCTCCACTGTTGGTGTTGGATGCCAAGTAGAAGATGAGGCGAAGGTCTCGGGTTCGATTCGTTTGCATATACGTCAGAACAAAGACCTTGCCAATGTAGTCTCTTACACATCGACCTTTAAAAACAAAAAGAATTTAATTAATTCAATTGACTGCTAAATTACAGCAAAAAAGAAAAGGAGCATAAGATACTTTTCTCTTGCCGGATCTCTTTCAATTTGGCAGTCTGGTTAACCTAAATGCGTCACGCTTCACAGCGGATGCACCAAACGGTCACATTGGAAGATTCTCTATATAGAGCAGAATCAATAGTACGAGTTTAAGAATTTAAAAATAATAGACATTACACTTCCTATGCTCCAGCAGTTGTTTCTACGGGAGTCGGTTTTATTATGGTACAAAATTCATATATGTTAGGAATTACGTTAATTAATTAATTATAAATTTAATACGAGTCATTCGGGGAGGATCCCGTAGACTACAGCTCATATGCTATTAATAAGACTCGACGACGAATTTCCAGGTTCACATGATGCACTGGGTACGAAATCTGGGACTAGATATCATGAAAGAGAAAGCCGCTCTATAGCAACCAACCCCAAGTGACCATCATTTACTGCCTACTTGGTGTAAATAAGTTGTTCATAGCATAATTATTTGTAATTACCACAATGATAATTGCCTTGTTTTAGTTTTCAGGATTAATATGATCTCAACTGATCACTCAGCTTTATAGCCAGTTTGATTACATATGTACAGTGAGCTGTTATGTTATTCTCTAGTTAGTGCTATGTATTTTTATTCTTAATTGTTTCGTTTAGGTTTTGGTTGTTGATTCTGCCTATTTGGCGTAAGAAAAGTGACCATCATTAAAGAAAAGTGTCCTATGCTAGCTGCTTTAACTAGAAAGGTAATACTTACGAAAACAATAGATTCAAAAGCTACTGTTGATATGAAGCGAGATGCAGAGACGCGGCAGAATGATTCATGAAACCAGTAGAGATTCATTGATAGATTTTCGTTGTTACCTGATAAAGGAGAGGTAGCGGAAGCTCTTTCAAAATCAGTTCTAAGGTCTTCTGGAGTCATCGCAAACGCCACGAGAGATTCGATTGTTACTGTATAACCATAATGATTCCTTATGTGAGCTCTGTGGCGTTTTAGCGTAAGCCTATAAGTGGTGTTTTCTTAGTGATTTTCAAACGTTAGTTCATTAAAAGAGATCTGTACAGACTGCAAATGGTTCCAGCACTATTACAAAGACCACAAAACATCAACATTTACGCCAAATTGCTTACACTGGCTGCCAGGTTGCTGATCTAAGGCTTTGCAATTAACAAAAGTAAAGTAATGTGATGTAATGTAAATCTACGAAACTTCTCAGCGCCACACAAAAGCCACGTCAGGGCAATCAGCCTACTCATCGGCGCTATATCAATCAAGTCTGCAAGAGCCAGGTTGTTTGGCCGGTTTTGGTTCCATATCAGAATCTGGAGGTCAGGCCGAGGAGACAGCGCCGTGGTGATAGGGTGAAAATCGTTGGTTATGGTCCTAGGGTGACCATAACCGTGACCATTAAGAAAAGCCAGCCACATAATGACTGGCTTTTCCTCATCAGTCTCGTGTTTCCTAAAGGCATTTCTGTTTCCTCGGGGCTTCTGTGCTGAGAGCGCATATCTCCAACATGACTCGCTTCTGCTTCTTTCAACTGAGGCGTCTAAGGACCATCAGACGCTTGATCTCACCTTCTGTCTTTAACACCATAGTTCACGCATTTGTCTGCTCACGCTTGGACTACTGCAACTCTCTCCTCGTGGATCTCCCTAAGCAGCGTCTCTCCCCCTTCAATCTATTCTAAATGCTTCTGCTAGGCTCATTGCTCGACTCCTCTGCTTTGCCCATACCTCTACTTGCATGCTTGATGTCCTACAGGTTTCTGCGTCCTGTGGAAAACTGAGACCAGATCCGCCTGTTAATTGTCTATAGCTGCTGATTCAAAATCATTATTAATTAATTCTTAATTTCTAAACAAAGAAACGCAGATGGCATAGAAATGCCCTTCATCTGCCGCAAACAATACTACACTTAATTCTAAATGAATGTGCCTATTAGTTTTTCTAAGTCTGGCGCATTTAAAGGTCAAACAGCAACGGCCAGGGGCGTAACTTTAGTCTAAAAAGTGGGGGGTACCAATACTTTTGTCTAAAAAGTGGGGGGTACCAATTTCTTCTCCACTTTCACTTTTCCCATGGTGGCCATTTTGAACATATTCCCTGTCAGCATTCTCATTAATTTTGGCTCTCGATTTACCTGTGTATCTAAGTACTTTCGCACTTTGGCGGAGACTGCATTCTCTGGGAAGGCACAATAACAAAAATATTGATTGACATTGTTTAAAAAGTGGGGGGGTACAGTACCACCCAGTCCAAAAAGTGGGGGGGTACGGGTACCCGTCGTACCCCCCACAAATTACGCCTATGGCAACGGCTCTTAAGATGATAATCGACTGGACACAATGAACTCAGTTTTCTTGTCTTAAGAAGAACTCAGTTTCAACAAAAACATCTGCTGTTTATGAGGAAATTAAATAGGATTCATGCTTTGCTTTGCGAGTTTTAAAGCACCTTTACACAAACTCTAATGCAAACACATTTTGCTACATTCCTGTTTGTCTCTTTACATTAATGCCGGGGTTTCATATAAATCATGTTTTATCGCTTATTTGAGTGATTGGGTTAGATTAAAGTAAGCTTACCTGACGCAAAATATAACAGTACAACTCTCTTCCACCACAAACTCCATCGAAAACCTGCGTAGACGACATAGCGTTAGTCAGAAGTCGAGACATTTCTTTGTCGCTTGAGGGTGATAAATTTATAGCGCCGTTCGTAGGTTCTTAAGAGTCACAAGTTTAGATATATTCCGATACAGACGTTCGTGCGGAGAGCCAAGTATTTCCACTTAGAGCAGACCATTAAGATTGCTTACACCAGCGGTTCTCAACCTTTTTAGTTCAGCGACCCCTTGATAATATTTCCAAAGTTGCGGCGACCCCCAACAATAAAATTGATTGGGTTACTCCCCTCCACCGTATTTTTGCTACCGTTGTAACTTGTAACAGCTTTTAAGAAGAAGCTAGGAAAATTGGGCTATTAAGAGTTCGAGGTAAATTTGCAGTGGTTCTAACACAGACTACACGTCTTCTGAACCACTTAAAACCCTTGTTATGTTATGTTATGTTATGTTGTGAAGCATTTCACTTCTCACCATTTGATAATCCATACGCAACATGATTAATAACATAATAAATCATTAATCAGCAAAACAACTTGTAATTTTTTGGTATAATTTAAAAAATTTTAAAAAGTAAATTTAGTAAATGAAATGTTTACTTGAAGTTTAATATGTATTGTGCATTGTGCTATGACTGCACAGTCAAGAATTACAAATTTCATTGGCAGCTGCTAAATTTACACATTACTTAAGAATTTTAAGAAGAAAACAATGCTACAGAAGGTCAACAATACTATTTCAATTAAAGACCTAACTAGAAAAATGATGGAATTTCGGAATTCAAAGAAGAGCGTCAATGAGAAGGCTGTGCTTGCTTCTTTCTCACCAGGTCAGAAATTCTCGGGGAAGTCTTTGCAAGAGCACACCGCAGAAATCATAATTACAAAAATATTAAATATTAAGAAACTACGTGCACTGACAACTTACTTTTACAAATTTCTGAAGGTTCCAGCCGACCCCAGCCAAATCGTAAGGCGACCCCCGTGGGGGTCGCGACCCACAGGTTGAGAACCGCTGGCTTACACAGTTCTGCCACCAAATCACATAATGTAACTACAGATAGTATAGGCTAAGCCTCAGCTTTCGTCACTTGGACCATTAAACTATGAACTTTCTAGTAGAGCACACTTTGATGCAGCATTTTGATGCAACACTTTGATGCATCGGAGTGCACAACTACAAGAAGCGCAGGGAAATGATTGATTTTGCCTTTAATTGCTAAGAGCACAGGGCCTACGATTTTAAGACAAAACAACAAAAATCATTGACTCTAAAGTTAGAAAACAATAATTATGACATCAAAACTTGTCATATCCTACAAACCAGCGAAGTTCGAAGAACTTTGGAATTTCTCAATTTCAAGAGGACATTTGTGGCTAATGGAAACAGAATTTCACAGTGTAAGTCTACTGTCATTCAAAGAAATCATTAACTGTATACACATGCAAATATATTTAGTGGTTTACTTTACTTCCTATGATAATATATTGGCTAGATTTTAAGATAACAAAGATAACAACTTGCCGCTTTCTCTCATTTCTTCTGGTATCCAATTATTTGAACAACGTAGGTCTGCCTTCTGGGGAGCTCTGCGATGCTGTAGATACAAAATCATTTGTAGTTCGTTCTTAGTCAGTGAAAACCACTGAAGCAGAACGAAGCCAACAACTTGTAATCGATCAGAGGCTACATTGCTTCATCTCCAGAGGCATGCATGAATACATACGCACACGGTCCTTCAGTTACTCTCCTCTTTACCTGTGTACACAGGTAACTCATGCAGATGCCATATTGCAGAACAACTGCTCCCAGGTGAATAGTTGTTGATCACCTGCAACCGGATGCTGCGCTGTCATCAGTCGAGCATCTTCTTCTGCTTCCGGTCATCTACGCATTCACACACGCGGACGCATGCACGCGCAGACCAACTAGCGAAAAGTATTCCATGACTTACGGTTTGACACACACACACACACACACACACACACCTACACGCACGCACACCTACACACACACACACACACTCACACTTACACACAATTACACACGCACCAACACACACACACACACACACACACACACACACACACGCACACACACTGAAAGATACAAGTTCGTATCCATGTATGCAGGCCATTACACAAGATGTTCACTGTGAGTGAAAGACAGAAATACTGTAGAGACCAAGACATGAACAGAGAAATTTGCATTTGTGTTTCTCAGTCACTGCCAGCGAGGCCATCACAGTCAGATATGCTGGTGTCAAGGCCCATGGACTCAAGTGAATAGGGTCAACGCAAGAAGCCATAAGGCCAGACGTTATGAGGCTAAGGCTGTCAATTTGGCCTTTTGGCTGAGGCCAGGTCACCAACCTAACATTAAGAATAGTACTGTGTAAAGATACGGATTAATGTGGTAATTCTTATTACTTGTACTTTGATTCAACTGTTTATTTTTTAATTCTGAGCTTAGTTCCGGATGACACTGTGCTTCAGTTGCTTAAGGACCGCCTGGATCAGTTGGACTGCAGTACACGTGGTTGGGTCTTGCATGGTTATCCATGTTCCAGAGAGCACGCAGAGCAACTTCAGGCTAGTGAACACTTTGCAAACAGGTTGGCTGTTTTTCACTAAGCCATTTATTTGAGATTTTATCCATTAACACTTTAACGACGATCCGCATTGATTTCCCAGTCACTTTTAGTACACTCCTGTCATTAAAGTGTTAAAGTAAATTTACTATAGGGTAATCATAATGTGATCATAAAATCAAACAAATCCCTTGATCGAGATCACAGCTCTCAGACTTGGGTTTCCTAATGTTCCTTCCTCTGATGTATGTCATGCCCTAGGTCCTTCCGTCTTCTGTCACCTTGCTCCAACAAAAACACGCGGAAAGAGACGGAGACGTGAAAAGAGGCGAAGAGAGATGTGGAGAGGCGAGGCGACGACGCGAGCAGAGGTAAGAATAGAGACACAGAGGCAAGAGAGGCGAGAAGAATGACGAAGAGGCGAGGAAAACGAGGAGAGGCGAGGAGAGACGAGGAGAGACGCGGAGAAGTGAGGGATGGCGAGGCGGAGTTAGGCGGAAAGAGATGGAGAAGCGAGGTGAGGCGGAAAGAGACGGGTAGGCGAATAAAGGCTGGAAGAGCCGGAGAGAGACGGAGAGAGGGGAGGAGAGGCAATGAGATACGTAGAGGCTAACAGTGATACACTGGATAGGGCCTATTTTAATTTTTAACGTGCCTGTATTGAAACTTATTGAATGACAGGTTTTGAAGAGATTTAGCGCCTGATTCAGTCTGCAGATCATTATCACTATCCCAGTCACAAGCGCCGAATGCGAGCGATTATTTTCTGTCATGAAACGTATTAAATCATACCTGCGATACGCGATTTCACCGGATAGATTACGCAACATTTCCATACTGGCCATTGAAAGGGAGTTGTCGGACGTATCAGCTGCAGGGCTGTAGGCCTAATGGTAAAATTAGAAGTGAGTATACGCTAGGGCCTACTAAGTGAGTTTGTAAATATATGTCAAATGGTTAACGCAAACACCTTATCTAAATCATCTTTATTAATAACAAAGCTTTCACATACATTATATAAATACGCAAATTACGCATGAGTAATATATATGTACAGAAGAGAGACAGACAGACAGACAGACAGACAGACAGACAGACAGAGAATGTCAATAATTGTTATTTGGTTTTGCTGGTTTTCTTTGGTCCTGATTCCTGTCTTTCGTTCGACGTATTCGATCGTTAAGCAGCGGATGATGATGATGGCGATGACCAGAAGAATAGTTGACGTCGTAAAACCTGTTTACATAGATTCAGAAAACCCAGTTGGTGGCAATCTCTGACTATCTGAGAATTACAGACTACACTACGGCTTTCTTTCCCTTTAACTTTTGTGTCCTGTCTGCGAATCCTGTTGCTTAGTATATAATATAGTTTCAAGTCTTCAGCGACATCTTATGTCTCACAGAGCCGTTGATATCGACCTCATCTCACATATTTTAGTGCTATGATCAGTAGAAGCAGCAGTAGTGGTATAGTCTATTATCGCCGCCACGGCTGCAGCTGATGTCAACCTTCCATATAAATATCGCAAGTTGTCCGTATATATATATATCCAGTCTGTTTAACGACATCCATGGTCGTTAACATCGACATCTACCCTCATCAGATGGACAGACTTACCATGGTTAGTATCTTAATTTGAAATTCACAACTCGTCATCGAGCTGTGTAAACCAGTATGAAATGGTGTTCGACTCTTATCCTGTTTTATGCCGCCCAAAAGAAATCTCATTATTAGCGTAGACTTCTACTAAATGAGCGATTAACTCACCTTAACCTGTCCTTTTATGCAGGCCACTTTTATAACAAATAATTTGCTAAATATTGGTCTTGTTTGCAGTTACAATGGGAGTAGAAAATGTCCGATTTGTGTTCAGAAAATACTGCACAAAATGACTGCGTGAGAACTTGCCTTTGACTGTTAGGTCCAATGAAGTAAGAAGAAGAGGAGAGATATGAGGAACTGGATGACGTCTGCTTCTTCTTTTCTTGGCGATGGATCGGCTGATGAAGCTGCTGGGAATGATTTATTTGGAGGAATCGATAGGTGTTTATTCCAACGTTCTTCTCAATCTGTCTGCACTCTTCGTTCAATTTATAGAACCTCTGCAGAGAAACGAAATCACAATTTTACTTTCGCTTCGTCTATAGATCACCAATAGCTTTCTATATAGAAAGAATTGTTAGGATGGATTCAGTGACGAAAGAACAGAGGAGTTAAGGTTGCTCAAATAACTGGCACGAATTTAATCGCTAATTGAATCTGAATACCCTGCTCAATACTGAACTAATGTTCACGTTTGCTCTAGTTTTAAGAGATGTCTTCTATAAGGCAATTGTTTCAACGAGGTAATTTATCGAAAAGCTACGATAGCTTATTCTTCTGATCGCTGAAGTATCTGATCGAAGACCTATTAAATCGATCAACTAACTGATCGATGTGTTTAATGGATAGACGGTGCTTCATATGTATCTGACCTGTGATTCTCTGTCCAGTCTGTGTTCGGCGTTTCTTAGTTCTCCTTGTAAGATCAGCTTCTCTCGCTCGAGTAGTTTCACATCCAATGGACGAACAATATCTTCCTAGAACATAACAAAGTGTCTGAAGATCTACAGATATAGGCAGAGGATATTGATATTGGTTACAGAGGATACAGATATTGTCAAAGGACAATTTGAACTGTGTTTTATTGTAATTATGAGACAACGTCCATGAACCATCGATTGAGGTCAGAGAACTCGAGACAGACTGCGCCGCCGGTGACCCTATATTTACTCTTCCCCTCCCCTCATTCTATTTTAATGGACTCGGCTCTAATCTAATCCGATCCAATAGAATATCAGCTGCTCTGATTTGTTCTATATTAATCTCCTCTAATAATCTGTTCTAAAGTCATTGTTTAATCTAGACACGTTTGGGGGGATTTCCACCCCCAGGGTTTATGTTTCCCCCAGAGGCCAGCAATATTTTTATGTAGACACCTCTTTTGGTGGGAAAATCTCCCCCCAGGATACATGTTGCATTCCCCAGAGACGAGTAAACGAGTAATAAAATAACAGAATAAGAGATATGAGAGATGAATTCAAAGTTTTCAGTCACGAAAGTGGGATGAATTACTAAAAAAGGTCATACAAATGTTTCGACGTTCGAAAACACAGATGAAATTGACGGATGAAATTTCCCCAAAAAGGTCGCCCTTGTTCCCCCCTCCCCCCGACAAACCTTGTTTCCCCCTCAGAAGAGGGGGACTAGATTAAACACTGTTCTAAAGTAATCTGTTCTGTTCTGCTCTATTCTGCTGAAATCAAATCCGATCCATTAAAATCCTCTCCTATGCTATTTTATTCTATTCTGCTTGATGCTATTCTATCCTATCCAACTCAATCCAACCAACACTAATCTAGACCAACACAGTCTCGTCTATTCGAAGACTATTCAGTCGGATCCAATCCATTCCATTCCGTTCCATTACATTACATTTCAGTCAAATGTAAACTAATCCAATATACGGGTTTCTACTAAAATAATGTGTTATCTTGTCATTGCTGTATGTTTTAGAGCCATAGCCTACTATTAGTCAAACCAAATCTACGAAATAACTGTGGTATCTATTTTTACGTTGAATACCAAACATTTTTGACTTAAGATTTCTCATGCAGTCTGTCTAGGAACTGTAGAGAAGTCGATGATGATCAAATGACTAAGAATAAGCAACCTAGTTTAGAATACCTCTCTCGACATTCGACCAGCTGCTCTGAATTTTCTTCTTAAACGATTTTCTAAACGCAAAAGACATAACGAAACTTAATAAACTACAGTTTTGTTCACCTAAAACAACATTGCTGATTCCAGAATTAGAAAAAATATGTTCCATAATTATGCGTAACCTACTTTTACTGAACATGGAGTGTCCTGCACTGACATGTTGTAGCAAGCGGTAGGCCCTATATGATCCATTCATCACTTAGCTACTAGTCAAAGTTAATTTAAGAGCCTTCATCGAAACTATATTGCTTTATGGTCGCCACTTTAGTGCTAGGCAAGCGAAGTGGAAATGTACTTATAGTGACTGGCTTCAGTGATACGCCGTAGCATCGAGAACTGCGCCTGTCTAAATATTTATGAAGTCGTCGGAATTCATAGAGGTTCGGAATTTGTTAATAGGTCAGGATTTGTTTCGGTCTTCATGTTAAAGTCCAATAATTTTCTGCGATCTTAGCATAAAATTATAGACAAAAATGTTGAGATTGGATTGTGATAAAGTCGCAATTTGTCTGAGGTCTTGAAATGTCTTAAGTTTCGGAGTTTGTTCATGTTACTTGTTATTTCTACAAAAGTTCTTCTCATGGCAAAATAACAGTTGATTTGAGTGTCTGCCTCAATGACCAATAGATGTTGAAAACAAAATGCATAGCAAAAAACATTTACTGTCTTTGAGAAGTTGATTTGCTTCGATGACTCGCCGGTTCAGCGTATTAATTTCGTCTTCTAGTTGCCAGTTGAGGTCAGCCTGCATCTCATACTTCGTCCGCCACTTCTTACCTATGTCATAGAAAGTCAACCGAAGCCATAAATATAATCAGCCCCGTGATAAGGTTATCATAAAACCAGTCACCGAGAATAAGAATTCCGTTTCAGTTGCATAATGCACAGAGATTGCAGACCGTCGATCTATGAATTTCTCCCCTTATAACATGGGTTTGCGTCTTGTATTTAGTTCGCTATTTGCACGTGACTCTGCAACTCTGCTGCTTTGCTCCGCGCTCTTTGTTCTTCTGACCGCCTTGACCTTCTGGTACCCTTGTCAGGACTACAATGGTTCAATCCAGATCCTTGGCTTCTATTGGTTCCTCTCATTGGAATGGACTTCCTTCCTCCGTTCGTTCCTCCATTCTCTCTGATTGTTTTTCGTCCTTCTCCCAACTTGAAACCTGCATTTTCTTTCTGTATCTCTTGCACTGGGAGCGCTTCTGAATGGTTCGTGCCGCTAGAAGCGCTTTAGAAATATTAGAATATAATATACAATACAAAAACTCATAATTCAGCAATATTTTTGTTCGATTAAACGATTGAGAAATGAGCGACTTAAGTGGCTGACTTTCGGTAAATTTGAATTATAGATTGCATTACAGCAAATATAATAATCGTTGAATTTATGGGCCACCATAAATGTACAAATTAGTCGTCGAAAGTGTATTAATGTGTCAACGGAAACCGGAAACGACCTCGATCGTTCCTTACGTACATTCGTCATTGGTGACGTCATCTTCGAACACCTTAGTCAGATGTTCAATCGTCTGCTCCAAATGGTCGATTCTTTTACCAAGCCTCGACCTATGAAGAGAAAAACCAACCACCAGTTCAGCCTTGAGATTATATGGAATCTGAAGATAATATTATACAATGTCAGGCAATGTCAAACCTTGACAGCATAGCCTGATTACATGTAATTAAGTATTTCTCTATTCTGTGAATGTGAAGTAAAGATTTCCAACGAAGGATCAACTGCAAGGCATAATGGTCGCCCAGTGTCAACCTTTGATCTACGCAGAGTGAAAGCCAACCGTTCTTCAGCCTGAAGATTATACTATTCAACGTCATACGATGTCATGTAATGCAATCAATGGCGGATCCAGTGGCATCCAATCATTTAGTGATCTTGGGGATTCGTGTCTTGTATTTGCCCTTCCAAACTGAACTCATCGAGGGTTTCCCACAAAAATTATGAAATAAAAAAGGGCTGTGATCACACTGCTAAAGGAAATTAAGAATGAACAGGAAACTAAGGTCCCGCACTGATAACCAAAAGGTCTCATCACATTAGGCAAGCCCATCCCTGCCAACATTTCCATAGGCATTGTGTGGAACCCATATGGGTTCGATACTGGTCCAATATGAGACAATGGGTCATATGTGGGCCTCACGTGAGCATGCTGGCAGGAATGATGGACATATTCATGATGGGCCTATACATGATGGACATGTTCATGATGGGCCTATACATGATGGACATATTCATGATGGACATATTCATGATGGACATATTCATGATGGACATATTCATGATGGACATATTCATGATGGGCCTACACATGATGGACCATCTGATTAGAAGCGGCAAAGCAATGATTCATTGGGCTGAGCGTCGAAGACCATACACAGCCATTGTAATTAATGATTGGTGATGACTTCTACTGAATACAAACACTGTATACAAGTAATGTGGCATGGTTCGAAGCAAGACAAGCCATTCACTTAAATTACTTGAACATTGGACTTGAGTCCAATGGTCTTCAGGAAGGCAAGGCTACGATGGCTTAAGATAGCAACTGAATTCGCAACTCACTTCCTTTCTTTTTCCTCTTCCAGTTCGCATCGCAGTCTTTCCAGTTCGTCGTCAACAGAAACGGAATTCTTCTTTAGATCCATAGAAGTAATTTATACGTTGCTTATTCTAATCCAACCGACAGTCTATCATCCACTGCAAAGGGTCGACCAATTTAGTCGACGAGAAGCATGTCGAATATAGCAAACCTCAGAGACAGGCAAATATGAAAGCATCTGAGACTTGAAGCAATCTTGAGGAATGTAAAACACACACAGAAGCCTTCGCTCTAGGACCTATTTTTAGCGTATACAGCCTACTTGGCCGGCGTTTAGGCCTACGTGGTGGCTGTTAGTCGGGCTGTTCATAGGGGAGCCTATCTGTTGTTGCTCATTTAAATCGATCAAGAGGCGAAAGGTATTCGTCTTAAGGACTTTAGACTTGACAGAGTTGTTAGGTCTACAGAAATGTCAAGTGAATCTTCTCTTTATGCTGCACTATGCTGACGGAGAGCATGGCTAACTATCGATGTGGGTTTACCATGCAGCGGTGCATTTGCGTGCGGCCTTGCGTGTTGTGGTTGTCTTTCTTGGAAACTGTAGGCCTACTCGCATACTTGGCTGCAGTTTTACTTAAACAACTAGCATAGAAAAAAACGAGCATAGAAAGCAATAATTCAAGGCACACATGTTGTTTATTGAACAGATCAGATGAACAGAAACGGTGTACAATTATCTTTTAAGCAGTGGACAGTTTGTAAGGCAAAGACATAGGCCATATATCAGACTTCTTCAGTTACTATATACACACAAGCGCGTCCTTAGAAATGCAGGAACACTGCTTTAGAGAAGAATGATATTTCAGAAGGAACGTTAGCCCGCCGTTGAAACACACTGTGAGTGAAGATCAGACAAATAGTGGCTTTGCGAAGATGCTGCCAGATAGGAACTTCCGAAGGGGCAGAAACTTCGCATCTCAAGTGATCAGCAGAATAAAAGCTAGAGGTTTTGACCGCCATGCTGTTTCTCAGAATGCTATTATAGGCCTAATTTAAATTATGTTTTCAATTACTTAACACGTTAACGACGAGGAAACCAATGCACTTTTAGTACACGCTCGTCGTTAAAGTGTTTTAAATTTTTCTATCATATAGCTCCGAACCTCTCGTTCAAACAATCGTAGATAAAGGTAATGGCAATAAAATAATAAACTTTCAACTTTTCTTATTCTAAATGAGCGTTATTTGAATAAAATGTGTTGCACTTTATATAAAACAGATACTCTAGAAGAAATATAGTCTATGACACACACACACAGAGACACACAGAGACACACAGAGACACACAGAGACACACACACAGACACAGACACAGACACAGACACAGACACAGACACAGACACACACACACACACACACACACACACACACACACACACACACACACACACACACACACACACACACACACACACACACACACACACACACACACACACACACACACACACACACACACACACACACACACACACACACACACACACACACACACACACACACACACACACACACACACACATATATATATATATATATATATATATATATATATATATATATATATATATATATATATAGGCATTCGGATTTAGCACACGTATGTTGTTCCTATGAAACGTTGAATCCATTCTGACGGTTCATGTCACAGACTTCCACTGTGGAACTCAACGACCAATCCCTCGCCAGCGTCCATAGTAACATTATCCAGATAAATTAGTTCGTCGATAGAATATGGTGATGATTCTGTGGTCGATGAACTGGAATCCGGTGATCTCACTTTTGGACACGATCCAGAAGACGTACTCAGATGAACGACTCTGCCAGATTTAGGAATCTCTGCACAACCATAAATGAGAATTTCACTTACAAATGCATTTAAACTTAAGAGACATTAAGCCTGTCACTGGAGATCTTGAAAGAAGCCGATGAGCAAGGCGAGCAGTTACACGCAAAACTGATTGTAATTAATCATAAAGGTGACGACGAAGAGAACTGAGTATTGAATTACAATACTCCAGGCGGACAAGAGCATGGGCAGCTTCTGAAGTTACTGATTCTGAGTAACGGGATGAGGTTAACTGGGGTAAAAGTATCAGTAAATTAAGTGTAATGCTGGTAGAATGGGATTCAATATTAATCTTGAATCCAGATTCACACCTAGGTCGCGAACTTGGAGCACTGGCAAGATCTGTATATAGGATTATTGTAGAAAAATAGGAATGCTACATTACTGAGGACGCTACTTCCGTTCGTCGCTCCAAACCATCAACACAGCTTGGTCCAGAAACTCTTAGCATGATGTCATCTGTCAACTTTGAATGGGAAGTCCGTTGGTTTGAGTCCACGCATGCGCGCGAGCCACCAATCGCGACTCTTTCAGTTTTATTTGCATTGTTTTGCTTACTGATGAAATGTCTCTTCCTAATGACATTTACCATAATATCATAAGCTAGCGTACAGAGCCTCTCTGGTTGCAGTTTGATCTGGGAGTTCCACACCAGAGAACTTCAAGTTTGTTCAAGTTAAGAAATAGTTGTTTTAAGACATCCAGCCGTATACTACGTAGATAAACTTAGATAAACTTAAATACAGTATAGTATACGTGACACACCATAATTATATGAAGCCCATTTGGGAATATTTCTATATTGTCACCATATACTTATACTAAAGTATGCGAAACCCATATTCTTGTCTGAATTACCGTCAACATATGACGTTTTAACATCGGCTATTGACTATTATGCGAATGCAGTAGAAATATGCAGCTATGACCTTTGACAAATCAACAGATGTAGATTCATATCAATGAGCATCATTGAAGATCTGCAGCTGTGACGTGAAGAGCAGAATTAGTCAAGAGAGGTAATCGCCATAAGAGATCCTTCGTCTGGTTTTATCGAATGGTTTCTTCCTATAAGCAAAGGTCTTACAATGGCAACTGAAGAGCGTTCAAGATGATATCAGTCTGGCTTCGATGTTTGGTAAGTGGTGTTCTATTACTATGAGTACGACCAATTTATCCTTCAATTAGTATTATTATCAGTCTTAGAGGGTCAAGACACTTGACTGTAATGCGCTTATACAAACTGCGTCTTAATCAAAGCCTGCATGATTTGTACAGACCATGCTAGAAAGCACATTGTGTGTCAACTCCAGAAAACAAGTCACCAGTACTTCTTGTTAGCAAGCAGGGAGTTCTTGTGCCACCTTGGACAGCTGCTGTAGCTTCTGGCAGGGCATTTTTGCACCAATATTCCCAACGTACGTTCCGAATACGCGTCCATACCTCATATTTTTTATTTCGATGGTGCTTCAGAAGCCTTTAGGGTACCTAAAAGAAAATACTGGCCTTAGAAGTATTTAGAGTATTTGAGTTGCAGCCGACGTAGCCTTTGATCTCAGCGCTGTGAAGTAGCATGAGCTGAGCCGTTGTTCATCGAAGCCTATCGCCAAGCTTCAAGCTTGCTTGCATTGCTTGAAGTCTTACGGACTCATATTCTGGATATTGACCTGATTACGGCTTGGTTTTGGTGTGCCATCGGTTGATGCCTTGTGCATTAGACACCGGCACAATAGAAGTTACTAATTGCAATTACAATTATTGTCCACGTAAACGAAATGCTCAGAGGAATTTTCGTCATTTTACTACTCAACTGCAACAAATTATAACTAAATCGAAATATCATCTACCTATTTGGCCAAAGCTTTGGCTCATGAAGTTGTTCGTAGACGACGTTTTTCCGACGTTGGCGATGACGAGGTAGCGCGGATAGGCGTTGCCAGAGGCGAATCGGACGAAAGCAAAGACCTGTTCCGTCGTCTCAGTCTTCAGCTCCACTTCGCCCCAGAGGAAGGCAGGACGCCGTCGAAGATCCACGAGACGCTTGTACTGCCACCAGGTGGACGAAGGGTCTTTCTGCTGCATCTGCATCAAGACCATTGTCTAATGTATCATGCGTGACATTTGCTAAAGCAAAGTAGAACTATACCCAAATAGGCATTCTGCTTATCACACAAGTGTTTGTGTCTGTGTGTCTGTATGTAAAGGAGAAGGACATCCTGCGGATTAGACGAAACAAGTTGAGTTGATGATGAAGATATGCACAAGTAATAACTTTAATAGTCTTTCATCACATCATGAACCTTTGAGTAAGAGTGCGTGCGGATTCGCTTCCTGATGGTGACTTTTTCAGAGATTTAAATCTCGGCATAGCGCGGTCCATACCTTAAATGGCGTGGCATCCAATCAAACGGGCAGCGATGGTGATTGGTGAAGGACCTCACCTAATCAATTCATTGATAAAAATTAACAGGGTAGAGGCTACTGGCGGCGATCTTGTTTGACAGGTGGGGGGGGGGACACTTTTGAACTGATCTGGTCAAACAAGATGGTGTTTCCTCAACATTTGAGGGGACAACTGATCTGCTCAAAAAGGAGGTAAAACATTTGTTGACTTTTTTGTGTTTCTTCAAAATGTCCAATGTGTGTTGTGTCCCCTCCCCACTCTTAAAGATGGGATCTTGTCCCTTTCAACCCCCCGGGATCGCCGCCCATGGTAGTACCTATGCAGTCGCTATATAAAAACATTTATGTTTACATTATTTAATAATCATATGGCGTATAACCTCCAGCTGTCAGACGCCTAACTTGTCGATCAGAGAGCTTTTTGTTGGAGTTTCGGGTCAGCCGTGTGGGCGATCGCTGCGCTGTTGAGGCACGCTGGTGCCGCGTTTACGCACTTCAACTCGAGCTCATTTTCCCTTCTCACGTGCACTCCAAACCAACCAGTTGCATCTACGTACTGTTACATTTGACTCTGTTCAGCAAACATTTCCTACCTACCTTAAACGCATTCCTTTAGACCAGTCAGATAGCCATGTGTGCAGCGCTCATCCACTCCTGATCGCATCATTCTTCGCTCTATATACTACACAAAAGTACCTGGTTGTACCAGCGACCCGAACTGTCATAGTCCACAATGGAAGCTTCGCTCTCGTCGGTCCATCTTTCTGGAATAAGTTATCTAGTAACCTGCGACATGGAACTCTTCTGCCTCCTTTTCGTAATCGTTTGTAAACTATTCTTTTCGATTGTGGGTTGGTAATATACTGCCAGGTCTAGAGACTCTCTGAGGAGTATGTCTTCGAAAGACGCTATATAAATTGCAATTACAAATTAGAATTATATCATAAATATAAAAGGCGCCATATTAAATGTCTTCACATATTCTTCGAGTATGTAGACAGAGTGAGGAGACTGCGATCTCTGGGGAGGTACAATAATAATTTATTGACATTGTTTAAAAAGTGGGGGTGGGGTACCCCAGTCCAGAAAGTAGGGGTACGGGTATCCCTCATGCCCCACAAATTACGCATATGCTCATATTATATATACACACTCATGTTTTATGTATATATAGGCCTACAATACTGCTGTCAATCAAACATTCAAACGCGAATACTAATTAACATATTAACAGAGACGTTCATCTAAACTAAATGTCATTGTTCTCAAAAAACGCTGTCTCACCTACAGGTGTGCGTGTATCTCTACCTGATTGTCGCTTTCTGTGCATCTGTCTTATTCTGTCTTGCTCCCGCGCTCATGGTGGTTTTAAGTTGGGGTCATTGTCTTTGCCACACCTTACATACATATACCGGTGGCTGCTTACGATTGGGTTGAGGCGGTTTTTCTAGTGATTTCAGTTCTAAGTGGAAGTTATCATTCTGTGAACTATGCGTGGATTTATTCTGACGGACTTTTGGAACTTATCCTTTCGTATTTTGGCGCTTTCTGACTGCTATTCATCTCTGATATCTGACTGCTATTCATCTCGCCGGACCATATGTGTTTTGCGTTCGTCGTGTACACACGCCAGTGCGTAGGTCTTTCGTTCTTTTGTCATTTTTCTCTGCTTAAGTTCAGTTTATGTGGATATTTCTTGTCAACCTTTCGGATTAAATTTCAACGACAGCTACTGCTATCCAAAACTTAATTTAGATCGCAAGTTGATTTTATAATCGATTTGTTTGACTGCAATTGCGTCGTCTGAACTGAATGTTTGTTCCGATGCATGCCGGGTAAACGGCGTAAGTTTTCGCTCGTTTCACTGTTTATCTCGATGACTTTATGAAAGTTTTCGTGGTTTTTCTTGCCAGTCTTTGGACAAAATTTCACTCGACAGCCACGTGAATTATAAACTGGATGTAAAACGCAAATTGATTTGAAAACTTCATTTGTTTGCTACTCCGTCGTTTGAATTTAACGTTGCGGTCAGATGCATGCTGGGTACTTTGGTGTATGCGCTATTATCATCATCTACGCTCTCATCAGTATGGAGCGTATCGTCTATTCCTCTCAACAACTTTGGTCTTTCTGGTCATCATCCGTTCATCCTACTCGTAGTCTACGCAAGATCCTCTTCAAGCATCAGATATGGTGCCCTGCCAGCAGTCGCTTCAACCAAACACCTCGTACCTCGTGTCTTCATGAGCCGATGCTGACGACCTCCGATTCTTCATCATCCTCTCCTGCTTCTTCTCCAAGAGTGGACTTGCACGATCTTCACCCAACCGACTCGTCTCATCCTCCGCTCGCTCACTCCTCAGGCCTACGGGTTGCCTCCTGGAACGCCCAATCTTTATCTGAAAAGTTCGCCTTCGTTTCTCAGTCTCTTCTTCAGGATCAGCTTGACGTTTTCACTGTAACTGAAAGCTGGCACCAGGACTCCGATGACGTTCCGATTCTACGAGCGACTCCGTCGGGTTACTCTTCTCGTGACTGCCCTCGTCCACCTCATCCTGATGGTCGTCCGGCTCGTGGTGGTGGCATCGTGACCTTCTTCCGGTCATCTCTACGGGTCACGCAAGTCTCACTCGACACGTCGCCAACCACGTTTGAAGCTTTGTGTCTGAGCATCGCCTTGCCTCGCGGCTCAGTTACCCTCCTCACGGTTTATAGACCTGGATCGGCTACCGTTACTCCTCAGTTCTTCGAAGAATTCTCCTCCGTCCTTGAGTTTCTTGTCACTCGCAATACTCAACTCCTCATTCTCGGCGACTTCAATCTACACCTGGAGGACCCTACCATTCCTACTTCGTTACGATTCCTCGAACTTCTCACTCAGTTTGGCCTCCGCCAGCACGTCAATCAAGCCACGCATCGACTTGGTGGATGGCTTGATCTCGTCATTACCTCTGATGACGACCAAGTTACGGACCTTCTCATCCTTCCTCCTACGATCTCCGATCATTCGTATCTCAAATTTACTCTACCATCAGTTCACCTACAGCCAATCCACTCCATTCGGAAGATGCGAGGATGGAAATCGTTTGACTCTCAGGCTTTCAGCGTCGCTATCAGAGACTCTCTCCTCTCGTCACCGGGTCCTGCACTTGACATTCTCACGGTTCCTCAATTATTTGATCTCTACACCTCCACCGTTACCAGTCTGCTGGATTCCATGCTTCCATGTCGTCAAGTAAAGACCCGTCATCGACCATTGGCCGTCTGGTTCGACGCCGACTGTCATAAACTTCGCCGTCGCACCCGTTGCTTGGAGCGACGCTCTCGCCGGACCAAGGATCCTAATGACCGATTGGCTTGGATTACCCAGCTTCGTGCCCTTCATCGTCTCTACCATCGCAAGGAGGCTGCTCACTGGGAGAAGCTGGTCTCACGCAATCTCAAAAACCCAAGACGCCTTTGGTCTTCCATCTCGGGTCTACTGGGCCGGCCTTCTCGTCCTTCAGAAATTCCTGCCTTCTCCGCAAATGAATTCTTGACTATGCTCACGGAAAAGACTGACCGACTCAGAGCCTCCACATCAGATGCTCCTCCACCGACGTTTACCACAACGTCTTCTGCTTTTGACGATTTCCGACCCATATTGGACTCGGACCTTCGTACAGTTCTTTCATCAGTTAATTTAAATTCTTGTGAATTAGATCCTCTTCCCCCTTTCATTCTTAGTGACATTTTAGATGATTTTGCTCCATTTCTGCTTTATCTCTTTAATAGGTCCCTCTCTGAAGGTTGTGTCCCCGCCTCGCAAAAGCGGGCCATTGTTTTCCCCTCACTCAAGAAGCCCAATCTTGACACAAACCTCTGCCAAAACTACCGTCCAATCTCTAATCTATCATTTCTATCTAAAACCCTTGAACGCCTTGTCTCTCTTCAACTTCTTCCCTATCTGGAACAATCTGGGCTTCTACCTCCCTTTCAGTCAGGTTTTAGGGCTCACCACTCCACTGAAACTGCCCTCCTTTCCTTGCTTTCTGAAATTTATTCAGCTGTTGATAGGTCCGAACTCACCCTTCTGGCACTATATGATGTCTCTGCAGCCTTTGACATGGTGGACCACACCATTCTTCTACAGCGTCTTGAGACCTCTTGTGGTCTGAAGGGCCCCCCTCTCCAGTGGTTCCGGTCATACCTGTCTGATCGCACTCAGATGGTTATCTCTGGTGAATCTAGAACTCTGTGGGTCCCTATTAAACTCGGTGTTCCGCAGGGCTCTGTTCTGGGCCCTCTCCTCTTTATTTTGTACACGGCTGGTATCCCCTCTCTCTTCCCCATCCATGGGGCTTCAGGCCATCTCTTTGCTGACGATGTCCAGGCTTATGTCCATGGGCCTCCTTCCTCTCAACTTCTTCTTGTTCAGCGCATCGAAGCTCTTTCTCGTGATCTTCATACCTGGATGTCTTGCAATCGCCTCTCCCTCAATTCGTCAAAAACCCAGTTTATCTGGTTTGGCACTCCTCAGCAACTTAAAAAACTCGACTTTGCTGTGCTGTCTCAAAGGTTTCCGCTTTTCACTTTCTCGTCTAGCGTTCGTGATCTAGGAGTGACCCTTGACAATTCTCTCACCTTTACTGAACACATTTCCAAACTCACTCGCACTTCCTATTTTCACCTAAGGCGCCTTAGAGCTATCCATCGCTCTCTGTCATCTCCAATTTTCACTTCAATTGTCCATGCATTTGTCTGCTCTAGACTTGACTACTGCAATTCTCTCCTCATTGGTCTTCCCAAAGTCCGTCTTGCTCCTCTTCAGTCCGTTCTCAATGCTGCTGCTAGATTAATTGCCCGTCTTCCTCGATTCTCTCATATCACCACCTTTATGGCAGAAGAACTCCACTGGCTCCCGCTTTCTGCCCGCATCCAATTTAAGGTCCTCATCCTTGTCTCTAAGGCTCAGCTTGGTTTCGCTCCAAAATATTTATGTGACTTATTTCATCGCCCTCACTCTGCGGCTTCTCTTCGTCCTCTTCGTTCATCTGACCGTTTGGACCTCCTCGTTCCCCGTGTCAGGACTTCACTGGCTCAATCTAGGTCGTTTGCTTCCATTGGCCCTGCTCTTTGGAATGGGCTTCCTCCGTTTGTTCGTTCTTCTATTCTCTCAGGTAGCGTCTCTTCCTCTTTTACCTTTCTTAAAACTTGCTTTTTCTCTCGGGGTCTATCGCACTGGGAGCGCTTCTGAATGGCCCTCCCGCTACAAGCGCTTTATAAATATCCGAATACAATACAATACAATACAATTCCATGTTTAAAGCAAGTGGGAAGCCATCTTGTTTTGCGTGAAAGCCAATATGTAATTCGGTGCTTTCTGGGCTATCAAAAATTACCCTTGCACCGCTTACCTCTGTTATCCACACCGCAGCTCGTCTAGTTAAAAACCTCGGCCGTAGATACCACACGGCTCATTTTCTACTACAACTTCATTGGTTACCTATCCAGGGTCGTATATCCTTCAAAATCTGTCTCCTGATGTTCAAGATTATGTCAGATTCAGCTCCCCCTTACACAGGTAAGGGGGAGCTGAACCTAACATAATCTTGAACATCAGGAGACATCTATATATAGTTACACCATGTGCTGCATGCCTTTGAACCAAGGCGGGGTTTACGTTCAGCGTCAGAAGATCATAGTCCAAAGATCAAATCTTCAATTTGGAAATGGATGTTTGAAGTTGCTGGTCCAGCTGAATTGAACTCTCTGCCAGAATCAGTTCGACGATTCACTTCGATAAATACTTTTAAAACTTAACTCAAAACTCGTTTATTCTCTATAAGTAGGCCTATACTATACATAGGTCCGCAAAGGTTCACCAGTCACTCTGGTACAGAGTAAAGCAGGGAGGCGACCTGACCGACGACTCTGATGAGCGTAGACTCGGATCCGACCTGGGCTGGTGAACCAAAGTCCTCCGTGCCCACCTTCTCGTGGTGCGGACCGTTAGTACCCTTCCTAGGAAGTACTCTTCCTAGGAGGGGGAACGAACGGGCACGGCAGGCAAAACCAGGGGAAGGCAATGGCAAACCACCCCTGTTAATCATGCCAAGAAAATCGTCATGCCACACACCAAACCACGCCGATGGTCGCGGATGGAGGGACTCCCAGGCCGGAGCGCTGAGGTGGGACTCCCAGGCCAAAGCGCGACTCAAGGGCTACTGGGAGAAGTAGCAAGACGGCAACGGAGACTGTGTGGCATGACGATCGCTAGGGCTCCTAGAGCCGACGGCACAAAGAGATACTATACATAACTACTGCATTGTAACGCGTACTTTGAGAAAGACTTTTTTTATTAAGGCGCGTTTTAAATTTAAGTTGTATTGTATTGTATAGACCTACTTGAGGAGATCGCAGATCATGACAATGCGCATCTTCCTGGACTTAAATTTTCGTAGGCCTATGTCTTCTCAGTCGCATTCTCTTCTTGGCGTTCTTCCGGAATCACCTGGGAATTTGGCGTTTACAAATATTTTGCTTAGTAGCGATCATCGACTAATACCTTGAGCCAGGGCTGTAGTGGTAAAATTAGAGGTGAGTACACGCTACCGGTTAGTTTTCCTAAACAATAGAGGTGAGTATACGCTACAGTATTTTGTGAGTATACACTGCAGTATTTTAATATAAATAAATATAAATATTTTGCGAGGTGAGTATACGGTCTCTATAGAGGTGAGTATACGCTGTATACCCGCGTATACTCTCGGCTACAACCCTGTCTTCAGCATCATTACGGTGACGCTATAGAATTTCTAGCATTCGGCCTATTTGCCAATGTCTAAACAATAGGTGACTTATTATAGATATGACGTTTTAGTTGCTAGGAGATTAGTCGTTGCCTAGAATCCCTAGATGTTAAGTGTGAGGTCTGAAACGGCAGGCACTGTATGTATATATATATATATATATATATATATATATATATATATATATATATATATATATATATATATATATATATATATATATATATATATTCCATGTAAAACTAAATGTCTTATATGTTCATGAAATCTTACTCTGATCTATCCACATACTTTCACATTTCACAACCTAAGCAGCACACCGTAATGTAGCCTAAGTCTACCTCCACCACTCTTCCTACACATATTGTTCACTGGCCACAGCACGCTGTTGTTTATGCCAGCCATTATTTCTTAGTCTTGTCCGATTTCATTTGAGCCAATCAGATTAAAGGAAACTCTTTATTTTAAATAAATAGGCCTAGGGAAGGAAAGTTTTCATTCAGCGGATTTCAATGAGATCTTACCTTTCAAATAAGTATATTGTCTGTTTAGTCAGTTTACATGTATCAATTTGCAAATGCCACGTAGTTCAATTCAAGAAGACGAGTGGAAAAGCACGCAATTTTACACCGACATATAGTGTCGATAATTAATCTGGTGGTTCAGATTTCGACGTAATGTAAATTGGGCGCGGTTGGGAGAGTACGTCATGAGCTGTTTTTTCGCCATGACCTCCCATATAAAGAGGTCATGATATGGTTTACCTGAATTCCCTAACGGTCGTGTGCTTCTGGACCATTTTGGGCCCATTCTGTCAATTAGTGTGTCACTATTGGCAATAATGCGAGCCCAAAATAGGCCCAAGGCACATTGGCTGTATGGGCTGGACTTAACAAGAATTATGATACGTTGACCCGTACCATAATTAGATTGCTTACCCCTCCACACAAGCAGTAGAAGAAAGTAAATCCATTCTTACATTTTATTGTATTATATTTATTATTATCATATTATTGTCGTGCATGTCGCGAGTGCAGGCGCTCCGTTCTTTCAGTTCTTCCTTCTAAATTCTCTCTTTTAGGCCTAATACGCAGACACTGCAAACAATTGTAGGACCATAGGAACATGTAGAGTACAATGATTGAGGTTGGGAAAAGGATAGCGTGGTATAGGCCCACTACGTGGGGTTAGGTGCAGTTTTTGCTTTAGCCTTTAAGTAGGACAGAGATGGTATAATTGGCGCAGAGAAAGTTGCTGATCAAGTCATTCCTTGATGACTGAATCTGTTGACTGTCCATATATCTCCCTATACCTCTCTTTATGCATCTGTGAATCCATCTAGGCCTACATCAGTTGGCATACATCAGTGAGCAATTGTCATGCAACTATGACCAGGGCTGGATTAAGACTTCTGGAGAACTTAAGCCAAGAGCAGGGTTAAGACATCCAGGGCCCTGACCTTTAACCCCAAAGCAAAGCCATTCCCAAAGTACGGGTATCTGAACACAAAGTCGGGGCCCTCAAAAACGTTGTGGAACTTGTGGGGCCCTAAGCCATGGCTTAGTTGGCTTATGCTTTAATCTGGCACTGACTAAAGCAGCCTGCGAAAACGAATTACGCGTAAAACTATTTTCAGATACAGGCTGTGACGGCCTAGCCCGGCTCGACGACCTTTGGGTTCGGGACCGCCGGGCCACGTGATCATGGAGTTCTAAGGCCGTTGCCTGGCGATGGATTGAATGTCGGTTGGCTGAATGTGCGTTCTCTAAATGGAAAGACCTGTATCTTTCGCGAAGAAATCATCGAAAAGAAACTTGGCGTATACTTGTGTAGACGAAGATATGGCATCACAGATAAGCCTACTTGCACTTGACACGCCTTTGCGGAGATTGCCTCTTCTCCAATTTCGTCTTGAGGATCTTTGCCTTTTTAGCCGGTCGTACACCTTCGTTATTTCAATGTTCTTCCAACACTTGAATTCGACAGAATAACTTCCTCTTAAGTCTAACGTTTGACAGTTGATCACCTACTTGATCAAATAATGACTCTGCTTGCCTCAGCTCTGTTTCTTCTTAAACTATAAAACTAAACGTCCAATCGCCGCTGAATGCTCCACACTCTTCAGACACCGCAAGACAACAGTTCGATGTAACTCGACGATACGCTCATCACACTTCGCAAGAGGAGTTACTTTTGATTCTACTCAAATCTGCGACATAAACTGACCAACTTCGCATAAACTCTTTCATCGAATCCTATCAGGAGCGGGTAAGTTGAATTGTTCCTCAAATGATGACAAACGTCAACCGCAGCCAACGCCAACATTACAACGGCGGCAAACGCAGTCAATCGAGCAGACGACAGCTTAGCCGGCCGTTAAGATTTGAATTATTCGGTCAAAAATAAGATGTGTAGTACATGGACATCGTCACAATCAGCTGTAGGCCTACCGGTCATAAAGTAGTTTCAGTCTATACGTCCTCGAAGCTATTGTTCCAAAGGTCGCGGTTGAATTACAGGGCCCAACCGCTTGTCACAGGACTGCTTGTGTCCAGTCCGATTTTCAGTCTGGCGTGGGAGACCAGAGGAGGGGAGGGTTCGATCGTTTAGTCGATGCTTTGAGTCGACAGCTGACAGACAATCGTCTCGCCTTCGCCGATTCCAACTAGACTCTGGGTAGAGTCGTGACAACTGTTAAAAATAAATGGAACGCAAAACGAAGACCCTGTTGCTTTTGCACGAGTCCATACTGGCTCCGCCATTCAGATTCAGTTTTCACTATGACGTCGGCTATTGTGTTTAAACAAATGTAACGTCATTCTAGTTTTTTGGAAAACATTTCTATTTAATTGATTCTTAAATGTAATGTCTAATAAAGCATTAACTAATCTGCAGCAAAACTGTATCTATTCACGTAGGCCTACTGTCCACATTGGTCTCCCGTATATATGGAACCAATTGGTCATAGCTACCATTACAATGACAACATATCTTAGACAAACAGATCGCACCTGGACGTTGTTGATGACGTAGTTGGGATGAACCGGAAGCCAAGTCTCTCTACCGGAAGTAAATCCGCCATTTTCGGCGCCGCTCCATTGCATCGGTGAGCGACTGCCGTCACGTGACACGGTCTTATAAAGACTCTGAAATTGAAATTGTTCACTTTGTCCTTATTATCATTCAAAGGAGGGGGTAATTTGAAGTTGGGGTGTATGGATAAAGAGGTTCGTACCGGTCCAGCGTTTTTTCCCTGTGGATCTTTTGTTTCTTCGTATGTTGGGTGAATGTCATCCATTCCAATTTCCTCGCCCTGGTAAGTTATCGCAGTTCCAGGCAAAAGCAAATTCAACATGTTCAGTACGTTCACGAAACGACAGCCGTACTTTGTGGAAACTCTCTTCTGATCGTGACTTCCCAACTGAAACAAACAAACAGTGGTTGCAAATTCAATTAACTCAACTGATGAAACGCTACTTTGTGCAATTCTTATCAAGTTATCACTCAATTAGATGCGTATTTCGGAAAACTGCTCCATTATGAGCTCTACGTTGTACTATAGTTCCATAATAATTCAAGCATATTATCCTGGAAAGGAGGCGATTTGCGACTGTCCGTATTGTATTGCTCTTAAAACAAAAAAAATTTCGGAACTGTCGAGCAAAATTTCTACCATTCTTTTCAAAACAAACGATATTCACTCATCCAAGGGGTAACGAACGCTTTTAACATGCACATGGACATCTGACGAGTTCAAGTATTCCTACACTTAGAATATTAGGCTTTAGAATAACTACGGCTATTCAAGAAATGCGATTAAACATTTAAATAAATATACGTATGTATATATAGGCCTATTATTTAGATCTAACTAAATAATTTGTATAGCGCATGTTCATTCATCTATACTCAGAAGCGAACCCTGCACAGGTTCGGCAAAAGAGAACCGTTTCAAGTTCTCGATATTTTTATCAAAGGATGTGATTGATTTTTGTAGGCATTGCAATCAGGCAAATAGTGCCTACTTCTAGATTGCTTCAAATAGTTGTCTGGAGTTTTTAGCAATAAACACTTCAACACTAGATATTCAAGAACATACAGCTTTTCAAATTTGCATTTGAATTGGGAGTTCCATTAACTGACTTAAATGGCATTACTCTACTTCCATAGCTCATACTAGTCTGTCGTACCTACTAGTATCTTTAGAGTTGTGCATTGCTACAGCAGTCCTTTTAAATTGATAATATTATAATTTCAATGCTGAAACCTACAACCCAGTTGAGCCATTTATCTTTCGGTAGATGGCGAATGAGTGTTTCAACGACTGATCTGAAACATATTCCATTGCACAAATCATTCGTCCGCTCCATCAGATAGAAGTTGAACGGCATATCGACGGCTGCCTTCTCGTATAACGTCTTCCACCAGCTCAGAGTCGTCGAATTGTCAAACGTCTCCGCTATCAGAACTCTAAGACAGCCACGAGTATCCTCAATAACAGTAACAGGTGTTCAGCGTAATGATCATTATGATCCCTATCCAGCGTCAACTCAATATCACAGCAAACTTAAGCAGCATTTTGGAGTAGTTTGAGCTGGTGATGTTTTAATGTTAGAAGATGATAAGCTTCACTAAGTGACTAAAATTAAATGGTGCCATGAAACATTGTATGGTAGGTTACTATGTAAAGCAACGATACTTCTGAAGCAAAAAACTCTACGACTATAATTCAATTAAGTGAGCAGAATTCCGTGCTTTTGAACTGTAGAGCTTCACTTGTGTTTTTTTTACAACCGGCAGCAATCATCAGTAGAACTGGTTTCTTCCTCAAACGACTGAAAGAGATTCACCTGGTTACTGTATGATTTATAAACTTACTGACTCATTTATCGGAAATCTAATCAGAGTTGACTTTCTAATAGTTTAATTTTTTATTCCACTGTAGATGCTGCTTCACAAAGCTGACTAATTCTAACTAAGCACTTGGTTAACCCTGGAAAGCCACAACTCACATGTGTTTCCCCGACTGTTGTTCGTATTCATCCAAATACTGTCGCCAAAATTGAAACACTTCATGAGTTTCCGACTGATGTTGAGTGTAAATGTGATTCAACTGACGAAAGTCAATCTACACGTTAAACACGTTGCTTACAATTGTAATTGTAATTGTAATTGTAATTGTAACCGAAAACTTATATAGCGCCACTCAAATCAGCGGCGCTTTCAACCCGCATCAATGCCGGCACCAATGGTCGATAGTCGTTACATTTGTTACGATTACAACTGCCACAGTTACAGCCATTAAAATTAAATAATTATCTTGATTATGCTTCATAAATACAACAAAATACAACTGCATTTCTTATTGCCTTCCATCCAAAGTTCAGAAATGCACACACGGCTATAGGACAAACATTTATAAGCAATTGTAAGTGAAGGACTTACTAAATGTCCTTACACAGTCACTGCCTCAGTGGAGGAGGCTCGAACCCGTAGGCCTACTCACTGCGTTATAGGCGGAGCGCTGTAACAGATCGGTTACCGTGCTCCACTATGCGTAGTAATATAATCACTATATAGCAATAATAGTAGTAATGGCTGAAGTGGATTCGTAATTATTATCCCCCAAATCACGTTACCAATGATTATTATAGCATGGCCGATGATCGCTAGAGTAAGCTTCTACCATCGCCTACAAGATGACAACGATGATGAGTCACCTCCTCTTTGGCTCCTCCTCCTCCTTCTCCTCCTCCTTCTCCTCCTCTTCCTCCTCCTCCTCCTCCTCCTCCTCCGTCTCTTGAGTCAGTCGTGTCTCTGAGGAGAGGTTCGTCAAGGCTTAGATCGTTACTTTCCACGAGAAAGTCTGCGGCATCAACGCGAAAGCCGTCGACTCCTTTCTCAATCCAGAACTTCATAACATCCTGTTCAAGGACAGGTTTCATTTACAACACAGATATAACACAGATCAACAGAAGCGTATGTTAGAGTCACGCATCTAATTCATTTGGATCTCTATCTGTTCTCAGTCTTCAAAAATTAGGCCAATTCAATCAATCAGCAATATTTAGTTGCAATCTATAGGCCCTACAACTAAATTGTGAATCAGTTGTTTATGTGCAAGTTAAAGCATAACTTTTGCCAAATTATTGCTATATCTAAATGACATTTAGCATCGTATAGACTTGTATTGTTCTTTGAGCGGCGATATATATAAGTGTCGAGTTACAATATTACAAGATCAGATATTTTACGCGACGCGTCGATCAGCTACAGAATATGCAATGCTAGTTTTCCAAGTGGATTCATTGATCGCCAATTAATTGTCTGTTCCTCGTAAAAACGTTGCCATCATAACTAGAAGTTTCTTCGACTTTCAAATTAAAGAACTGCTGTTAAGACGACGTCACTATAGTGAGGTCGTACGAAGCTCAAGAGTGTAAGATCGGCGCTTATGAAGTTAGCGTAGCGAGAACTGTACATGTAAGAGAACAACTTTACGAGGCACAAGTCCTATCTAAAGAACGCTGTTCAAAGAAACCTTGAATCAACTACATGGTCGATAATTACCGGAATAAGCAGTGAAAAACTGAGAAAACTCGTGGTATGGATGAGGTTGGTGTTTAACTCTATACATGACCGGTGAAGTTTGGTTGAAGTCGACCGAAGATCAAGCGAAAGATGTCCTTAATTAACTTAGGACAAAAGCTGTGCATCCGTCGATTCGTCTATACATTCTGTGTACAAGAAATCCGTAATCCTATTTTCCATCTTGGGAAGGCAGATAAAGATCAGGTTATAATAAAATAATTTCAATTTCAAGCTGGCTTAGGCAGGGTTTAATTGAATATAGGATAGACTGGACACAGTCCTTGACAAAATATATATTGGCGACTGTTTTGGTTGAATTTATATGGTAAAAATAATGTTCTTAGATATTTTACTATTTCACATAAAATCAGAATATTTTTTGTCGCTCACAAACCGATTGCCTCACACAGTCTATGTCTGTGAATGTAATGTAAAGTGAAGATGCAGAGGAGAAAACTGTCAGTCGTTAGAGAAGACCTACAGTCATCTTCTGAATGACGTCTGGATTTCTGTAGTTGAGATCTGGCTGGTGACGAGAGAACTGATGAAAGTAGAACTGTCTTCTCTCTTCATCCCAACTCCACGCTGAACCACCAAACGCGCTCCTCTACGGTTATACATGCAGAAAGAAGTGCAATTAAAAGGCTGACCACAACTGCAACACTCATTAAGCTAAAGAGTTCTGCCAGTTGCTAAGTGCTTTTGGAATGCTACTTTTTAACGGCCTATAGTATACTGTGCTGATTACATGTTTTGCTAATGCCGCTAAAGAACGGAAGAGGACACGTAGGCCTAGCAGGGTGCACGCACCATCATAGGCCTATTAGCAGAAAACTACTTTGAATAATTGGGCTTCATCTTAACTCTGCTTGCGCCATGAAAGAGGGCATGGGAAAGCGTCGCGTGCCTCGCATCGTCACTCCTCTAAGTAGGCCTACTCTTATCGGTGTCTATGTGTGTGTGTGTGTGTGTGTGTAAAAGAGACAGCGAGAAAAAAATAGATGATAGATAAATATATCCAACAAATGGCCGGCGTTAGGAACTGATGATGATGACGATGATGACAATGAAGATGACGATGATGATGAGGATCATGATGACGACGACGACGACGACGATGATGGTGATGATGATGATGAAATAACAAATAAAAGGACTTTTCTGAGGTTTAACCGTTGAAACAGAACGACAGACAATGAAGAGGTCAAATGGAGAGATGCATACCCAGTTGTTGGGAGGCTGTGTGGGTGTGTTATTCTTGTTGTGTCGATTGTCGTTCGTCGTCTTTCGTCCGTTCGACCAGATGAAGAAATCCTTGTAGTCTTCGTCTTCATCTTCGTTGGTCTTCGTTTGGCGTCTGCTGTGTTGAAACCACGGATGTTGGTCACTCGTGTGATTAGGAATGAAGTCAAGAATCAATCGCATGTCTTCAGGATCAGAAACCGACACAACAACAATGATAATTAGCTGCTTAGGGATATGAGATCGAAGAATCTTACGAACTCAAAGTCACTTTGATTTCCGTTTGGTTTAAAATGCGCAATTTGTCAAGAAAAAGTGCCAATTTTTTTGATTGCTCGAGATGTCAACTGCAGAAAAATCATACGCTATAGGATGACGTTCGAAGAATGCGGTCAATAAGGACATTATGAGCTTCTTAGATATCCTCATGAAACGCCGTCTGTCGGAGGCTAAGCATATAGCGAGTTCTGCCACTTCTGGGTCTGTTTTTGGTTTTACCTGCCTTAGGAAACGCATGATTTGAACCGAATTAGATTACGACTATTTTCGATTGAATCCGATCAAACTCTGCGTCCTCCGATTGAATCCTGGCGAGAAAAAGCCCATCAGCTGTGGCTCTGTGAAACTGAAGTGAGATATTGTGAAAAAGTATGATTCTTCGTCCGCCCAATAATATCCCGTCAAAGCGACGAAAGCGCATAGTAAGCTAATAAAAGAGAAAATAATATGGACGAAAAGAAAAGAGCGCGTTATTATTCGTGTAAACAATGTGATCAAAGCAGCTGGAGATGGAGTGATAAGAGAGATAACAATTCTGTGTAATCTGATTTGGGAGACTGAGGAGTGGCCGAAGGACTGGCAAACATCGATCTTTATACCCATCTTTAAAAAAGGAGATGCTAAGGAATGCGAGAACTACAGAACCATTGCGCTAATATCTCATACGAGCAAGATACTCCTAAAGATTATCCACAAAAGGATGGAAGACACGATAGAGAGAGAGCTGCCGGCAAATCAAGCAGGATTTAGAAAAGGGAGAGGCACAAGAGACCATATTGCAAACCTAAGATGGATAATGGAAAGGCAGAGGGAATATGGACAAGAGGTACATCTTTGTTTTATAGATTACAGCAAGGCATTCGACTGCGTTGATCATGCTCTGCTGTGGAAAACACTGAGTGAAATGGGCATACCCATGCATCTGATAACTCTCCTCAAGAACCTGTATGGCAATCAGGTGGCGGTGGTCAGGACAGAACATGGCGACACTTCAAGTTTTCGAATAAAGAAAGGGGTCAGACAGGGATGTATACTATCACCATACCTATTCATTCTATATGCAGAAAGGATAATGAGGGAGGCAGGTTTTGATGATGAGGCGGAGGGTGTGAGGATAGCTGGAAGGATAGTGAACAATTTAAGGTATGCGGACGACACAACACTGCTGGCGGAAAAAAAGGAGAAACTGAAGGATAACATCAGAAGGCTAAAATGTGCTAGCGAGAAAGCAGGAATGTACTTTAATATAAAAAAGACGAAGATAATGACCACTGAGAAATGGAGTTATTTTGAGGTAGATGGAGAGGAGATAGAGGTGGTATCAAGCTTCTGTTTCTTGGGGGCCATGATGGAGAGTGAAGGTGGATGCGAACGAGAAATACGACGGAGAATTACATTGGGGAAGACGGCAACGCAGGGACTGGAAAAAATATGGAAGGACAAATCAGTGAGTTTGGGAACGAAGACAAGAATTGTTAAAGCAATGATCTTACCAGTGGTGCTTTACGGATGCGAAACATGGACAAAAACCAAGGCATTGGAGAAGAAAATTGAGGCATGTGAAATGTGGATCTGGAGGAAAATGTTGAGGGTTTCTTGGACTGAGAAGAGAACTAACGAGGATATCCTGGAAGAAATAGGACACTGGAGAGGGAGTTTGACGTTGGGGCAGAGAGCGTCCAGGCAGAAGATGTCATACTTTGGACACGTGATGCGTGCAGATGGGCTGGAAAAGGAGATGATGTTGGCGTGTGGGGAGGGCAGAGGGAGGAGAGGACGACCAAGGAGGAGATGGATGGACGAGATACAGGAGGCATTGAAGATGAACATCTCGGAGCTGAGAGAGGCAACGAGAAATCGGAGCACATGGAGAAGGTTGACCATGACAGTCGCTAGGATTCAACGAATCGACAGCACAAGGTGACAAGGTGAAACAATGGAAAGAGTAAAATGTATAGTTGTATACGTCTATTGAACAAGCCACAATTACGTGTCCCCACAATGACCAGAGGTCACCAGCCTCAAGCAAGTTGGCCTATATTTTACAATAATATATTTTACTCTTATTGCATGGCTTGACTTGTGTTTAAACTGCACCCGCTGTTCACCAGCACACACAGATCAACTGAGTTCTGTAGTCAAATATATGCCTAAAAGTGACCTACCTCTTCTGTGCGTCTGATCGATCAGTTGGTCCATGTCTTCAAGTGTTCCATAGATGGCATCCACAGCACAGTGGTCAGTGACGTCATAGCCGAAATCCACCTGAGGTGACGGGTAGACTGGACCAATCCAGATCGCTCCAACTCCGAGCTCATGCAGGTAATCCAGCTTCGAAATGATTCCTTTAAAGCACAGCATTATTCGTCACTGAAAATGCCGACATATGATCGTAATTATGAAAGTAAGAGATGGCAATGCATGGCCTTCGACCGAGTCGACCTTCGATTTCCTAATTTCCTCGTAAGTTTTCACTGAATCAACAAGAAGGGAAGGTCTAAGACGTCCAGGACAAAGCTCTAGTAGGCCTAATAATAGCAGTCAGTTAGACCTAGTTTCTGGCATATTATAGATCTATTAGATAAGTCCTAAGATAAAAGGCATTCCTCTGCTGCTAAAGCCTTACAGTCTGAATGTCCATGTCTAAATGATGATCCTAAGGGTTGGACGATTTGGTTGTTTCAGCGCACAAAAACTAAAACGCACTATATATAGGCCTATACTATAGTCTGTTAGACGACAGAAGTTTACGAACGTTAGACTTTGATTGGAGTGTTAATAGCAATTTATATCCATGAGTCACGGTATACATTTCATATATTTAGGACTATATGCATCTGGTAATTATAACTTAAATACATATAACATTTAACGTGCCTCGCATCGAATCAATTAGGAGCAGGTGCAACAGTAGGCCGTATACTGTTGAGGAGAATCTGACAAGTTCCCGATGAGGAAAGTCTTACCCGCAATGTCTCCAATTCCATCTGCATTCGAGTCCTGGAAAGACCTTGGATATATCTGATAGATAACGGATGTCTGCCACCACTGGAGATCATCGAACCCTCTTCCTTTGGGAGGAACGTAGGCAGCGGCACAGATGACCACGCCGAAGACAACAGCCGTTGCTAAGAGGCAACCAACAACCAAAGACAACGGCAATCGGTTCTCTTCTGAATCGCCTGCAAACGGAAATCCACTGAATTCACTCAATCTTTCCGTCTGTTCGCTTTCTTCTTCTTCTTCTTTTGAATCGACTGTTTCTGAATGTCTCATCGACTCAGAGCAACTAGATGTCGGTCGTCGATGGCGATAATCCATGGCGTCTGAATTGATTAACCCTGCAACAGAATCCATTGAAAAAACCAAGGTGTGAGTCTTATGTTATGTAACAGAGAGATGGAAGACAAGAAGACGAGAGTTGACGATGAAACTATATGTCAAACACATATTGGTTCCAAGTGGAACGCGATATTAAACGAAGTGAACAGGAAGACCTATAGGTATGCCCATCCTATAGCTATATTCACTAAACTAGTTAAGTTTGCATATGTTTTGATTTTCTTGAAATCATGATTACTACTAAGTTTTGTAGTCTCATGTATGAACACCTGCTCAGCCAGTGAAACTTAGGGTGCCCCATTTAGCGGGATCTCATCCCTTCGGGGCATCCCATTAGAATTACATTCGTATCCTGTGTTTGTTCTGCTTGTTCTGATTTTGATACAAACTGTGTGTTCTAATAAAAGGCATTTGATTTGATTTGAAATGAGGCAAAATAGATCATTGATTTAATATTGAGATAAGAGTTTTGATTATAACATTATTTAACGATACATGGTATCTCACGCACTACAAAATGGGAGCGGGTTTGCATAGTTTGGAATTTCAATGAGGCAAGCAGAATTTCTTGTTTTCTTCTGTTTTTTTAAACCTAACTGAAGATCAAACGGGCATGAAGGTAAGATAAGAAACTACTTGCCAACAAAAATATCCGGTAGACTGTGACTGCTATGATGTCAACTCTAATAGAAATCATTCCGTAGACTTCTTGTAGATGTAAGTCTGCAATTAGTGCATCGAACGAAGATTAGCATGCCGAGAAGAACATGTTGCGTTTCTGTTTCCACGGGTCTCATGCACTGAGGGCGCCTCTGAATAGTTTATACTGCGAGAGGCGCCTTATAAATTACTAGATACGATACGATGCGATGTTGCAAGTATTTTAGTTCCAGTCAGAGTTCACTGTTTAATTGGTAAGGAGCATTTTGGAGCAGTCTCAATATTGCATCGTTTTAAAGAAGAGGGCAGCAGATATCTTATAAACGTTAGGCGTAATTATCATGCAGAACCATTGCTGTTTAGCATACTTGAAGATCATCCACCTCGAGTCGCTGGAAATTTCACTGAGTTGATTCATTAAAGAGTCTCATCATAATTTCGTTTTATAAGAGAAAACCAATTTACTTTTCATATATTCTATCTTATCCATCCAATACGCTGTTTACCAATTTCTTAAACTAAACATTACCCACCACAAAACCTCCTCTGTTTCTTCCTGTGGTCTCCTACAACCAACTTTTCGGTCACATAGAACGGACAATGTAAGTGAGTGAAATTTCAGTCGACTCGACATGGAAGATCTTTAACTCTGCTACACAGCAATGGTTATCCGTAATAACCAGCTAGTGCCGTGCACTTACCAGATTATTTCTAAAGTGCTTTAGGTAACGATTTGTAAATTCTTGACTTATCGATTTTCTAGCTCAAAACTATACTTGAAATGTAACCTAAACTAGTTAAACCTGACAGGTTCTTTTCAACGACGGTGTACAACGTGTCTTCAGTGAGCGATATTTAGTGTTGAAGCGTACGGCTGCATATATTTATAAATAAATACATATAAATATATAAGAGAAAACCGCATCATGTATAATAGGCCTACATATAGCCCATATACATGTAGACTACATAATTTGTGTAATTGTGGTTCTGTTTCTCTAATCTGTATAATACGATTTTCAGGTGGTAGCGCAGGTATAAAACATTGATAGATCAAAGTTTTCAGATCAATATATGTAGCTCTGCTTATCAGACATCAGGCCGTTCATCTAAAGCAAATAGGCCTTATGGTGTTTAACAATGCAGTGTACAATGTCGACAACAGACAATAGCATAGACTGAATGTCAACAAGCCAGACAGACAGCCAGACAGCCAGCCAGGACAGCGAAGTTAGAGGACGTAACCGGCAAAAGAGGGGGGAAGTCATATGTTCCAGCAAATCCAAATATAATTGACAAAATATCGGCCGTGATGCCTTAGACACATGACACAAATCATACGCAGACGAGGACGAGTTCCACGTGACATTATATAGATATACAGATGGATTGCTCACAGGGGCATAACTTTGGTCAAAAAAGTGGGGGTACCAATTTCTTCTCCACTTTAGCTTTTCGCGTGGAGACCATTTTGGACATATTACCCTGCCAGTATTCTCATAAATTTTTTATGAGCCCCATAATGGTCTCATATAGAAATGTCAGTCCCACATGGGCCTGGTGTGAGTACGCTGGAAGGGTAGGCTTACTTGAATTTGTAATCTACAGCTCTACGTAGTTGTAGTCTACGCTTAGTATGAGCCTGTTTAGCCTAAGCAGGCTAGGTCAGACAATGTTACAAAGTAAAGTCGATGAAAACAAGCCATCTGTTAATTACAGTTATAGTTTAATAGGGGCTTGTACCATTTTTGCCACGCTTCTTAACAACTTACTGAGAATCTCTCTAAATTTAATAATTACTCATTTATGTCCAGTTGTTATGACAATACGGCAGTCATCGAGGCAGACATTTCAAGCCATATTTAGCCAAAATACTTATGCTTTTTCTTTTAACTCTCCAGATGAAATGGAATTTGAGTCAACTTCATGAAAATTTACTCTACGGAGTTGACCATGGAACAACTAAATAGCTTTAAATCTCAGCTCGTTGCGCTTAAACTGTAAGAATATGAAACGCTGCTGAGTGTATATGAAACGCTGCTCCATGTAGTGATGTTCTTTTTCCCACACAAAATACTCTTCTCTAGGCTAAATTAGGCTAATGTAGTAGCTGTTTTGTGAGTCTAAGGTTGGGGTAATTGAGTGTTAAATAGATGACGTTGTTACATGTTAATTGATTACGTAATTAACCAGCACTTAAGACCAGCCAGTTAGGACATAAAAGTTAGCTTAAGTTTGGGGATATTTTCCTTGGTTCGAGGATATGAGCTAAACGGTGTGGGATGCTGACTGGACGAATTGAATGCAACGGTCTGTGAAGTGTATCGTCTGCTGCGCATGCGTAGGCCTAATGGCGACGTTTGGAGTGAAGAAGGAACAGTTACGTGCCGGACTTTTGACGAGCAAGGAGGTCTGTCGAATTGTCATGAACGGTTAACTCCTGATCTGGCGATCATACTGAGAGAGAAAACGTCCAGTAGATCAGTTATGTTGAGTGACTAGAATAGGAGCGAACTATTCGGTCGATTGGAGAAATCTTCCCTAGCGAAATAGTAAAGTTAAGCATCGAAACGACACGTATCGGTGTGCTGACCTTGCTCTAAGGTAGCGCAGAATTTGAACTATAAGCTCAAAGTCAGTAACAGTTCGTCGTTAGGGGAACACGAACTAAACTTAGGAATCGCATTCCTAATCGTTGCGGAAACAATCATGAATCATCATTTGAACGATAATTGTTGGTAATTGCTTGGTGAACTGTGCGACGAAAACCAACGAGAAGAAACAGATCTTCAACCAACTACACACGTACGCTAGTCCGTCAAGTGCAACATGGTCGTCTTCGAAGCTCTACTGTGACTCGATAGAGGAGGCCTGGGGAAACAATCTACAGAACGGGAAGAAACTTCTTCGAAAAGGGAGGTTAATATAGGTCATAATAAATATAGAAATCAGATTAATAGGTGCTGGTCTAAGTAAATAGGATAGGCTTTTTGATCTATCAATTTACTATTAGACATTGTTGATTTGCTTGAACTACATTCATCTTGACTTGATTACATATTCAAAATGTTTTCATGGCTGCCTTCAGCTGATTCGTCTATGTAGATCACTTGCCATTAATAACTAATGATGAAGGGTGGATTTGAAACAAGTAACGGGACATACAATCCATGTCTGTTTCCTAGGTTATAATTGCAAGTAAGGGATACGTTACACTCCATTAAGGTAATTTTATCGTCTACAATGCCATCTACTCGTTTTTCTTTTAGAACAAATTTATCCATTTTCCCTATCAGCAATCAATCAATCATTCATATAATTTATATAGCGCCTCTTCAGGGCTCTACTCAGAGGCGCTCCCGGGCCAGTCCTGATCATAGAGAAAAGTCTCCAATAGGGCGTAGAAGGAAGACGAGTGTGTACGAGGAGATAGGCGAAAGAAAGATGGCAAGTCATTCCACGCTGTTGGACCAACAACAGAAAATGATCGACGCTGCATAGTAGCAGTGCGGGCAAATGGAACCAGAAAGTGACCCCGAGAAGACGAACGAAGGGCTGAACGACCCGTGAAAGAGAGAGTAAAGATGGAGCATAAGTAGCGAGGAGCTGTACCCAAGACGCTCTGCCAGACAAGAGAGCAGAGCCGATACCGGATGCGCTGTCGAAGGGGAGCCAGTGTAGAGTATGATGCATATAGGAGGATACACTACCATAGCGAGGTATAGAACCAACAAGGCGCGCCGCAGACCGTAAGACCCTCTCAAGGGAGGACAAGCGGACTTGAGGAAGACCAGTGTAAAGAGAAGAGCAATAGTCTAGACGACAACAGACGAAGACGTTGATAAGAGTAGAAGCTGCAGAGGTCGAGAAAGAGAGAGAGAGAGAGAGAGAGAGAGCAACGACCCTAAGCTGGCGAAGTTGGTAAAAGCAGGAGCGAGACAAGGAAGACAGGTGCTTAGTAAAAGTTAGTTCCTGATCAAGGATGACACCGAGGTCTCGTACAGAGGTGGAGAATGATATTAGAGGGAATTCAGCTGCAACAAAGTTCAGGTCAAGTTTTGCCAGCTGCTGGCGGGTACCCAGCCATATGAACTGGGTCTTAAGAGGATTAAGTCTCAGGTGATTGGAAGAAAGCCAGGCAGACAGAGTGTCAGTTGCACGAGACATCAAGCGAACAGCACTCAAAGCATCCCTTGCAGAACAGTGCAAGTAAGATTGGAGATCATCAGCGTATGAATGGCTAGAAAGAGCGCTAGCAGCGAGAACAGATTCAAGGTCAGCAGTAAAGAGGATATAGAGAAGAGGGCCAAGCACATAACTCTGAGGAAGGCCGACAGGTACAGGGATCCAAGGAGAGAGCGACGAGTGGAAGACAGTAGACGAAGAGCGGTCAGATAGGTATGAAGAGAGTCACTGAAGACGCAAGGAAGAGATACCAAAGGAAATAGAAAGGCGACGCAGGAGAAGATCATGGTCTACCGTGTCGAAAGCTGCACTTACATCATAGAGTGCGAGAAGAGTAAGTTGAGAGCGGTCAATAGCACTGTAGACATCATTAAGAAGCCTAAGAAGGAGGGTCTCCGTAGGGTGTCCCTTACGGAAACCCGACTGACGGCAGGGTAGAAGGTTATTAGAATATAGGTAACTCAGTAACTGAGAAGCAAAATCGGAATACGACGCGTAGCCTAGAAGTCAAAATCAACGACATCTTAAATGCTTATATTATGCATCGGAGGGAGCTTTCTTCAGCTAGCCGGCGCGGAAATATTTAACAAGGACAGTTATTGATTCTGAGATTGTGAGAGGACTGAGGGGTGAGGAGTCATATCAAGGCCGACAATGTGAGCGTGGGTCCATATACTGATTTGTAACTGATGACGGATTTAGAAGCTCGCGCTTCACATCCCGATATGACTAAGATGACAACCATAAGGCGAAGAGTGAGGGTGATGTCAGATCCTTCCAAGAAGAGTGTAGTCGTGACCTAGATCTGTGGCACCTGCGGGCCGATCACGGCGTTTAGTCTGTCAGGTGACCTGTGTGGCTGAAAGTCTGCCTGTTTGACTGCCTGTGACTCAGTTCGTCTGGCGCTCGGTTTACCTGTGTATCTAAGTACTTTCGTACTTTGTGGTTCATATTCCTCACTCTGTCCACACATAGCCTACACGAAGCAAGGCTGAGACTGCGATCTCTGGGAAGGCACAATAATAAAATATTGATTGAAATTGTTTAAAAGTGGGGATTGGGTACCCTAGTCAAAAAAGTCGGGGTGCGGGTAACCTTCCACAAAATGCCCCCACAAATTTCGCCTATGATTAATCATTTAGCATTTTATAAATAATCTAATCAAAAGGCGTCCATTGACGGAGTTTTTATGTGTTGAACCTACAGACATCATATATATATACATATATATATACCTCATACTCATATGTATATATATATATATATAATAGCAGAGATTTAAGTGCCATAGTTCGTAAACAGTCGAAAGGAAATCGATGCAACGATTCAGAAGCACTGGGAGCAGGGAGATCAGTCCAGATAGGCCTGTTTGAAAAGTTCGGTCTTTAAGTTTTTCTTAAAAGTGGCAGGAGTCGTAGAGATCCTGATGTTGGTTGGTAGGTTGTTCCAGATTCGAGGGGCGGACGAGGTGAAAGATTTTGATGCAGTTGTAGTGCGACACCGATGAAGGACAAGGGTTCGGGTTCCAGATGACCGCATGTTTCTCGATGGCATGTGGTTGTGAACCACGGAGCTGAACAGTATTTCAGCGAGTCGTTCCTTTAATCCTCTTTACTGCGGGTTTAAAGTTCTTCATTAATTCTTTAACAAACATTATACGCACGTCTGGATGTAGAGACTGAGTCATTGCAAACAATCATGTCTGCTATTTTCACGACGTATTTTGCCCAATTCGCTTAAGCGTAGGTTCATGGCCACTCGTTACATATAAGTGCCAAATTGGAAGGTGAGGTAAGCTGGAATCCTTCAGGTATAGAACTAGTACAGTAAATGTCGCTTACTGCGCCAGACAATTTGTACAAGAGTAGATTTGCCTCAGACATTGGATTAGTCCTGTCCGCCCGTCTAGGCGCCTGTCCTTCTGTACAGATATGTCAGGTATTGAACTGCAGTCAATGTTGCTTACTAGCAGACATTAATGTGTCCTTTTCTGGTAAAATACTTGCTACACGCAAATGCTTTTGTTGTTAGCCTCATTGTTTCTACAAGAGTAGGTATGCAGCTTCAGACCTTGGACTGGCCCTGTCCGTCCTTCTGCTGTGCGTCTGTCCTCCTGTACCTCTCTGCAGTCTCTATCTCGTCTTTCTGTTCCAGCAATTGTTATGAGATTATAGTAAAGTCACTCAATATTCCTATTGGGTCTTCGGCTGAGCTCCCATGTCACGTGATCTCAGGCAGCGACGACAAATCGTATCGTCTTTGTATCCAAAGCACAGCTATATTTCTCGCTTTTCCCGGGACACACATTGCATGTCTGCTGTCTGGAAAACAGACATTGCACACGACGAACACATGCATAATGTATATAATATACATCAGACATTTGTATTTAGATGAAATTCTTATATGGCGCATATACTCGACACACATTTTGTTCTATTTTCCATGAACACATGTCAGTCGAAAATCGGATTTCAGCTCAACGAACAAATTATTTCAATAGGCCTATATCAAGTAACGCAGTCAAACACTTCTATGTGAACTCTAAAATGATTTCATCCACATAATTGTTCTTTCATTTGTTACGTAGGCTATTTCGAGAAACAAATTTTGCCTAAATTTGTTTTTAGAACAAATGCGAAGGACAGCTAATTTCTTCTGGCTGTCATTCAGGAGAAACTCACCCGAGGCGTTTCCGACCCGACAATAATAGTTGTCAGGCGTTTAAAGGAAAGAGAGGCATATATATATATATATATATATATATATATATATATATATATATATATATATATATATATATATATATATATATATATATATATATATATATATATATATATATATATATATATATATATATATATATATATATATATAGACAGAGTAAGGCCAAGGAGCTTATACCGCTGGTTGCTAAAGGTTGCAACTTATTCCAGGAAATGCATCTATTGAAGCAAAACCTCTGTGCTGAACTGTGGAAACTCGGGCAGGTAGGACAACCAGGTTACCATACGCTGCATGTCGGAGGGATCTGTGGCCAAAGATAGATTACACTGAGATGCATATCTCCAAAAGATAAGATGGAGCACAGCCTGCTAGACAATTACGCTTAAGCATTAGGATCTTTAAACTCTATAGAGCCTACGTTATCACACAGATACGCCTAACCATCTGTTAAGATGGCAACACTGGATATATGCTCAACCCTTGGAATATCACCAATCAATCAGTCAAGCCGCAGCATATATTAAAAAGAGATTGTAGCTGCTTAATGAACGAAAGAGTTGGGCCTTCACAAATGGCATTGTCATCGTCGACTTTAGCCAGGGTGGAAATTGTTGGGGTTCAACCTCCAAGTCTTTCTTATGACCCATAGGTAAAGTTTTCATTGCATACCCCAGGGGTCGTTTCTAACCCCATCAGTTGTGCTAGTGTGATTTAGCATTATTTGACTCTGAGTTTCTGACAAAGAGAAGACAATTCCACGGTGTACTATATATACGTATGCATTTTTGAATTTCCTCAACAAAGGAATTGATTTTGATTCGAGTCTGACTCGCAAGACTGCTAATGTTGAAATCAGCTGCTTTCAAATGTCGTTGACATCAGTTTGCAAAATACGGATAAAATGTTCATCACAGTCTTTTGTCTACAACTCCCACACTGACTTTAGTACATTTAGCACACTAAACTAATAATAACGGACGACAGTAAACACACAGGTGCTCTGGATTATGATCCGCCAAATATCGTATGCAGCACTTCTCTTTTACATTTCATAACATTGATGAGTTTCTCTTGAATGAATGCTACAAGATTGAAAGGATGAAGGATTTACGACCGAAATTAAAGATGTATGCCTATCTTATCGGATGGACAATGAGTTTCGTTGAGAGCAAGACCGTATTATCTTAAATGTAATTTTTAAAATAGGTGGGCTTCTCCGGATAGAGTGTCATGACTATTCGTTGAAATAGATCAAAGTCGCTCAATAGGAACGGTTTATTTCACAAATTGCTAAGATCCAATCTCTAACACGACGAATCGTATTATGAGCAGCGTCTTTTTTTCTTCGACGTAAAACGCATAACAGAATAAATCTCAGGATAGCCGCGCTGCGTTTGGTAAAACTCTGCTCCGAACCAAACGACTAAACGCCAACCGTTAATTTAAGTTTCATCAACTGAGTCTCTGCTCTCAAAACTGATTCAGGACACATTAGATCTAGACAGCTTCTCCATAGCGTATTCTTAATATCATTGTCACAAAATGGCCTATTTTTTTTAGATTTTAGCATGGAACGGTGTACCTAAGTTTAGCTTAGTGTGAAGGATGGGATGTTGCGCAAGGTGAACGAGGAAAGGTCGAGTAGGAAATTTTGACTCAGTCGCTGAACGTCAGGACGAGTCGAAGGACGAACTCTGGAAAGTCGAAGAAAACTTCAGACGTTTGGAAGGACTGAAGGAGGGAGGCCGTATCTGAAGAGAAAGCCATTGGTTGAGCTCAGTCTAGGAACTCTGAACATGTTGTCATCTGACAACTCAGTTTAGGAACTCTGAATATGTTGTCACCTGACAACTCTAGACAGGAAGCCATTGGTTAAGCTCAGTCTAGGAACTCTGAACATGTTGTCATCTGACAACTCAGTTTAGGAACTCTGAATATGTTGTCACCTGACAACTCTAGACAGGAAGCCATTGGTTAAGCTCAGTTTAGGAATTCTGAATATGTTGTCACCTGGCAACTCAGTCTAGGAACTCTGAATATGTTGTTACCTGACAACTCTAGACAGGAAGCCATTGGTTAAGCTCAGTTTAGGAACTCTAAATATGTTGTCACCTGGCAACTCAGTTTAGCAACTCTGAATATGTTGTCACCTGGCAACTCAGTTTAGGAACTCTGAATATGTTGTCACCTGACAACTCTAGACAGGAAGCCATTGGTTAAGCTCAGTTTAGGAACTCTGAATATGTTGTCACCTGGCAACTCAGTCTAGGAACTCTGAATATGTTGTCACCTGACAACTCTAGACAGGAAGCCATTGGTTAAGCTCAGTTTAGGAACTCTGAATATGTTGTCACCTGGCAACTCAGTTTAGCAACTCTGAATATGTTGTCACCTGGCAACTCAGTTTAGGAGCTTTGAATATGTTGTCACCTGACAACTCTAGACAGGAAACCATTGGTCAAGCTCAGTTTAGGAACTCTGAATATGTTGTCACCTGGCAACTCAGTTTAGGAACTCTGAATATGTTGTCACCTGACAACTCTAGACAGGAAGCCATTGGTTAAGCTCAGTTTAGCAACTCTGAATATGTTGTCACCTGGCAACTCAGTTTAGGAACTCTGAATATGTTATCACCTGGCAACTCTAGACAGGAAGCCATTGGTTAAGTTCAGTCTAGGAACTCTGAATATGTTGTCACCTGGCAACTCTAGACATGAAGCCATTGGTTAAGCTCAGTCTAGGAACTCTGAATATGTTGTCACCTGGCAACTCAGTTTAGGAACTCTGAATATGTTATCACCTGGCAACTCTAGACAGGAAGCCATTGGTTAATTTCAGTCTAGGAACTCTGAATATGTTGTCATCTGACAACTCAAGACAGGAAGGCATTGGTTAATATCAGTCTAGGAACTCTGAATATGTTGTCACCTGGCAACTCTAGACATGAAGCCATTGGTTAAGCTCAGTCTAGGAACTCTGAATATGTTGTCACCTGGCAACTCAGTTTAGGAACTCTGAATATGTTATCACCTGGCAACTCTAGACAGGAAGCCATTGGTTAATTTCAGTCTAGGAACTCTGAATATGTTGTCATCTGACAACTCAAGACAGGAAGGCATTGGTTAATATCAGTCTAGGAACTCTGAATATGTTGTCACCTGGCAACTCTAGACAGGAAGCCATTGGTTAAGCTCAGTTTAGGAACTCTGAATATGTTGTCACCTGGCAACTCAGTTTAGGAACTCTGAATATGCTGTCACCTGACAACTCTAGACAGGAAGCCATTGGTTAAGCTCAGTTTAGGAACTCTGAATATGTTGTCACCTGGCAACTCAGTTTAGGAACTCTGAATATGTTGTCACCTGACAACTCTAGACAGGAAGCCATTGGTTAATTTCAGTTTAGGAACTCTGAATATGTTGTCACCTGGCAACTCAGTTTAGCAACTCTGAATATGTTGTCACCTGGCAACTCAGTTTAGGAGCTTTGAATATGTTGTCACCTGACAACTCTAGACAGGAAACCATTGGTCAAGCTCAGTTTAGGAACTCTGAATATGTTGTCACCTGGCAACTCAGTTTAGGAACTCTGAATATGTTGTCACCTGGCAACTCAGTTTAGGAACTCTGAATATGTTGTCACCTGGCAACTCTAGACAGGAAGCCATTGGTTAAGCTCGGCATACTATTGGTTACACTTGTAGTAATCTGAACATTGCTTTCCTTCTTAATATTAGTCATATTTTACGTGGTTTCGGCTACTTTCTTTGAAACGGCGATATCTAAAACTCCAATTACAATAACAATTAGAGGCCTACATGCAATTTCAGGACCAGAAGTTATCGCAAGTTTAAATTCCAATACTATGTTTTGTTTTCATGACCAAAACTTAATGAATTCAAAATTGCCTGAAAAATCGACGTTTTACTGATTTGTACTTAATAATGGCGATCAGAGTCCAGAGCAAGAACGAAAAGGTCAAACTCCAGGGACCAAATGAACATAAGGCTGCTGCTGGATAGTATAATCTGCGACACGTTTGCCTTAAGGCCTGCACTAAATGCACCAATAACAGTAAATGCAGCGTCGATATTGTATATATTTATCATATAATTATATGTAGATTCTATTATATATAATAGTGTCTGCATATATACGAGATACCTTCGGTTTAACGTTCCGTACTTGTAATTTAATATCGGCATATACTGCAGACATAATTATATACGATAACTATCTCTGTTTATGCGTTTCTGAGCTTAGTGTCACATAATTTCCACGAAGGGACATTCTTAATCGCGCAATTTTGTTCTGCTTTCGACCGCCAGATGACTCTTCTGTCGTGATTGGACGGCGCTATAGTCACGTGATGTTAGTAGGAAAAGCAAGCGGATCGCCGATTGTTGATCGTAGGGCACAGAAAACAACGCCCAGATTGATAAAATATTTTTCCCAGTAGCCAGTTGATATTCTCCAAAGTTCAGCTGTTAATCTGCTAAGTGACTAACAGCCTTATTTAAGTAGGGGAAACTGAGGCAATGAAGAACATTCTTTATCGTTCGGCCCCAGAGTACACTATATCACTGGTGTAACCCAATAACCAATAGGCCTATCGGACGAATTGCTCTGACATTACAGTGATGCCTCAAGTCTTGACTTTCTAGCTACTGTTGTGGTCCGTCCGTCCGTCCGTCCGTCCGTCCGTCCGCCCGTCCGCCCGCCCGCCCGCCCGCCCGTCCGTCCGTCCGTCCGTCCGTTCTTCCGTCCGTCCGTCCGTCCGTCCGTCCGTCCGTCCGTTCTTCCGTCCGTCCGTCCGTCCGTTCTTCCGTCCGTCCGTCCGTCCGTCCGTCCGTTCTTCCGTCCGTCCGTCCGTCCGTCCGTCCGTCCGTCCGTCCGTCCGTCCGTCCGTCCGTCCGTCCGTCCGTCCGTCCGTCCGTTCTTCCGTCCGTCCGTCCGTCCGTCCGTCCGTCCGTCCGTCCGTCCGTCCGTCCGTCCGTCCGTCCGTCCGTCCGTCCGTCCGTCCGTCCGTCCGTTCTTCCGTCCGTCCGTCCGTTCTTCCGTCCGTCCGTCCGTCCGTCCGTCCGTCCGTTCTTCCGTCCGTCCGTCCGTTCTTCCGTCCGTCCGTCCGTCCGTCCGTTCTTCCGTCCGTCCGTCCGTCCGTCCGTCCGTCCGTTCTTCCGTCCGTCCGTCCGTCCGTCCGTTCTTCCGTCCGTCCGTCCGTCCGTCCGTCCGTCCGTTCTTCCGTCCGTCCGTCCGTCCGTTCTTCCGTCCGTCCGTTCTTCCGTCCGTCCGTCCGTCCGTTCTTCCGTCCGTCCGTCCGTCCGTCCGTCCGTCCGTTCTTCCGTCCGTCCATCCGTCCGTTCTTCCGTCCGTCCGTCCGTCCGTCCATCCGTCCGTCCGTCCGTCCGCCCGCCCGCCCGCCCGCCCGCCCGCCCGTCCGTCCGTCCGTCCGTCCGTTCTTCCGTCCGTCCGTCCGTCCGTCCGTCCGTCCGTCCGTTCTTCCGTCCGTCCGTTCGTCCGTCCGTCCGTCCGTCCGTCCGTTCTTCCGTCCGTCCGTCCGTCCGTTCTTCCGTCCGTCCGTCCGTCCGTCCGTCCGTCCGTCCGTCCGTTCTTCCGTCCGTCCGTCCGTCCGTCCGTTCTTCCGTCCGTCCGTCCGTCCGTCCGTCCGTCCGTCCGTTCTTCCGTCCGTCCGTCCGTCCGTCCGTCCGTCCGTCCGTCCGTCCGTCCGTTCTTCCGTCCGTCCGTCCGTCCGTTCTTCCGTCCGTCCGTCCGTCCGTCCGTCCGTCCGTCCGTCCGTCCGTCCGTCCGTCCGTCCGTCCGTCCGTCCGTTCTTCCGTCCGTCCGTTCTTCCGTCCGTCCGTCCGTTCTTCCGTCCGTCCGTCCGTCCGTCCGTCCGTCCGTTCTTCCGTCCGTCCGTCCGTCCGTTCTTCCGTCCGTCCGTCCGTCCGTCCGTCCGTCCGTTCTTCCGTCCGTCCGTCCGTTCTTCCGTCCGTCCGTCCGTCCGTCCGTCCGTCCGTCCGTCCGTTCGTCCGTTTTTCCGTCCGTCCGTCCGTCCGTCCGTCCGTTCTTCCGTCCGTCCGTCCGTCCGTCCGTCCGTCCGTCCGTCCGTCCGTTCTTCCGTCCGTCCGTCCGTCCGTCCGTCCGTTCTTCCGTCCGTCCGTCCGTCCGTCCGTCCGTCCGTCCGTCCGTTCTTCCGTCCGTCCGTCCGTCCGTCCGTCCGTCCGTCCGTCCGTTCTTCCGTCCGTCCGTCCGTTCTTCCGTCCGTCCGTCCGTCCGTCCGTCCGTCCGTTCTTCCGTCCGTCCGTCCGTCCGTTCTTCCGTCCGTCCGTCCGTCCGTCCGTCCGTCCGTCCGTCCGCCCGCCCGCCCGCCCGCCCGTCCGTCCGTCCGTCCGTCCGTCCGTCCGTCCGTTCTTCCGTCCGTCCGTCCGTTCTTCCGTCCGTCCGTCCGTCCGTCCGTCCGTCCGTCCGTCCGTCCGTTCTTCCGTCCGTCCGTCCGTCCGTCCGTCCGTCCGTTCTTCCGTCCGTCCGTCCGTTCTTCCGGCCGTCCGTCCGTCCGTCCGTCCGTTCTTCCGTCCGTCCGTCCGTTCTTCCGTCCGTCCGTCCGTCCGTCCGTCCGTCCGTTCTTCCGTCCGTCCGTTCTTCCGTCCGTCCGTCCGTCCGTCCGTCCGTCCGTCCGTCCGTCCGTCCGTCCGTCCGTCCGTCCGTTCTTCCGTCCGTCCGTCCGTCCGTCCGTCCGTCCGCCCGCCCGCCCGTCCGTCCGTCCGTCCGTCCGTCCGTCCGTCCGTCCGTTCTTCCGTCCGTCCGTCCGTCCGTCCGTCCGTCCGTTCTTCCGTCCGTCCGTCCGTCCGTCCGTCCGTCCGTTCTTCCGTCCGTCCGTCCGTCCGTCCGTCTGGGATCTGAGCCAATCAGTGACCAACGACAGACAGGTTTCTATGTTTCTGTTGTTTGCCGAAGTACAAACCGATGAAAGGCTGTGTGTTCAGTAGTTCACTGCTTTATAATAATCGGTTCTTAATACATTATGTGCTATTTTGTTCGAAACTTCCATGAATGGCTAATGATCCGCCATCGTTGAGATGATAACTGGGAAACGCAGTCAGCTTAAACGAAAAACGGAGCCATGCAGGAGTAACGAACAATCCGACCATGACCTCTGTTGATTTTTAGTTTTGGGGAGAAACACCACTGAGTTGCATCCCAGACTAGCAAATTCAAACAGCTATAATGACACCATTTAAGCATAAAGTCAAGAAAATGCGAAGCAAAAGAGAAACCCGACGTAAGAATATCATGAAAATGTTCGAAAATGAAGGATGGAGGAGACGACGCGTCGAGAAATCCAGGACAAAGAGAACGAGACGTTATGCGAAATGACGTAAAACAGCAGAGTCAAAAGAGATTCTGACGACTTGAAAGTAGTCTGATGATAAGAAAAGACCGTAAAGCTTTTCTACCGCAGAGGACCGAAGCTGTGGTAAAATTTCGTCGCTCCGTTGTCAACTCCTGGATCCACTGCAGTGACTCAGACTCAGAGGAATCTGCCAGTAAGTGCACGCGCACTCTCCTTTCAGATAGAGCGATCCGTTGATTCTGCGAATGGATAGGATTTCAATTTCCGGAGAAGTCAATCGCAGTGGCTTTGACAATGCTCGTCTCTGACATTTGTCATGTACTGTTATACACATCATCTGTGCGCATCGCCCTTCCACTGCCTAACAAACCGGTCGAAATGAAAACAATGACATTTTATTTTAAAACTGTTGATGCAAGTGAGATTCTGCGGCTAGTTAAACAAACTGAATGACCGATTGCTATCCGGGTCTTTCAGCGATTTCTGTTGTCTTATAAAGTTCTGTTCTATTTAACACTAAGTTTGCAGGGCCAAATATAAATATGCACGATTTTAATGGCCACCGTGTTGCCTCGACCCTGCTCATTTCTCAATTAATTGATCGGGTGAGATCCTTTACCACCGCTGCCAGTTTGAATGGGTGCCATGCCTTGGAATGCCACCGTGATACTAGCCCGAGATTCGAGTCTCAGAAATAAGCCATCATCGGTATGCGAAACAGCACCATCACGCACGACGGTGCATGTGACGTACGCTGTAACCGATGTAGCTAACCGGCATTTAATTATAAACTTCACATTTGTCCATAGATGTAGACAGGGAGAGAAGGACGGAGGAAGAGATGGAGTGGGAGAGAGGTACCCAGAGAAGTGGAGAGGAAGAGAAAGATGAAGGAAGGGATTGGAGAAAAAGATGTATTAAAAGTTGGAAACGAGGGAAGTAGAAGGCGAAGAACGGATAAAAGGAGAGGAAGGAAGGATAAAACAATGGAGGGAATGAGGAAGGTCATGAGGAGGGCTGAGCGTGTGTAGCTGGCAGTGACGGTGGCATCGCTACAGACGACCTTCTGCTTCGATTCGCAATCACCGCTAGAGGTCGCATGCATGGCGAGAGCGACATCTGTGTCGACGAGATGACGATGAACGACAAAGGACAGGACAGACGCAGACTGAACAGGAGTCATCTCTGTGATTGGCTTCATCAGAACCAGAAGTATGGAGGGGTATGGATGGATGGATGGATGGACGGACGGACGGACGGACGGACGGACGGACGGACGGACGGACGGACGGACGGACGGACGGACGGATGGATGGATGGATGAATAGAAGGATGGGTGCATGGATGGATGGGTAGATACAGATATAAATAGTTTTAGTCCAATAACTCCAATTTGGCATGATGCACAAGCTGCTGATGCTGAAGATGACTAAAGGGACAAAATGCCAGGGATCAAAGTCTCTCTCTCTTCTCTCTCTCTCTGTCTGTCTGTCTGTCTGTCTGTCTCTCTCTCTCTCTGTATGTGTATGTGTGATTCTCTGTCTCTTAGTCTCTCGTCTTTTGTATTGCTGAGTTGGATGGAGATGTCTTTGATCTTCCAATCGCAGTGTATTGGCAGAACATGAAGGGCTGAAGGTCGATGTTCTGCCTGTCAACACCTCTGCGCTGGAAAGATCTAAGAAATTCCTTCTCACTTCACTCCAACGCAAAATAAACAATAGGAGAAGCTTGTAAAGCTGTGACACTTCGCAGGGTGATATGAAACACTAGGCGACGAATAGGAACAATAAACATCATTTGGCGCTGGCACTTGCAACCACTCGGCCAAGTCTTAGCAGGTGATCTCTGACCTTAGAGGAAAATGGCTCCTCTGTAGCTTCAATCAATCGTCCTCTCATCAGCCGATCGAAACGTCAGCATCATCGGCTGCTTGTCGGTTGCTGCTGACTTCTGGAGACCTACATCTATGCCGCATCTCGACTTTCGTTTCGGTCGTTTGCTTTGGGTCGTGCGTCCAGCTGTAGGCCACCGAAACTGAGTCAAGATGACCGATATATAGGAGAAGAAGCAAACACTGATATCCGATCAGTTCTTCATAGACATATTGCATGATGGCCACTGAATGTGGTAACGCTTCGACCCCCCCCCCCTCCACAACCCCTCATCCGTCAGTTGCTTTCGGGCTTCGACTGCCGGTGACCTTGTGGGACGGACGGTCATCACTGACCATCTTTCATCGCTAACTAACAGAAGAAACAGGAAGAAAGACAGAGAAAGGAAGCAACAGGAAGAAATAGAAGGAGAGAAAGAAGGAGGAGAAGAAAAACTAGGTCAGAAGGTCATGTTTCTTCTGGATTTATTCGCACGTCTAGGCCTATAATGTGAGGCGCGTCTTAGAGAGAGACCGAGAGAGAGAGAGAGAGAGAGAGAGAGAGAGAGAGAGAGAGAGAGAGAGAGAGAGAGAGAGAGAGAGAGAGAGAGAGAGAGAGAGAGAGAGAGAGAGAGAGAGAGAGAGAGAGAGAGAGAGAGAGACAGCGTGAGAAGTGTATTGGCATTATGGCATCGAATGCCTTTGTGGAAACTAGATTTTGTTTATCGGTGTTTGAGGCTAAATTCTGATGTACCAGTCGACCTTCTGTGTTTTACATTCAGACAAATTAGCTTTTCATCTTGTCCTCAACACCATTTTGACTATCAGCAGAGGCGATGGTGGTTAAGTCCGCCGCATGCAAGATAGATTTCGTAAGCCGAGATTCAGATAAGAAATTGCCACACTCACTGCAAAGTCTGTTGTTAGTGAGGAACCTTTGTCTGTTCGTCATTCCCTTCGATCACACAAATTTCGGCAATATATAGGTATGTTAATTGGGGTCGAAAGTGAGATTACTGCACGGAGATGAATACATGTATATGTGACCTCGGCCGAGAGAAGGGACCACTTGTCGCTTTCTAGATTAGCCGGAAAACGCGTTTTTACGCTAAACCATTATATTGATTTTTCTGTCTAATTAATCAATCTGTAGCTCGGACTCACTGCACTACAACAAATCTTATGTTACTTGATGCATTAAGGCTAAATTTAGGCATTAGTGCATTGGGTAGGGACACATTAAATTTTTTTCATGCGATTTCCCGCCAAATGATATTTTATATTTTTGTGAAAAGTGCATAAATTATGGACGAAACGCTCTGAATTTTTTTCCTCATTTTACCTAAGGTGTAAGCTTGTGGAAACTGCTAATAAGTCCATTTGCGACAAGTGGTCCCTTCTCTCGGCCGAGGTCACATATATGCAAGTATGTATGTATATAGGGCCTATGTTTGTAGTATGTGCGTGTAAATATATGTATGAATGTATTGTTAAGACACTCGAAATCTGAAAAGCTCGGCCGCTATAATTTTTCAATTAATCTACTATTTGAAATTAAAATTAGCAATGATATCACAAGTTTACATGTCGAAGTAAAACAGAGAAAAATTAAAGAAAAGCGAAGCGAATGTTACTAAAACATTTTGTCAGATAATCATGATATTATTGCGGTCGGTTTTGGCCAGCTGATGTAGGGCCAGATTTGCCAGGCCATTTGGCAGATAAATTCGCTAATTCTCGATCAGAAGAATTTCGTTAATTCTGGGCTGTTCGTTGGCATCATCTCGATGGTTTCAGACACTCGACTATGTCGACCGATCTGTGTCTTGTTTTGCCTGAGATTGTGTGCAGTCGAACGCAGAGGGAAGGGGTTTGACCGCCATCCTCGTCTAAAACTGAAGTAAACTCACGTCAGATCATACGCATAATATCCTCTGAACTACTTGTAAGGGGACATCATGTAATCTTAGTTTACTGTTCTAAGCTGTGCTCTATTGTTATTAGTTCAAGCGCAAATCTATGTATTTTATGCAATTGATCTGGATTTGTATTTAAGCAAACGTGAGCGGTCTAGATTTGCAATATCTCCAAACAGAATAAAAGATGATGAAATTAACTGCGAGTGATCGCTTAGAAACCTACTGGCTGCAAAACTTAGTTATTTCAACTGCATTTCCCAGCTGCCACTCGGCCGTATCGTGCAGGGATTTGTAAGTAGGTAAACCTGTATGTTTTCCTCTGGCCCCATTTCTTGACATATAAACAAAGTTATAGGCCTACATAGAACAACTGTTAACACGTGAGTAAGTGTGTATGCTATAACGAGACCATTTTCTTACTTTTGAAACATAATCAGGTAATTAATTTTGATGTTATCTACAGTAAGAATAAACTATTCCTTCAAACGACCAGTTTATGGGACTGCTTGTGTAAACCTCTACGGATATTTGGTTACAAGAAATGCTACCATCAGTTCTGTTAGTAGTTGTGCCATTGGTCCATTTACATAGGTTTCCCGGGCATCTGCATGCATGTGGAGAGTGCGTTATTATCCGTGAGGCGCCGGAGATTTGCTTTGTCAAAGTAAACCGACTGAGAAATCCGGCGAATGAAATGACAATTACATGACATCGCCGATCGATTCACACGTAAACGAACTTCAAAAATATTGGCCGTAGCTTTGCAAGGAATTTAGACGTAGGGCCTATACATACTGGTTGAACCGCATAGCCTACTGTAGGCCACTGAACCAGTAGTCAGACAAAAACAATTAGGAAACACCTTCGTATATCATTCGCCGCATTTCAATTAACGTTCTCGCATTCATTTGCCTGCGTTTAATAAATCACTTAAGTATTTCTTTTTTAGCCGTGGCTGGACTGGGAGCGCTCCTGAGTAGGTATCTTGAAGGGGCGCTATATAAATTTTCAGAATGAATGAATGAATGAATTTATATTGAATCAATCCACGTGACTGAATCTAATCTGGTATGTGGGACAACAACAATTCTATTCGTAAACAGCAGCTGCTGGTTGCTGTCTATTCGTAAACAGCAGCTGCTGGTTGCTGTCTATTCGTAAACAGCAGCTGTTGGTTGCTGTCTATTCGTAAACAGCAGCTGCTGTGGTTGCTGTCCATCTCTCTTCATTCCAGTTGAAATGACCAGAAATTTCGCGTCTCTCAGCTGAATATTCAGCAAGAATATTCAGACATACAAATTAACATCTAATTAGTTACCTAATATATACTGTCATAAATTCAGCAAATTATTAATTGTTCCTTTATTTATCTGTTCGTTCGTTCGCTCATTCAATCCATCAAAGAAATCACGTGTGTGCCTTTGCCTAGATAGCTCTCCATTTCTATTTATCTGTCTCTGCGCTGTCCTTTTAGCTCTTTGTTCGTATGCATCGGTTGTCTTTCTGTCTGTCTGTCTGTCTGTCTGTCTGTCTGTCTGTCTGTCTGTCTTTATGTCTTTATGTCTGTCTGGCTGTCTGTCTGTCTGTCGTGTGCTCTGCTAACAATCCTCAATAGCATAAGTTGGTTTTCCTAAATAGATCGTTGTCGTGCTGTGAATGCATTGTATCCGCGGCTGTTCCTGCTTTGGTCGTCGCATCCAAATGACGGAGGAATTCGTCATTTCATGGCTAATTTAATCGCAATCAGAATCGTTGCTTCCGTTCCTTCGGGCGCCGTTCCTTTATCTGTGTTGGTTGAGAGCGAAGGATATTCGTCAGTTGTATTCCTTATAGTAATGTCTTCTTCAGCGATCTCTTCGCTGTTGCGCTCTAATGCAAATCTCTCGTCTAGCGAATTTCTCACCAGATTGTTTCGCCGCAAGGTGGGGGTGCTGTGCCTATAGGCTTCCCTCAGCTGCGCCTAGACTAGGCCTACCTCCGGCCTATTGATGAACAAAGCGTCGCTTTCATCGTTGACCTTATCTGAGACACTTGGACAAATTGCTGCAGCTCCAAGCGATATACACGATTTGCGATGTTCCGAAAAGGATCTACAGGTTATAAAGACTCTGTAATACGTCAAAATCTGCAGGCACCTTAATGACCTGGTTATGTGTGACTGCTTCGACTTACACATTTTCACACCAGTCTAAACCAATCGTAACCGTTAATTGAGCCCATGCGTTATGTCGAGGAAATCAGTTGGTTCTGCAGAGAGTAGTTGCCCTTCTGAATTGACCTCTTCAGAGTCGACCTCTTAAAAGTTGACCTCTTTGGAGTTGACCTCTTCAGAGTTGACCTCTTCAGAGTTGCCGATTTACAAGGTGCAGCGCAGTGTTCCTGCCCTGTTCTGTGTCGCTGTCTTTTGATGAGTCTTCTTACTTTGCATTGCTTTCTTCTGTGCACAAGACTCTTCTGTCCTGGCGTCTTTTAAAAGCCGTGCTGTGAGTAGCGTGTTGTACATTTCTTCTGTTCTGTCCTGTATCAGTCCAATGTTGATAGATGTTAATAGGAAATCATGCTAAGCAAAATAATAGACGTCAGCTGCCAATGGGTAACGAATTCACTAACAGACAAAATCTCACTCGTTTCAACAGCATCACAATCTCATCATAAGTCATATCAGGTGCAGCTACAAATTACAAACAACTTAATCGCCAACCTCTTCCTTCTCCTCCCTCTTTTCCTTATCATCAAAACCACCATCAACATGATATATGTACATATATTTAGGCCTATGTATCAAAAAAGTTAATAGACCTGCCTATAATACGTTACATGAACATTGGACACAGGCAGAAGACAAGTGAGGCTCAGTTGCAGAGTCAGAGGCCGAATCAACGCATGGCCACGTGTTATGCCTACCCTTGCTATTTTCATTCACGATGCACATTTGTCCGATTCATTGATGCATTGATGGCTGAAGTGCTTCTGTGATCGTTGGTTTTGTTATCATTCAACCTCGATTTCCATCTCAGTTTCGACTGAATGCAGCCTTATTACATTCGACCACCATCCTAGCCAAAGCAACAGGTGTTTTCTTACAAACCCTCTGTCTCCATTTAGTCGATATTTCCGGCGCATGGAAAACAATAGTTATTGTATGTTGAACCCTGAGAATTAATGTTGGCCCTAGCCATCAGAGTAACTATGGAAGCAACAATGCTGTCGTTGAGCATGAACATCTCATGCAAAGAAACTAAATTCACTCAACGCGTCAAAGCAAAGCTTCGCTAAACGTCCACCTGTTGGCGTTGATCGAATATGTCATGTGGCCAGGTTAATGGCTGGTAGAAGAACACATCCTTTCAAGGTCAGATGTTCATCATATGTTTGGTCTTAGTCATCCCTGACTGCAGGGCTTTATTATTATAATCAGATATTTTGTGTGTGTCGACAGAGTTATACAAAGCCACTGCCTTGGACTATCTGTGTGTGGATTTAACAATCTGTCAGCTATAGGCCAATTTGTTTTGCCGCTCCTAGTACCTATGTTCCACAGTTTTAATTTAAATGTTTATTTAATAAAACTAGTGCTTTTTTCAGCCGGAACTCGCCGAAATTCGACACCTTGTTTCAGTTACTAAAAGATGATTTATTTATTTTAATAATAAAAAAAATAATTTAGTTATTTTAAATTTAATTTCAGTGTTGCGAAGTGTTTTCAGTGTTTACTGAGACCCCTCCCAACTCTAAATCCCGTTTTTCTCGGGCTTTGCCCTCGATTTTAGCCCTGCCATAATTGTTCAGTTCCGCAATCTAGTGTTCAGTTTCGGAACCTTTTTTCTAGAAAAAAAAAGCACTGAATAAAACATACGACAATTCAGAAGACACAAACAAGAAGAAAGCAACCTTAAAATATTTAAGCATTATCTATTGCCATAAATATCATATCATCATAGTTTTATTCATTTATTGTCATCTGGTTCGCAGTTTTAAATTTAATTTACTGCCGTGATTAGTTTGCCCTTGGTATTTGTAACGATGGACTTAGTTTTGGAATGTGTGCAGCTGCAAAGGATTCGCTCCAAGTTCCTTTGTTGTGTTTGGCTGAAGCCAATGCATGCAGTTGATGGAAAGGCTCGCATTCATCGCCGTCATCTGTGGCTGTTGTTGCTGCTGCTGTTGCTGCTGCTGCTGCTGCTGCTGCTGCAATTGCTGCGGTGATGCTTCGTCTATCTTAACAAGCATCGTCTGGTTCCTATCAGGCGTCAATCATTTGACGTTGAAGTAGAACTGACAAGAGTTCAATATATCGACCAACGGAACGAATGACCAACTGACCTAATGACCAACTGACCGATCTACCACCTGACCTGATGACCAAAGCGTCTGGCGCAGACGATAACCTGTCGAAGTAAATTCTCTTAATCGAAACTGACGGAAGGACTAAAAGATTCGACGAGAGACAGACAGACAGAGACAGAGACATAGACAGATGCTAGCAGCCTTGGACAACGCTGCAGCTGTGAGTTCTACCTTTATTCTCCGGTTCCGTTGTCTGCGAGACGGTTCCAGTTATTAGACGAAATTAGAGGAATCGCTGTCTTCTTCTTCTTCTTCTCAGCTGTAAAGTCCATGAATCTGGTCGGTATAATATTCTGCGCTTATCATTTATTGTTCTAACTGGAATTTACAAATTTATTATTTATTAATTTATCTGTTGAACTTATTACGTAAGAACAGTCAGCCTTTAATCTGAACCTGAGGAAAGAGGCAAGGGCGCGCAAAAAACTTGCAGTCGTTGTATTACAGACCCAGGGTGCTACCGAATTGAAAACTGTTAATAATGTCAGTAAGCATGTAACACGAAAGTCCAATATTTCTGTATGTTCCTAATAAGTAACAGTACTCAGTACTCTCTGAAATTGATGCTCCTAATAAGCAACAGTACTCTCTAAAATTTCCCAGTAAGCAACCGTACTGTCTGAAATTGATGTTCCTAATAAGCAATAGTACTTAGTACTCTTGAAATTGGTGTTGCTAATAAGCAACCGTACTCTCTGAAATTTTCCATTAAGCAACAGTACTCTCTGAAATCGATGTTCCTAATAAGCAATGGTACTCAGTACTCCCTGAAATTGATCTTCCTAATAAGCAACAGTACTCTCTGAAATTTCCCAATAAGCAACAGTACTCTCTGAAATTTTCTAATAAGCAACAGTACCCTCTGGAACTGAAGTTCCTAATAAGCACCAGTACTCTCTGAAATTTTCTAATAAGCAACAGTACCCTCTGGAACTGAAGTTCCTAATAAGCAACAGTACTCTCTGGAATTGAGTATCTCAGCGTAAATCACTGTTGCATTTGTATACACTAACAAATGTTATTTTAGGCGATTTGAATAAAATATTTATATCGGCCAAGAAATTAAGTTTCATACATTGATTTGCGTTGACAAGCGGCATCTAAGTCGTTTAAGCGAATTCTACGCGGGTGGCAAACATTACAGTCAGACGAGTTGGTTGGTCGGAAGCAAAACCATCTGAAACATGGCTCTGTTCACAGGTGGCAACCATAGCTGCGATGTTGTTGGTCAGTTTTTGGTAATTTTGAGATTCTAGTTAACTTGCAATGTTTCACTTGTGAGCTGAGTACATTCAAACCTGTAGAACATCCGTGGGGTCCTATGCTGAAGCAGAAGTTCTGGAGATTTTGCTGTCTTGGTCGTCGTCGTAATGGAATGGCAATGGCGTTGCTCAGAGTTGCTCTGCGTTGCTCAGAGTTTCTCTGATCTCTGACCGATCGTTCATTGGAAAGCAACGTCCGTCGTCATCGTCATCGCTGCCTCGCCGTGACCTTTTGACCCACATCCGGTTATTTAGCGCCATCTGACCAGATCAGGTTTACGTCTGCATTCAGCCCATCACCAATTCCAGCCTCTTGCGTTTCTCTCTCCCTCTCCCTCCCTCTCTCTCTCTCTCTCTCTCTCTCTCTCTCTCTCTCTCTCTCTCTCTCTCTCTCTCTCTCTCTCTCTCTCTCTCTCTCTCTCTCCCCCTCTCTCTTCCTCTATCTTTCTCTGTTTCTGTCTTTGTCTTTCTCTTCCTTGTACTTTGCCAAAAACCAAAGTCCAGCACACCCGGGTTGGTGGTTGGGTGAGGTGGATACGAAAGAGGTCGGGACTGAGAAAGTGTTTTGCGGGGAAGGATGGAGCGCTTTCAGTGTAGGAAGGGAGGAGAAGGAGGAGGAGGAGAAGGAGGAGAAGAAGGAGGAGGAGGAGGAGGAGCAGGAGGAGGAGGAGCAGGAGGAGGAGCAGGAGGAGGAGAAGGATTAGAATGTATGTTTGTGTGACTTAAGATTGTAAGATCGGCGCAGAGTGAAGGACGGAAGGACGTCTGCGTAGGCGGATGGCTGTTTAGATGGCTGTTGGTTTGTGTCGTTGGTTGGTTCTCGATGGGTTTGTGTGTCAACGCGTGTTGGTCGAGTCAGGGCCAGAGCGTCTCTCAACAAACATCGTCCTCACAAAGTTGCTGACTTGTAATTAGCAAATCAACGCCGTCCTACATACTGATGAGATGCCACGACCCATCGACAGGCACACGACGACAGAGACAAAGGCAAGAAGGAGGAAGAAGAGGAAGAGGAGGAAGAGGAAGAGGAGAGGAGAGGAGGAGAAAAGGAGGAGGAAGAGGAAGAGAAGGAGGAAAAGGAGGAGGAGGAAGAGAAGGAGGAGAGAGAAGAGGAGGAGGAGGAAGAGGAGGAGGAAGAGGAGGAAGAGGGAGGAGAAGAGAAGAGAAAGAGGAGGAAGAGAGGAGGAAGAGGAAGAGGAGAGGAAAGAAGGAGGAGGAGAAGGAGGAGAAAGAGGAGGAGGAGGAAGAGGAGGAGCAGCAACATGTACGAGAATGCGGATGATGAAAAAAGCGAATGCAAAACAGATGAAACAAGGAGGAGGAAATGTGAGATGAGGATTAAGAGGAAGAGGAAATTGACCGAACAGATGCGACGAAGAAATCGATCGGAGAAGAAAGAAGATGAAAAGGAGAAAAAAGAGGAAGAAAATGGAATAAGGTAAACAGTGAAGCAGGAGTCACGACAGATGAAACCACTGACCTTGGCTGGGGACTGCTTTCTCTATGTCAGGGCTAATGGCCCTTTTTTCTGCGGCCCCTGGCCCTGTTCCTAGAGCTAAATGGTTCAGTTGCTGCGGCCCCTGGCCCTGTTCCTATAACTAAATCAGCGGTTCTCAACCTGTGGGTCGCGACCCCCACGGGGTCGCCTTACGATTTGCCAGGGGTCGGCTGGAACCTTCAGAAATTTGTAAAAAAAAGTTTTCAGAGTAGTCTCTTAAAATTTAATATTTATGTAATATGTATTTAAGCTATGATTACTACACTACTGTACCACTACAACGACTGTAAATTGGCCAGAAAGAAGCAAGCACAGGCTGCACAGCCTTCTCATTGACGCTCTTCTTTGGGTTGCGAAAATTCATCATTTTTCTAGTTACAATTTAAGTAATATTGTTGGCCTTCGATCTGCAGCTTTGTTTTCTTCTAAATCTTAAGTAATGCTAAAACTTTAAATTTAGCAGCAGCCATTGAAATTTGTAACTCTTGATTATACGTAGCGCAATACACACTAAATAAGGCCTATTAAACTTCTAGTAAACATTTCATTTACTAAATTTACTTTTAAAATATTCAAAATAATTACCAAAAAAACAAATGGTTTTGTTGATTAATGATTTATTATGCTATTATTCATGATGCGTATACGGATTATCAAATGGTGAGGAGTGATGTGCATCATAATTGAAGCAAAATGCGGTGTAGGGAGTAGGCCTAATCCAATCAGTTTTATTGTTGGGGGTCGCCACAACTTTGGAAATCTTAGCAAGGGGTCGCATCACTAAAAAGGTTGCGAACCGCTGAGCTAAATGGTCCTGTTGCAGCGGCCCCTAGCTCTGTTCCTAGAGCTAAAATTAATGGTCCTGTTGCTGCGGCCCCTATCTCTATTGCTAGGGTTAGTGACGCTGTTGTTGGGGCGGCTGACGTCACGCATCTGACTTAATACAACTGATGCATCGATTCTCTTCTCTGAAGTCCACCATCGTCGTACGAAGAGGAGTAGAGTAGTCTTTGGCAGAATAATAGCAAGGTTTTAGTCACTGACATTTCAGTCACTTCCTGCCACATTATTGTCATTTGCTGCTATTATTTCAGTCGGTGACATTGCAATCAGTAGCTGACATTCGCTGTCAGTCGCTGTCACTGCTGTCAGTCGGTGACGTTGCCGTCAGTCATTTCAAATGATTTCAGTCTGTGGCGTTGGCTGCATCGATGGTCAGATGGCAATGGATGGAAGAAAGAGATCTATGCCAGGGTGAGTGACTTCGACTCAATGGACACTGGCTATATGAGCAGTGCCAGGTCAAAGAAAACTTGTACTCAGTAAAGGCCACGAAGAAGAGAAAATAGAAAGAAATGCCAAACAACAGACTTTGTTTCATCGTTCACAGTGTCTTTTTCTGACAATCATCATCAGAAGCATTCAGCTGAGTCAGCGCAAATCTTCTGTTTGCAGTTGGCAGTCGAGCGAATAGAGACAAAGAACAAACAACGACGAAGAGGAAGATAACCATGTGTGTGTAGTCTATACGTTGAGGAGTCAGCATGAGGCAAACAGATACAGAGGCTCCACGTGAGTATGAGACCACATCACATGACTATGAGACCACATCACATGAGTATGAGACCACGTCACATGAGTCAGAGACCACATCACATGAGTATGAGACTACATCACATGAGTATGAGACCACGTCACATGAGTCCGAGACCACATCACATGAGTATGAGACCACATCACATGATTATGAGACCACATCACATGAGTATGAGACCACATCACATGAGTACGAGACCACATCACATGATTATGAGACCACATCACATGACTATGAGACCACATCACATGACTATGAGACCACATCACATGAGTATGAGACCACGTCACATGAGTCAGAGACCACATCACATGAGTATGAGACCACATCACATGAGTATGAGACCACGTCACATGAGTCAGAGACCACATCACATGAGTATGAGACCACATCACATGAGTTTGAGACCACATCGTTGTCATGATGGAAGATGTTCTACATCAAATAGCGGCACCAACATCGTGCTTTGTTTTCAAGTGGCTCTGAATGGACGATCGATCAGATTACATTATATAGGGTGACACGAAAGTTCGTTCACCGTTTTCAAAATTCGTTGTCTCAGTAACGGCTGCATATTTCTTTATAATATTTTGTCAGTACATAGATAAGTCAAACGAAAGATACTGGTAAGAATTTGATTATGATCCGGTCCGTGGTTGCCATTATTTATAAGAAAATGTAAAGACCACCAGTTTTTGCGGAAAAAACTGCGTTCATCAAATTAACACAGTAAAGGAAATGTGTAGCCTCGTACACAATAAGACACTGTTGTTACCTAGGACAATGTCATACAGACGTAGGCTATTAGTGTACAGTATCTCCTTTCTGGTTAATGACAGCACTGACTCTATCCGGCATAGACTGGATCAGCGTCTGAAGTGTCCTAATTGCTATCGATCTCCACGCTCGTTGGAGGCGACGTTTGAGCTGATCAACGTTTTTTTTAGCTCAGGATCTTTATAAACGCTGAGAGATAAAATACTCCACAAGTTATCAATAGGAGAGAGGTCCGGAGAGTTGGGTGGCCAATCCTTCGGCTTTATGTGTGACGGGAGGTTTTCGTCTAGCCACTTCGTCGTCACAGCTGATGTATGACAGCGTGCACCATCCTGCTGAAATACTCCTAGATCATTGTCAAGAAATAACTTTCGTTGCATGACACTGCCGTTGTCATTTTCTCTCTCGAACGCTGGCTTCACAATCTGTTCAAGAATGTTGGTGATGTCATTAAGCAGAAATGAGATACTGTACGCCAATAGCCTACGTCTGTATGTCCTAGATAACAACAGTGTCTTATTGTGTACGAGGCTACACATTTCCTTTACTGTGTTAATTTGATGAACGCAGTTTTTTCCGCAAAAACGGGTGGTCTCTACATTTTCTTATAAATAATGGCAAACACGGACCGGATCATAATCAAATTCTTACCAGTATCTTTCGTTTGACTTATCTATGTACTGACAAAATATTATAAAGAAATATGCAGCCGTTATTGAGAGAACGCATTTTGAAAACGGTGAACGAACTTTCGTGTCACCCTATATTATGATAAAGAATTTGGTTTTCACGGTGGCCTTTGAATCTACTTACATCCAACCGACACACACGTTGTCAGCTCCAGGTGCTTCGAAAGACCAACCCTGAGGGGATTCACTAAATGATTGACTGAATCACTGATTGACCGAATGAATGGCTGATTGATTGGCTGATTGATTGACAGACTGATCGAGTGATTGATTGATCGATTGACTGACTAATTGATGAACTAATCGATTCATCGATGCCATTTATACAGTGGATCAAGCTACTAGATCAGGCATGAGGAATTAACGAGGAGTACAGAGGAGCAAGATGAATAGATGGCAAGTGGGGAATTTAAGTCTTTGATTTCAAAGCATCGAATCGCCAGCTTTGCCAGTTCTCATACCAAACTATTCTTAGATCTACTATGTTCACATGTTCTATGCGCGCTGTAATAGTCTGCGTAATGCCGGACTTTGACGAGCAAGGAGGTCGCCCGTGCACGTGTACCGCAGACGATAATCTTTACAGTCCGTTGCATTTCAATTTATCCAATCAGCAATCGACATCGTGTAACTCTTATCCTCGAACCACGGTAAATATTCCCAAACTGAAGCTAAATTTTATGTCCTAACCGCTGCCCTTTAGTGTCGGTTAATTACATAATCAATAAACATGTAACAATTCCATCTAATTAGCACTCAATTACCCCTATCTTGGATTCATAATACAGCAACCTAGAGAAGAGTATTTTGTGTGGGAAAGAGAACATCGTTAAAGTCTGCTTACTAATAAAAAATTCATACTGACTATTATAATTGCCAGTTTTTATTCTCTGGAGAATAATTTATTCATGAGGGATCACAGGCTAAAAACAATAAGACTTATTTAATTAGAAATATGAGGTTCATATAATTGATAATTCCATCAAAAGAGAAACAAACTGGATTCTCTTTTGGCTGACTGCAACAGAATCAGCGGTTCTTAATGGTTTCACAGAAATGTCCAGATATAGGCATCCGTGCAACTTACAATCAATCAACTGTTACCCAATCCCAGTATCCTGTGATTTCCGATCAGCACGGACAGTCCAAGTCGGTGTTGATCGGAATTTTCTTTTAAATCTTTAACTGAAGTCAGGCATTGTTCGCCGTTTTCCTTATCACTCGAACAGAAAAGCGTTCGGCTTTTAATCACATTAATATTTTCGACGATAGAGAGAGGGAAGATAGCTAAGCAGAAAACAGCGTGGGCGAAAAACACGCATCAATTAACCGTCAAATGCGTCATTCTGAACTGATGAACAGTGATCATGATTTTCAAAGACTTAATCTTGGTTCGCTTCAGTGAAACAGCTGAAGGCCGACGAAAGCAGTCGGCGTTTGACCAACGTATACACTCTGCCTCGTCCTTTGACGAAGACACGTTCTGCCGTTGACACACGACACGTGAACGACCGAAGCAGCTCTTCAAGAAACACAACTTCCGATTGCAATGTACTAAGTGTGAGGGCGCTATATAAATATATACACGCACTTAGCCACACAGCAATATATAGGCATGCATACATACATCCATGCACACATACATATGAATTCCCCATCTCAGACATACACACATGCATACACACTGAACGTGTATCTATCTGTGTGTGTGTGTCTCCTTGGCCCTTGTCTTCGCCGCTCTCTTCCCTTGGACCTTCGTAGCCATCAACTGGCTCCTGTCCTATCTAACTTTCGTTTTCTAAGCTTCATAGATTTATTTCATTCACTGGAACCAGCTTCTGTAAGTCAAGAACTCTGTTTAGTCGATTTTCTGAGTGGCTGTTTTGTAGGAAATCAACTCAAAAACAAACGTAGAAATATTTCAAGCGCACACAGAACAACCTACAACTGTTCCCTTACTCTACAAGTTTCTGTTTGTCTATGTCTGTCTGTCTGTCTGTTAGTCTGTCTATCTGGCTGTCTATCTGGCTGTCTATATCTGTCTGTCTGTCTAATGTTATGATATTTCACTACTTGCCGTTCTCTTTCCATTTCTACCTGAGGCAATTACATGACTTGTAGATACTGAGATAGGCCTATATGACCTTTTCTGAACCTCGTAAAGTGCTATTGATCCTGGAGTGGCCACTAAGTTGACTCTAAGCATGGCACAACTGAAACATCAGATGCCAACACACGCTCGACCAGAAGCACATTCGGAGGGTGGATAGAGTAATGGTAACACTCATGGTCAAGAGAGCATTAGATCCAGACTTGTTGTCCTCGAGACCAAGGTCTTGGTCTCGAGTGCACTCGAGTTATTTTTTAAAAGTCTTGGTCTTGGTCTTGAGACCAAAAGTCTTGGTCTTGGTCTTGGTCTCGAGGTTCAAAGTCTTGGTCTTGGTCTTGCAAGACCAAGACCAAGACCGCCTGTCAATATGAACAGTCATTTGACAAAACTCAAGAATTAAAAAATTTATCAAGCCTGTTTGCATCATAGCCTGCGACAAATACCTACGGACGGATGCAAGTCTTGTTGGTCAGGAAAACCTATCGACAGCAGCAACTAAGTTATGCTGTGTCTGGAAACCCTGCAAAGTTTTTTTTCTGGGCCAGACGGTCTGATAAACCATGGTAGGATGTCAAAAAAGGCTCACAATTTGTACATTTACATCCAGTGCTTGAAAAGCTACTGTGTGTGCCAGCGACTTCAGCACCTATAGAAAGTATTTTTCACATGGCAGAATTTTTACGAGTCCCACAAGGCACGTCTTGGTCAGAAAATTCTGAGCGAATTGGTTTTTATAAAATACAAGAGTCATTAGGAATGACATTTTGCATGAAGGACTTTTGTAAATACGAATTCGGAATTCTCTGCAGTCTGCATTTAAAGTTAATTTGCCTGAATAAAATAAGACTCACGTTTTCATTAAAATAGCGAGTATTCCGACTTGAAAAATTTGTTTCTAAGGAAAAGAAGTCTTGGACTGAATGTGAACTTTTGGGTCTTAGTAGCGTACTGGTCTTGGCATTGAGGTTCAAAGTCCTTGTCTTGGTCTTGGTCTTGAGGTTCAAAGTCTTGGTCTTGGTCTTGGTCTCGAGGTTCAAAGTCTTGGTCTTGGTCTTGGTCTCGAGGTTCAAAGTCTTGGTCTTGGTCTTGGTCTTGAGGTTTAAGGTATTGACAACAAGACTGCTTAGATCGCGGGTGCGATACCCGTAGCCCTCGTCTAGGGCGGCGCATTGCATGGCTGCCCAAACGTGTTTTTAATTAAGATCTGGATTGTACTACTGTCATGTTTAATGTAATCTTACTGCGTCTGTCAGTTTGAAATAATAAAGAATATTATTATTATTATTATTATTATTATTATTATTATTATTATTATTATTATTATTATTATTATTTTACCTGTTAGGCGTCGTGGAATTACAAAATACGGGCAAAGATTGATCATGTGGTAGACTTAACAAAATGCAAACAGAAGTATTGTAAGCATCAAAATAAAGAGACTCGATTGTAGGAAATCGATCTGGATTGCAATTCCGAACGTGACATAAGCATTTCAGAGCATAACTTAAATTCATTGACATAAAATAGACATCTTAGATCAAAGATATTTTGGACCATCAAATAAGTATTTTGGACATTTTGCGTCACAGAACGAGCTTTTCGAAGAGCAGTACCTTGAAACATAAGTGTATTGAACCGTGGCATAAATATTTTCGATCATAATATAAGTATATTTTGGAACATAAGTAGTAGACAATACCAAAAATATTTTTGGGCCATGGTTCGCTGGCGATTGGTATAAACGAAACAGTTTTTAGGCGATTTGGCAATAAACAGAGATCAGATGGCGTCGTCTAAGTCGACCATGTCGTTTTAAATCGTTCCGTTTGGATAGACGAACGACACCAGTAGGATTAACTTAGGCAATCATAGTAACATCAGCAGCAGCAGCAGCAGCAGTGGCATCAACAGCACAAGTACATGTAAATGCTGCAGAAGCATCAACCTGCAATTTGCAATCGGTTATAAACAAGAAGACTAACAGATGGAATGAACAGAAAGCAGCTATAATAAGATCATCGACCCCAAAACGAATGCCGGTCTATTCCATTATACAAGTGCTTCTGTGTAAAAAAAATTGCCCAGATTAGTTAATCAGAAACTATCTATAGGAAAAATTGCCAATCAATTTCCGGCAACCTGTGATTCGTTTGTGCAACTGACTTCAGTGATTCGTTCGTCTGTTAGATTGCATGACAGGCGCAAATGGAAGCAAAGCTCTAGCACAGCAGATCTTTTAATGCGCAAACAAGTTAGTTATTTAACCATGGCAACACGAGACCAACAGCGGAAGCAGCAGCTGAACGAAGGCGCGTTTGATCATTTGTCATGTGATCATATGCCATGTGATCATATGCCATGTGATCATATGTCCTGTGATCATATGTCCTGGCAGAAGTAAGGAAAGCTGACTAACGATCAGGAACATGAAGAAACCAGAAGGGAAACTGGGAGGAAAGGAAATCCGGGAGAAAAATGAGAATGAAGAAATGCAGAAAGAAGCAAACGAAGAAGGAATATGATAATCACAGAACATTCTGGAATGTGACGGATGGGGAAGTGGAGGAGGAGGAGGAGAACGAGGAGGAGGAAGAGGAGGAGGAGGAGGAGGAGGAGGAGGAGGAGGAAGAAACGAAATTAGTAGGAGGACACGATTCTTTCCTATTCGCTTTTCGTGATTTATAAGCAGTCCTGCGTAGCTGCGCATGACCGGAACACATGAGAAGAGGTCTGCCACTGAGACAGTCTTTGTCGTTGTCGTCGTCGTTGTCGTCGTCGTTGTCGGTATCTTCGGATAATTGTTATATTGCAAATTTTTCTCATTTCTGGAGAATTCTGCTATTTATATAGGGTCGAGGAATGTCTGACGGATTTGCTGTCTTCAAGGCAGAATCATGTTTGCAGCATCTTATGCACTTCCAGGGATCGATGTGTATGCGGATATAAAGACCAGAAGATGCTTGCACTCTTCAATATGAATTAATTATCTGGACCTAAAGGACAGTTGCCTTACAGCTTAGACAACGACTCGATAAACAGGTAGGCTAACAACATTATCTCGCGCCCTATAGCAACACATCAATTATAGACGAATGCATATTGAAGCTACTCTGACACAATGTCTAGTCGTATGCCACACTGATCGTGGCCGATTTATTAGAGCCCTCGACCTGTTACGCGGAGAGTACGGGTTCGAGTTAGGCTACTGTGTAGTGACCTTGAGCAAGACCTTCACTCACAAATGCTCAGCACCATCTATGCTCTGTTGTATACGGTCGTGTGCACTTCTGACCTTTAGAAGGAGGGCAATATCAAAATACAGTTGTATTGTATTGTGTTGTGTGGTCTACACATAGCCAGACAAGAGACGTCGTTCTCAAGAGTTCAATAGGAGCGTAGATAGGACGGACGTATGTATGGTCTTTCCGCCTTTGGCATGCATGTAGACGTAGCTGTAGTCAGAATTTAGGCCAATAGGAGCCTAGGCGTGCAATGAATCTTTTTTCTCAGTCGTTTCATAAACAAGACGTGCATTGCTTTGAATTTTTGGCTGAGCTATTGCTACGGCATGCTACTGCTGCTGATGCTACTGCTACCTATGCTACTCTGCTGCTCGTAAGCATCGTCTATAATGACCCTTACAGGAACGTTGTAACAATCTGTCTTTCTCTAGGTCATCGCTCCACGCTCCATCTTTATAACCATCAATTTATGCATCATATATTATGCCATATAGCTCCACGTTTCTACGTCAGGAGGCCATATCTATATCTATACCATATATAATTTATATATGTGTATTTTTAAGACGCGTGTCTGCCAGTGTAAGCCGGATTCATATGTGTGATATATAATTGTATATACATGTATCTACAGACAATATAGATGTATGCATGCGTGGAATTTCTGCCTAAATTGATTAATTGTAAGATAGATGAATGCCTAAATTATGTGGCGCTAATCACAGTCTTGCTTTTCTTATCCGCCTAAAAGGTAGGAAGTTGTTGTTATGCCTGGCAACCGATTTGAGTCGAGAAACAGGTGATTTCAGTCTGCGATTATTATGTCTACTGCAGAAACGAACGCAGCGTCGATTCTTCTATTACAGAACTGTTGCTTATAACGTATGTATGGTCTAAACAGACGAACTGGCTGCTTCGTCTCTACGCAGGATAAACAACAAAGAAGAGAATGTTTTTGCAGGCATCTTATCGACGGCTGCTTCCAGAAACTTCGAATTCTTTTGCGCTTAGGTTTCATTGTAGAATCGAAAGGCAGCTGATTATTAGCACTGCGTTTTATTCATTGTCATCGGATGAAGAACAGGTTGCTCGCAAGTAAAAAGCGGCGCTCGTTAAGTCCTGTCTGCTAACGACATAAACTGGCTTTCGTTTAAACTCCTTAGCGTCAGTTTTACACCACATCTAGTCTGACGACTCTCCACTCCATTGTTCGGCTTTCTACTGAAGGTGTTACTCCACTGTTTATTGCCTGTCTGCAGCAGTTAAATCTTCTTTCTCGGCTTCTTATTTGTCTTACTTGTAGCGACGAACTTTCTGTAGCTGTCTGAAGAAGTTTGTTCACCAATCCATCTCTAGCTGTGTGACACATGATTGCGTGACATGGGATGTCTGCGTGACATAGGATGCCTGCGTGACACATGATTGCGTGACATAGGATGTCTGCGTGACATAGGATGCCTGCGTGACACATGATTGCGTGACATAGGATGTCTGCGTGACATTAAGGATGTCTGCGTGACATGAATGTCTGCGTGACCTAGATTATTTGCATGACATACTATAGGATGCCTGCGTGACCAAAACTCAGTTGCATGACGCAGGTTAGCTGCCTCAACCTTCTTCACCGAGTTTGTTAATTGTTTAATTTATGCACAAAGAATAAAAATCGAATCAAACGAATCCTAAGCAACTTAATCCAATGAGGTATTAAACCATGGTGTGCCAAATACTCGATGCACGCGTCCTGAATTCCTACAATTGGGAGACACACAGACGGAGCTTAATTGTGTGTATTAATAAGCGTTCACGAGATCCATAGTAAGTGTAGACTTGGTAACAAACCACATCACGAAGCAACATCACCTAACTCTTAATATAAATTGTATTTCACAGTCAATTTAGACGAAGGCTCGATGTAACGCTACACGGGCGCTGATGATTGTGTAGAGTCCAGAATCCAGACTATTACACCAAATGTTGTTTCAAAATATATACTCAACGAATGGCTAAGGCTTTCATCTAACTGGAAGTTATATGGCCGAATAATATAACACGAATCTAATAATAAAGTAATTGTTTTTACAGAGATATAAATTACACAGAAATTAATTATACAGAGATGAACAGAAGAAGAATGAATGATAGAAGAAGGAACAAAAGAAAATGAATAACAAAACAGTGAATGATGGAGGACTAAATAATAGAAGAATTAATTATACAGAAATAATAATAGAGAAAACAGCGGCGAGAGCTTGAAATGTTGTCAGAAAATGAAAATATAGAAATTATTTCAATCCTAAATCTCAGTGGCGTTAAAAGCAGAGACCGGATATATGATCGGCGTCGTCGTCGTCTATGTATGGAGGTTTAACAATAGCAGAGGAACGATTGAAATGATGCATCGTGGCCGATATTACAGACAACAACACTTCTCCTTTTTCATTCATTATTGTCCCTCGTGTGAAGTCGAGAATTTATTGCTGAGCCATCGTCCATGCAACAGTAAGGTTTGCAAACAACAGTGGTTGCTAAATTGAAATCATTATTTGTGTTGCCATGTTTCTGAAACTCCGTCAATCCGAGGAATAGAAGCTGGTCACGAGCAAAGAAATATATATATATATATATATATATATATATATATATTTAATTATTTATTTATTTATACACATATATATTTGTATTAAAGTCTCGCTCTTTCGCTGTCGTGGGCCCATCCCTATGGAACTCTCTTCCCTTGGTATACTGCGTGGAACCCTACTTACTCTGTCTCTCTTTTCTCTCTCTGTCTCTGTCTCTGTATGTATGCATGTCTGTCTGTCTGTCTCTGTTGTTCATCGTTTAAAGGCTTTTCTGTTTCCATAAATTCCCAGATACCATACCATACATGGCGATCGATTAAATGTGATTAAGAAAGGACTTGACATGATTTACATTCTGTGGGTTGCAGAAGAAATCGATTATGTTCTAGTTAAGCGGCGTAGGTAAGCCTAATCTTTGTATCATAGCATAGATTTTATGGGTTGTTGGCATTTGTCCCACTCTAAGCGATTTCTAAGCCAGAGTTTATTGGGGAAATGGTTGTTAATGACGTACAGCATCGAATGGTGCTGAGGGATGCGGATATGGGTGCGGCACATGTGGCTGATGCTGAGGGCGGAAGTGAAGGGGAACGGGAGCAGGTGCATGACTAGACAGGGCGCATCTGATGCAGAAGATGAGATTCATCTCATTGAATAATTGCCATCCGCAACACACGATACCTAGGTGCGTGTGTGTGCGTGTATACTGCGTGATATGCAGAAGCATCTTCAATATCGCTCAGGGAATTTTGCTGATTTCTGGATGATGATGATGGTGGTGGTGGTGATCGTCATCGTCGTGGTGGTGGTTGTGGTGAGGAGGAGGAGGAGGAGGAGGAAGAGGAGGAGGAGGAGGAGGAGGAGGAGGAGGAGGAGCAGGAGCAGGAGCAGGAGCAGGAGCAGGAGCAGGAGCAGGAGGAGCAGGAGCAGGAGGAGGAGGAGGAGAAGAAGGACGAGGAGGAGGAGGACGAGGAAGAGGACGAGGATTGAAAAGAGGGAAAAGCAAAAGAAGATGATGAAGAAGAAATAAGAAGATGAAGAAATAAAAACGCAGAGTTGTCATCATATCCCTACAATGCATGACCTCTCATTCCCTACTTCATCCTCTTTACTCTCTCTCTCTACGTCTGTCTGTCTGTCTGCCTGTCTCTCTTCTCTTCTTTGGCGTTCTGGATCCGAGAGTCATGCTCAACTGCTCTGTAGAACCCCTGTGCAGATTCTTGACCGTGCTTGTTTCACACCAAATGATCTGAAAACTCTGCTGTGCTCTGAATTGAACTTGACTTAAAACACTGGCATACAGCCTCATTCTGACGAGACGAGACTGTTGCAATTCTACATGCTTTGATCTCCCCGAATATGCACTGTTTCCTCTAAGGGAGCACTCACTCACTACGCTGAACGAATGTGCATTGAAAACTCTTGCCGAGACCACATCATACTTGCTCCTTAAGTTTGTTATTTACACCCGTTTCCTTTACATGGACGTATCCGCTTCAACGTGTCACTCGTCGTGTAGAAAGCGCATCCAGATCACCTGCCTTATCATCTACTTAATCATCCATGATTGCAACATCATCATGTAACTCTGTTAAGAGCCGATCTTCTCTTCGATCGGCATCTGCTGGAAAGTATGGTGTTCCTGGTGCATGTGCTGTCTCTGGCTAGAGTTCATTCACAGTTACCGGTCTCTCCACCTGGAACGCTCTACCGCATAGTAGTCTTCGCGACTCTCTTACTTTTGCTCTAAGCTGAAACTTTTTCCAGTCTGTTTACTGCTTTTTAATGTTTCTTGTTGGCCGGTTTCAATGTGCACTTGTAAACTTTGTAGGGAACTTCATGAAATTTCAGTAGTATTGTAATCGCACTGTATGTGACCTTAATTCATTGCTGAAATGAAAATCGTACTATTTTATATTTCACTTGCTGTCCAATTAAGTTTGGTATTTCACCGAGGCTTATGGTAAAAACAACCCTGGCCATAAACCCCGGGAATAACTCCCCGTTAGTAGATAGGTAAAGCAGGAACTGACGCAGTCGCTAGGTGTCGTTCTGAAAGCTTAAAAACCGTTACAATGAGTGAATCTGAAACCGGAGTTGACGCATTCGCCAGGCGGCGTTCTGATTGCTTAAAAACCGTTACAAAGAGTGAATCTGAAACCCCAACCTTTTGGCGCTATCAAGGTCCTGCCAGAGGGAATCGAATGGTCATTCAGGGTAAAGAAATGAGATTACAAGCTCTCTCGTGACCAGCCAGCCCTTATAAACAGATCGGCTTTTAAAAACAGTGCCTATGCTTATAACTCTCCCAGCCCTAAGTCTGCCACCTTCTCATCGTTCTCCTCCTGCACCAGGCAATTAAAATAACTCAATAACACACACAACAACACACAGACACACACACAGACACACACACACAGACACACACACACGCACACCTACACACACATACATACACACATACACAAACATACATACACACATATACTGTCTGTGTCTGTCTGTCTGTCTGTCTGTCTGTCTGCAACGCACCGGCAGACAAACAAACAGAAGAGACGCCCATATAGACAGGAACACACACACATACAGAGGCATAGACAGACCTACGCACAGACAGGCCCATACATAAAATTTTAAGTTACAGAATCGGATAGAGGGTGAAAAATCCGGAATTTTGCGTACCTACACGGCATACTTCCCTTCATAAATAAAGAAACGCAGCGCTGGCCCATTTAAATCTTCAGCCATGAAGAACATACTGGGCCAAGCTGCCCATCTTAACGACTGCAGAACAAGCCACCTATCGAGTGTGGCGGAATCATTTGATAATGCGATAGATATAACAAACTGAAATATGGTTCTTCTCGTAGATGGCACAGTAGCTACATTGGTAACAGCGTTAGGCATGATTGTTACGATCTCAGTTCGCCTCCCGAAGACGGCATGACTTTTGTAAATACTTTAGTGATTTAAAATCTTGGTCTATCACGGTTGGTATTATACACTGGGACCTTAAATTGCGTAGTTCCGGCCCATACGGGCAGCGGTGATGAAGATTCTCATCCGATCAATGATCAAGGTCGAGGCAATACAGTCGCTATATAAAATTTGCATGTTCCCATTTCAGGTTACACGATGACTTAAGTGATGCAACCATCATTTGTGGGGCGTGGTGGCTCAGTGGTAAGTTTGACACCTTGTGACCGGAGGGTTGCAGATTCGAATCCCACTCTAGCCGTTGCGTACGGACCTTGGGAAAGTCCATCACTCGCAATTGCTGGTGGCGCTTCGGCGTGAAAATTCCGACACTGTATCAAATGCTGTAGTCGGGAGTGCCTCTGAGTAGTAGTTGACTTCGAGAGGCGCTATAGAAATATCCGGAATAAATAATAAATCAATGCAACCAATGCATAGCTAAAGTACACACACAATCGCTTCAGACAATAAGCTACACAATGGACCAATGCAACTAGAAAATAAATTATAAAAAATAGAACAGGTTGTGCAAAGCAATCATGGAACAAACCCAACGGTGTGGTAACGCATTGGGACTTCTGCAAAATTTTGACCCCCCTTAATAACTTTGCTATAAATCAAAAAATTAAGCCTTCCGCACTATTAGATGTATGATATGGGTGTGGTAACGCATTGGGACTTCTGCAAATTTTGACCCCCCTTAATAACTTTGCTATAAATCAAAAAATTAAGCCTTCCGCACTATTAGAAGTATGATATGGGTGTGGTAACGCATTGGGACTTCTGCAAAATTTTGGCCCCCCTTAATAATTTTGCTATAAATCAAAAAAAATTAAGCCTTCCGCGTTATTAGAAGTATGATACGGGTGTGGTAACGCATTGGGACTTCTGCAAAATTTTGACCCCCCATAAATTTCGTCATAAATTAGAAAAATTAAGCATTCTGCGGTATAATGCGGGTGTGGTAACGCATTGGGACTTCTGCAAAATTTTGACCCCCATAAATTTCGTCATAAATTAGAAAAATTAAGCATTCTGCGGTATAATGCGGGTGTGGTATCATTTTGGGACCGTCTGCGACATTTGGACCCCCCCATAAATTTCGTTATAAATTAGAAAAATTAAGCATTCTGCGGTATTAGAAGTATAATACGGGTGTGGCACTACTACGAAACGTCGGCAAAATGTTGACCCCCTCCTAATAATATGCTGGTGGCGCGCTAGGAATTACAGACTCACTACTCCAACCACCTACGATGAAAACTTTTATTTTGAGGTTCGCGGACAAGTCCCAGTGCTGGTTAGTTTCTTTATTAGTTCCGCCACCATGTCGTCTTTGCTTTGACTCGGCAACTCTTTTTTTCCGCTCTTGCTTTGTATATCACGTTTCATCGTTCTATATTTTTCCTCCTCTCCCAGAATAAGTTTATATTCATCGTCGCTTATAGCTGTGTCTTCTAACGCCCGAGAAATATGGTCATGAACTGTGTTTAGCTTACTTTCCGCCAAAATACAAATTTCGTCGTGTTTTGAAGCTTTAGCAACAAACGATCGGCTAACAACATTTCCAATAATATCCAGAAAACTCGTCGCTATGGCCAAACTCTCCAGAACAATACCAGGAATAAAACCAATACCAGTGGCTAACATAGCTGCCCCACCCACCCCAGTTCCAAGACTAACTATAGCAAGGCCGGCCGAGGCCCCATTAGCCACATCTACAACCCTCTTATACTTCTTGCATAGTTGTCCCCGCCTTATCGCCTCAGACCTCAGGAATGCTTCTATTTCGCCGATCTTCTGCAAGCGAAATGTTTGCGACGTCGTGTCTGACGAAATTGTTGACTCCATCAGCGGTGGGTACAAAGACATACTTTTTTATAGTTGCTCTATCAGTAACGTTACGTTTAACTCAATAGTTGAAGTACTTAAAACGCCTCTCTTTTTTCCTTCAATTCGAAAACTCGTTTGTCCTGGAATGAATATTGCCCTAGATGCATCAAATTGTCCACTTTGAATGTCAACTGTACGATCGATGCTACCCGCGGCTGTAATAATGCGAACTGACGCATCACCGGTACTAACACCAAACATTGTAAGCTTCCAGAACCCGCCCTCTAACGAAACCCCCTGATTGGTGGTTTGCAAAGTTATACACGGAAAACGCGCAGCGGTCAATGGAAGAGTTTGCCACGCAGTCGTGGTTACCGTTCCGGCCGCCGTATAGATATCGCGGCTGTGGTAATCGTCAGACACGAAGTCGATGTGCTGTTGAGGCACCGCGGTCAATAGCTCTGCGGTGGGCTTCGGGATGTCGTACCCCCAGTGGCCCACATCACCTAGACTGTCTATGCTGTATTTGCACATGTCTATTTCTCCGTGTTGACGGAGATACCCCCGAATCTTGTAGTGCGTGTCAGTCATATTTTTCTATACTACTGACTGTCCCTCGTGTTTAAAATATGTATAGATCTGGAAGTGTGATATTCCAAAAGTAGCTTGTGGTGGGCTGGTGGCCAAGACCATCAGCCTGAATTTTTTGTATAAACTCTGAGTTGTGAAGGTGAACTCTTGTGCAGAATTAGTCAAAGTGACATTGGAGGTGATGAGCCCATCAAATCTATTTGCACTATCGGGTGGAGTCCCATAAATCTTCCAGGACGTGATACGTGGTGCAGTAGGACTAGATCCCCCAGCCAGACTAACCTTCCATACTCGCACAGCCGTCGGGCATTCAATCTGTAACCAAGTCCCACTAACCTGAGGACCAATATCGGCTCTCGATGTGGACGCCGTCTTCCACTCACCTCTCACTCCCGAGTTGAATGCCATATGAGGCGGGTTAGTGGGTAAAGATTCGTTGGCTGAGGCAATAAAACCCGTTTCGGAAACGTTTCTGGATAGGGGCGGAATGTGGCCGCTGTAGTTGAGAATCTTGAGGCCCGCCGCGTATCGCCTTTCATTAGCTATCTCACTGTCTACATACCGCTTGTTAGTCAGGTACCATGGTCCCGAGGGCGGCGTATCATTTTTCGTAGTGGCATCAGTGATCAGCTGCGCCACTTGTTTTAAACTCGCGGCGTCACTATCAGATCCTGGAATTTCTGTTGGTAGCCCAGTCACTCTTTTTAAGTCTTGTGAAATCATAATAAGGCGTCCTCGAACCAAAATTCTAGATACCCCTCCGCCCATTGCTGGGATCGTACGTGTAAATGAAATAAAAATTTTGGGAGTCACTCTTTCTGAAAAAATTGGGTTCTCCTCGCACATTAACAACATCTGTTGTAAAGCTAAACAATCCTTTTTTGCTCTTCGAGTCCTGGTTTCGCATGGATTAACTGGAAGCCGCCTTCATGATGTTGTACGTTCCACCACAGTGGCACGAATGTTGTACTCATCTCCAGTCTGGTGGGGATTTTCCAATGGTCTTGAGAGAGAACGTCTCTCTGCCTTGATACGTAAGCTTAAGCGACAAGGGTATCTGCCAACTGATACTCCTACATTTGACCTGTTGTGTTCTAAGGCGGACGATGCTCTCTTTGCAGCAATCCTTCAGAACCCAGGGCATGTCCTCCATGATTTGCTCCCTCCGATACGATCTACCGGATATTATCTTCGACCTCGCCGGCATAATCGCGAGATACCACGATGTGATCCTTTGACGGGGAAGGGTTACATTGCTAGATTACTGCATAAATGATAAGAAAACACTTGCTTTTTTAATTACTTATTTTATCATTTTTATTTCGATTTATTATTACTTCAATGTTTTACAATCAATGCTTCTAGCTTCTGTCCCATTGTGCGTTTGCTGATGGTGTAATAAAGAATATACTTACTTACTTACTTACCCATAGCCAGATCACCGGTCATGGTACTGCCGGATTTTAGCACGCAGGCGTTCCTAACGATAACATCTTGCTCGTTGGCGTACCTCTTAGCAGCTTCAACTTTCTGGTCCGCATAGAGTCTAACGGAAGCTCCAATTTCAGCGTTTTTCACGTCAACGTATCGTTTATTTGTCACATGCAACGGTTCTGTTGGTACTCTATCACTCTTTGTCATGTTGTCGGCGATCAGCTTCGATACTTGTGCCATACTCGTCGCGTCGCTTTCGGACGTTGCTGCGCCCGTAGGGAGCCCAGTAACTCTATTGCCACCCATGATTAAATCACCAGTCATTGCATCACCAGCTTTAAGCACGCATGCGCTCCTAACGATAACATCTTGCTCGTTGGCGTACGTCTTAGCAGCTTCAGCTTTCTGGTCCGCATAGAGTCTAACTGAAGCTCCAATCTCAGCGTTTTTCGCGTCCACATACCGTTTGTTAGTCAAGTACTTTGGTCCCGCAGGCGCCGTATCATTATTCATAGTGGCGCTGCTGATCAGCTGCGTCACCTGTTTCAAACTCGCGGCGTCGCTATCGGATCCTGGAATTTCTGTTGGGAGCCCAGTCACTCTTTTGCCACCCATGGTCAAATCACCAGTCATAGAATCGCCGCTTTTGAGCACATGCCCGCCTCTTACGATAGCATGCTTCTCGTCCACATATCTTCTAGCGGTGGTGACCTTCTCATCCACGTACTGTCTGTAAGAAGCGTCGCGGGAATCTACATACCGCTTATTCACCACATGCAACGACTCCGTTGGTACTCTATCGAGTTTTACTAGAGCGCCAGCGACCGCTGTTGACACTTGTTTCCAACTCGCTGCGTCGCTATCGGATCCTGAAATTTCTGTTGGGAGCCCAGTAACTCGGTGGCCACCCATAACTAAACTTCCAGTCATTACGCCGCCTGATTTGAGCACGCACGCATTCTTGACGATAACATCTTGCTCGTTAACATAACTTTTAACAATAAGGTCCTTGTCATCTGCATACCGCCTAACGGAATCTCTCAGCCCCGCATTCTTCTCGTCCGTGTACTGCCTGGCATCGATAAGCTTTTGGTCTGCATGATTTTCGGCTGCGGTCGCCTTCTGGTCCGCGTATCGTACCACTTGTGCCCAGCTCGCAGCGTCGCTTTCAGACGCACCAGCGTCTGTGGGCAGCCCAGTAACTTTGTGGCCACCCATTTTTAGAACACCAGACATCGTTCCACCGGTGATTTGTAAGTTGTCCTGATCTATGATGTCTGCATAAGCCTTTGTCGCGGCGTCTGTTTCCATCGTGGGCGTTCCCACGTTTGTCAGTCGAAAACCTCCAGCCGACAGAATTCCCATCATGGTATCACCCGCTTTGTGGACGAGCCCAGCGGCGCTTATCTGCCCCCCTCCCACCCCACCTCCACCGTCTCTTCCAAATTTATCAACCGGCATTTTTTATATACAAAAAGGTGACGGAAGTCTAACATAAGTCAAGCACGATATCTTCAAAATTCTTTCCAGCAGCGAGCTCTATTAGCACGGCTAGGCAGAGATGACCACATACCACATCATCTGGCCCCTGTAGCTGAAATGTTTGTGTTCTTATAGGATTTTTTAAATATCTAGAAATTTCGAGAGGCGGATCCAGCCCATAACTGTCAAAATAGACGGCTTTTGGTCCATCTATCCAATAGGCGACCCAGTGAGTACCATCACCAGAACCGGAATCCAGATTAACAACTCCACACTCCTTCTCACGAGCCACGGCGGGCAGACCATCTCGCATGAAAACACCGCGGAAATGCGGCAGCGCTCTGGCAACTTTCTCTATGTCAAAGTTGCTCAGCGGTTTTAGTTTTTTTGTCCGATGTACAGGCCGGATCCTTTACACATTGAACAGCAACCACCATAAGTCTGGCGCCCGAGATATAAACCGGTCCCGCGGACCTGAGCTTCGAGTTCGCGATTGTGACGCGCGGCCTCTGCTAAAGCCGCGTCGTCGATCCGTTTTTTCTCGGCTTGGGCCGCATCGCTGGCCTGTTTCTTGCGCAGAGCCTCTGCATCGCTGGCCTGTTTGTTGTGCACGGCCTTTGCCACCTCGGCGGCCCCTCCAGCCGCGGCACCCACCGCGGTTAACCCGCCAAAAATCAGCGGGAGGAGAGCCAGTAGTGGAAGAAATCCGCCAGATTTTGTCATCTTTTTCAATTGTGTTTTGGTGAATCTCAGCTCCATGCCAACGCCTTCCGAAATCTTCTTCACGATTCGGGCGGCTTGAACTTTTGTCAGCGCGAGCTTATCGTCTCCACGAAGCTGGCCATGAGCGAGTCGGATCGTGGCACCAGTGCCGGCGCGCGCAGCTCTAGCTAATGTTTGCTTTTGCCCTTCGGTCAGTGAAAGGCCGAACGCAACGTATTCAGTTTTCATTTTTGGAAAAAATATATCTAAAAGAGGGCCTTGTATCTAAATGTGAAAAACCGATTTCTAGTAGACGACGTTGAATTTGCTGCCATCCGATTCAAAATTCAGGAGTCGGTCGCTGATCAGGACGGCATATGCTGTCGTATTATTTGGTACCCCTTCGTTAAAGTCCACCTTGATTTGTATGTCCTGTACAGAGGTTTTAAGTCGTTCAGATTGCCTCCGCACGTCCAGAACGAAGATCGGAAACAAATCTACAAATTCGATTGGTGTCGGTTGGCATGACGATTCACGCGCGTCTATGCCGCAATATTCTTCCTTGAAGTCACGTAGGGCCTTGTAAGCGCGAGAGGTTGTCCTCTTGGTGAAGTCGAGATTCATGTCAACCACCGGGTAGCGATCGCTGTTGAGCATAGCGAAAATGTTGCGAACCTGCACATGGTCAAACAGTGCCGGATTCTGGCCTTGATGTGCATTCTTTCCAGTCTGAAAAGCAACAAGAATCCAGCGTGGCTTTTCCGTGCCCGACTTAACGCTCAAACGCCAGGAAAAAGTCGTCGCTCGTGGCACCGCAATGTTGTCGCATTGCATGGCGCGGAATGCTACAGGTACCTTAACCTTGGCTTCAATCTGCTTCATAAGCATGCTTTTATACTCCAGAGCGGGTATTATATGCGGCATGAACCAGGAGAGTTTAGTCAGCGCGATCTGGCCATTGGCCGCTGCGGCTTCCTTGAAGATCGCGTCTGCGTCCCCCTGCCGGCTCAGCAGTAAGGAGTGTTTAATCCCGTATACGACCTTGTGATAATCATCGCAAAAGCCGAATAGATGTCTTAAGGGAACAATGAATGAAAACGTTCCGATTGGGACGGGTTTTCCGATGATCATCAGTCGACGTGCCTCGAAGCCGATATTCGCAGCCGCCGCCGCCGCAGTCGTGTCCTTTTGCCAACACATGTTTAAACCTTCGCCTTTGGAAAAATCATCGCCGTATACCAGCATGCCTTTCATCGTCGTGGCTTGCCCAGGTGACATGACATTCTCTATCTCGGTATTGTTAGCCAGGTATCGAATTTGAGAAAACATGTACGGGATAGCATTGTTGATGAATGACACCAACGAGTCTGCGATGTAGGCCGCGCCAGTTGTTATAAGCCTGCCCTCCACAAGAAGGTAACTCTTAGAAGGCTGCGTGAAAATGTCTTGGTTCTGGATGTCTATCTGTATGGCCTGGCCATTGTTGATAGCCGCGGGATTTTGTGACTCATACTCGCGGTATTCAAACGATTCGATGCTATTGTCATCGGGCACCGCCGAAGCGATGTCCAACATTTCACTCGGCACGTCAAATGCCGCCATTATTATAAGTAAAAAAGTTCAAGCTTCAATTATTAATCATGCTGTAAATGAATTTCATGTGTGGTGGGTTTACTTTTTTTAAATTGCGTTTTGTAAATTAGTCGGAAATTGTTTTATTTCATTTTGCGAGAAACAGACCCCTACCACCACGACTCGGCTTTATAGTCTTGAAACCGGATCCAGCAATGCGGCTGTTTATGTCAGCCATTGTCGGAACAACGGGTGGCGGACTCACAGCCAGTTGTTTCAAGTATTCGATGCTCTTGTCGCTGAGCGCCTTCTCCAAAGGTGCGGGAACAACGGGCGCGGCAGATGAATTTTCATTTCGTAAATGAGCTTCATTTACGGCCGCAGCGCGTCTCGCTTTCACGGCATCAACAATTTGCCTGACGGCAGATGCTGTTGTGGCGCCGGCTTTCGCGACATTACCAACCGCCTTGGCAACGTTTGTGATTGTGCCTCTATTCGCCGAAATGAAGGAGCCTGCACGGCCAAGGAAACCCGCGATTTTGGGTATCCAGTCGAAAAGTCCTCCACCCACGACACGACGCCGCTTTTTAATTCCAAGAACAAACATGAGAATATTTAAGTGTGAAAATCTACGCACTGCGGATGTGAAACCTTATAGTTACTGTCTCACCGCGGAGGTTTAATTGTTCACCATTCTGGTCGGTCAGCCACACACGAATGCCCTGTACGTTGCCAGCCGGTGCAACTGGTAGGTACACCAGATTTTTCGGAGACTCGATTACCTTGTAGCCGGGCGACACATCCGGGAAAAAACTGTAGATTACTGGCAGCTGGCTACCATTTCGATACGATCCAGAGATAATGTCACAATTTACCAGGATCGTGTCCACCCGGAGAATATCGACTGGATTTTCTCCCTCTTTATAACCAAGACTAAGCGTCTGAGGGTTAAAACCGAGCGTTTGCCTGATGGTAGATGCGGCCATATCTACCTTAAAACGGGTCTTCGTTATCTTTACGAAGGCGCGAAGGGTAGATGCGTTAGCTCCTACAGTAATAGGAGAATCAAAGCTGAGTTGAGCAACACCTGGCGGCGGCGGATTTTGCATTTCTAACTGCCGGCTGATTTCATAATTAATCTGTGCGATCTCGTAGCTTCCGTCGGGTAAAATGATCGTCTTCCAGGTCTGTCCATTGGTGGAGCTGTAGACGAACTTGTTATTTGAACTGTCAATGTTCGGAATCGAATTATAAGTTTCAAGATTGACCAAAGCAAGCTCAAAGCGTCTTTTTGGATCCAGGTACAGCGGCGGTGAGAAAGCCGTGGTCCACCCTGTAGTATCTGAGGAAACAACTATACTAAAATTTTCCTTAGGCTGCAAAAGGTCTCGAATTTCCTCGAGCAGTTTCTCTGAGTGTTCCATCTGAGCCATGAATTTTGTTTTCTATTTCTATTTTATGAGCATGTTTCTATTCAATTCGAGTGCCAGCTCTTTGGAGATCGCACCGGAACGCAGTAACTCATCAAGAATGGCGGAGATTTCGTTGCCGAGACCAGTATTTCCCGCGGCCTTAGAGGCCACCAAAAGCTGCAACCTCTCTACCAGAGCGTTTGGATCGTTGTAAAATTGCACCACGCCGCCTCGAATCAGCTGGAACTTTTTACTTTTCCGGCCATGAATAGGCAGACCAGACATCTGTACGAGCTTTTTGAAAGTTTCAATTGCCTGAGGCGAATATTGCTTAGTCTTAACGAAGCGTTTCGTTAACAGGCTGAACAATGACTCATCGGCAGGAGCTTCGAGCACGAGGTTCCCACCTTTAAACACTCTTAGTCTACCAGCAGACAGCGCGACGGGGTCGACGGAGAGCTCACCCAAGGCGTTACCTTGTAATTTCAGAGGAACGGTTGGAACACTGAAACCCTTTCCCTTTTTGATGAGGGTGTGGCCCTCTATCAGTGTATCGATTCGCTTTTTATATTCCCTTAGGGCTTCGATATCTGCAGTCACCGCATCTACCTTTTCTTCGTCTTTTTGCTTTTTAGCCAGCTTTTTCTCTTTGCCCAGGGTGTGGCGATTATAGTGATTGACCTCACCGATTATCTTTTCAGCACCTGCCTTGTCGGCTAAATCGAGCTCGCTCGGAGGTCTGAAACCGTGCCTTATGATTGCCTCGACGTTGAGATATTTGTTTGGATCGACTAACAATGCGTGGGGGATACGGGTGGCTGGAAGCGCTGGAAGGGCTGGAGCAGCTAATGTTCCTGCTGAATCACCGAACAACGCCGCTATCGGGTTAAAATTAGCAGACTCTGAAATCTGCGCCGGCAAATCCTGTAAAGCGCTGGTAACTTTCTGCAACTCCTTAGACGTAGCCACCTGGGATTCAGCCGTGGCTGTAGCTATTGGTTTGAAAAGCTTTGCCGCATCGTACTGAAGGTTTGCCTCTCCGAGTTTCTCGTCCACGAAACGCTGTCTCAATCGATTTCTCCGAGCTAAATAATCCTGAGTCAACGCGTCTCGCTCCTGTTTAGACGAAACTTTTGTCCACATCGTCTTTGTATGTCGACTATATCTTGCCTATATCATGTCTTTAAATACTTGCCTTGGGCTTATAGAAGCGATCGAACCCGCAACGATATTTTCCGTCGTACACCTTGGACGTCAAATCTATGACTGCGAATCCATATGGCTGGGCAGCACACTCGCTGAAGAACATACGGAACTCATCGAAAGACATGTCGCCGCCCACAAACGTATCGTGAATGGCTCGCAAATTTTTGCTGTCTTGGTTGAAGAGGACGATAAGATTAGCATTGTCACGGATCGCTTGCTTCGGAATTCGAAAATAATTCTGCGTTAAGTAGAAGCAGTCCGCGCCACCGTGTCGGCCCATAGTGAAATACCTTTCGATGGGCGACTGTTTTTCAAGCATGACGTCATCGAACACTAGAAGGCTTCTGGCATTCTTATTTAATGATTCAACTGGAACTATTTCATCTGAGCAAGAGTGAAAGGAAGCCACTTCCTTCCCGGCAACTTTTTCCAACTCTGTAACCCAGTCCCGGAGGAACTGGTATTTTTCCTGTCCCAGAGACTTCGAGTATAGATACAGCCGATCAAAACGCAGGTACCCCTTCTTCAACAGAAGGTTAAGCAGTAGGTTTGTTTTCCCACATCCGCTAGGCCCGCAGATTATACACCGTATGCTGGATGGCAACAACCAATGGTGGTGTTTTTTCCCATCGTCGGCTTCGAGATCGAAATTTGTTATTTCCATATAGAGACAACGAGTTATGATTGTATTCAACGAAAACAATGTATTGCCTACGATGTAAGAAACATACTGAGACTTCAAATGAAACAATTGTCGAGTTACGAAACGGTCGGCCAGCCAAGAAAGGAACCTGTGCCTTCTGCGGTGCAAAGAAGAGCCAAATTTTGCCTTCTAAAGTGCGGAAGCGCAAGACTCATGAGTCTAGCGGAGGTTCGCTACTGAATAGGGCCCTCAACGCTCTACCTCTACCAGAAATGCATATGAGCCTTCCATCCGGTATGTCTTCGGAAGATAATCCGGGAGGTTCTTTTCAGAATACAGGAAAGTACTCTTACTGTGGACCATTCACAAAACTCGACAAACGGCTGTCACAGCGATATCACGGTGTTAATCAGCTCGACCGTGCGTGCCTCCACCATGATGTGGCTTACGCAGTTCATAAAGATACCCCAGGGCGTAACCACGCAGATGACATCCTCGCTGCAGCCGCGTCGAAGATCGCACTCACCGATGAAACTCCGGATTACGAGAAGAAGGATGCCCGGCTGGTGTCGGCCATTATGTCAGCGAAGTCGAGGCTGGGGATGGGTGTTGGACGGCGACGCAAATGAAAATCATTTGTGTATGTGTTTACCTGTTTGTAATATATAGTATTACTGAAATGTCTAAGCACCTTTCGGCCGTCTATTACAGCCCTAGAGGTTACTGGCGAGGTAAGGCTGCGGTGAAAAAGCTAGCCGTAGCCGCCAAAGTTTCCGAGGCCGAGGCTCGCGATTGGCTGAAGAAACAAGCGGTGTGGCAAATTTATCTTCCCGTTCCACGCCGCATACCGCGTCCAAAGTTCGATGAAAATCGACCAAACGCCGTACACCAAGCCGATCTCTTGTTTTTACCTCACGATAAAGTAGGTCGAAAGACTTATAAATACGCTCTCACTGTTGTTGATGTTGCCTCACGATACAAAGAAGCTGAACCGTTGATAAACAAAAGTGCGACCGAAGTCGCCGCCGCTTTAAGCCGGATCTATAAGAGGGGCCCTCTAACTTGGCCTCGACTTTTTCAGGTCGATCCTGGACGGGAATTTATGGGTGATTTTACACCGTTGCTGACGAAGCACGACGTTCTTGTAAGACGCGGACAGGCCGGAAATCATCGTCAACAGGGCATCGTTGAACGCTTTAACCGTACTCTAGCTGAGCGACTTTTCGGTGCCCAGTACGCTCAGGAATTGCTCCTGGATGCAAGGGGGTCATCCGAACGGTCAGTGGAATGGGTTCGACGATTGCCCGAAGTTGTAGCTGCACTAAACGATGAGCCGACGCGCTTGCTCGACATGAGGCCGGTTGAAGCGATGAAAGCTGCTAAAGTGATACAGAAGCCCTCTCATTCACAAATGAAAACTCGTTTGTGGGGAATGGATGAGCCTATTCTCGGACACGACGTTCTCGTCCGATATTTGTACGCTCCCGGCGAGCTCGAAGGTGGAAGCAAACGTGCCACCGATCCTAACTGGTCGCTCACCATCCACGCTATTTTGGATGTTGTTCGGCAGGCTGACCAACCGGCTTTATACCATCTAGTTGATGGGCCTGGCCGCGGGTTTGTACGCGAGGAGCTGATTCTGGTGCCAATGGGCACTGAGTTACCCCCCGATAGAATACTCAACCGTCGTTGATTTTGTAGTGCTCGTATGCCAGCGTTGTTATCCCGTCCGGAGATATCCACTTTTTTGTGTCTAATGGAGAGAGGCTGATCTTATTCTGCTCGTACACTCCGATCTGGTGGTCGTGGCTTCGAATCACGACTTGTGTGTGCCGCATCTCTTCTCGTTCGAACAGGCACTCTTTGTATAGCTCGTGGTGCAGATCCTTCTTCACAACTGCTCTCTGAACGCCTTTTGCTTTCCTGATCTCTGAACCGCCCGATTTTAAGATCGAGTACATCTTCGGACGCAGTCCCACGAATTCGGCTATGGCAACTCCGTTACATTCATCCTTGAACTTGCCCACGACTTTCTTGTTCTCGACGTCGTAGTATGGGCTGTCTCTAGGAAACTCGGAGAGGTCGTATAAGTGTTTTTTGTTCCACATATCGACATAGGCGTTCGGAGTTTCCACCTGAAATAACAGGCTGTCAGTGTCTGTGTATAGCAACTGGGCTTTTTCTCCGTACTCGTTTTTCACATCGTTGTACCAGAAGTCGTACATCAGATGCTTGCTGAGGTCGAGGACAGCCTGGCCGACATATACAGGTCTGTTTAACTTGAGCTTGTTCTTCAAACTGTGAATCGCGGCGAGTTGGTCGTTGAAGATTTTGTGTGATATGTAGGCCGGGTCGGCAGTTAGTTTACGAAGTTTGTCAACTTTTGAGGTCGGTACCAGGTTGACCCTGATTCTTTTTCTAAGATTTTCCATGGTTTTTCCGAAAACTGCATTATTAGCCAGTTTGAAGAAGTCTTTTTCAAATTCTGACTTTGCCTTCGCCCTCAATTTTGTATTCATCTCGATGTATGGAGCCATCCACGCCTCCTGCCTGAATTTAATGGCACGATGGATCTTAGAAACTCGTAGGCCCAACGAGTGGTAGAGCTTGAGATTTCTATAATGGACCACATACCGCTCCTTAGGTCGTAGGCTTGGTACTAACTTCACATGCTTTGTGAACTTGCCTCCCAACTCGTTCATAAGCACATTCTGATAGTCACTCAACCACTCCCCTTGGACTGTCAGGGTCTCCGGTGCTAGGGGATAGTCATTATGAGCAATGTGGAGGTGCTCCGGGTACCCGAGATCTACTTCAAGTAGGAATCCTTCAGGCGCGTCGTCTGGAGTTTCCAACACTTCGTCGAGAGTTGGACTTTCCCAGCTAAATCCTCCAACTGGCAATGGCTGTTGCATCGCCCAACCGTAAAGATTATTCGCGTCGAGGTACATGATCCAGTTGTCTGGCTTCGTGGTATCGTAGTCGGGGCATTGCGGGTTGTTGGCTTTTGCGAAGCGCTTAGATACCATCGAGATTCCACCTCGGAGACCTTTCTCTACGAACAAATGCATGTCTATATCGGTGAGAAGTTCGAGCTCGATTTTCGTCTTTTTCAGCAAAGCGTCCCAGGCCATTCCTGGCAGGCTGAAGTAATTTGCCGGATCTAAACTGTAGTGTTTCATCGATGTGTTTCTGAAGGTCTCGAAGACATCTGCGAGTAGAAGTACATCCGTGCGGAGATACAGGTCGTGATAGTCGCCCAGAGTTTTACAGTCGAATTCATTCCATACTCTTTGGGCGTGTTGATAATCCTCATCAGAGATGTTCTCTCGGGACAGCCTGCTGTAGAACGCTTCTTTGGGTGGAAGTCGGTCTTCTTCGAAGCGGTGGTAATCGTCAATGTGCTCGTAACAATATACGCCCTTTCGCCTCAAAAGATCTAGTTTTGTCCTATCATTGTGAACGAAACATTCCTTTATATATGCTGTTGTGACTTTCAGATCCTCTAGCGGCAGATTTCCTGATAATTTATCCAACGAGCTGTTTAGAAACTGGAGACTATCAATGAACTGTAGTTGTCCAATGTTAAATGTCATGTATTTCTCCATATTGTTTGGAATACAGTTAATTTCAGTTTCCTCATCCTGTGCGGCCTCACAGCTACCTATCGCTTGCATTATGAGGTGGCTGTCGTAACCTCGCAGATTGTGGAAGACCACCGGTACCTTACACTTATCTGGATATATTCGAAGTTTGAGGTTGCAGGCGTTATGAGCGGCACCTCGATATTTACCGGTAATGTGACAGTGGTCGCGAACTCTATCCTCTTCGAGCGCTTCTCCGCAGATATGACATTCAGTAGCCTCGCGGAATGATTGGCGATCAACTGCTGACATAACTATCTTAGCTGGGGTGGCCAGCCTTTGTTTGATAGTGGCTAGCTCGCCTTGTAGTCGTTGTAGGAACTCTTCCACGGCGTTCTCTCCACGATATAAAACTGGTTTCTTCGTGCGGCCGTCGCATCGAACCACTATGTAACAAAAACTACATGGTTTCTGCTCAGCTATCTGTCTAGTGTTGCTCTCGTTGGGATTCATGGCTGCACCTTCAATTGGTACGTTTAGAGCCTCGAAGTCTGCGTAAACGATATACGGGGCTCGCATCTGTTTGTGATGGTTCTGGAATTTGAGGATATTTTCATCGTCTTTTGGCATCTCAATCCGCTGAGGCTTCTTACTAATACCCTGGCAATCTTTGATATGGGCATCCAGCAAGTCTTGTCTACAGAATATGTGTAGGCAGCGACGACATGGGTGTTTCTTGTGCTTGTCTTTGCTATTTTGATGAAGAATTCGGCCAAGGTCTTTAATCCAGACGTAGTGGTAATCCTCACCTTTAACTAATAGTAGAAGATCGATATTATAGTCTCTATTGGTCTGCTTTGAGACATAAATCGGGTACAGCCCTTCATTCCATCCGAAGACCGATACGGACACCATCGGGTTCTGACGCTCGAACTTGCCGACATCTGTGACCTTCACTGGAAATTCTATTCCGTCGAAGTTTAGCTCGAGGAGGTGGGCACGATACTTAGTTGGGCGTTGAGGGTCCTTATCTACTGGATACATTGCGCTTAGAATGGCCCACTCGAAGCACCGGTTGTCTTCATTCTTTACATTAACGACTGAATGATAGGGGATATACTTCGGTGTTGGAAAATAGCTATTGCCTCGGAAAGGCTTATATCTTGCAAAACTGAGGTCTAGCGCCACGACCCGCCTCACCCTCCACCCCGACCCCTCATTGGTGTAATCCTCGAGGTGTTTTAGTATTTCGGCCTTGGCCTTCCGTATAGCCCCTTGGATTTTACCCGCATTGGTAACTGGTACTGCTTTGCTTCGAAAGTATGTTGTAGTGGTAATAATACCGGGAGCCGCGTTGCCATCGTACACGTTGTCAATAGTCGGCGCCAACTTTTCCAAATCAACAGTCAACACTTGAGAATATTTCAGACCGTCCTGTTTCAACAACTCTTCGTTGAGTTGCGCCTCAATGCTGTGCTCCATTGCACTCAAGAAAGCCAATGCATCTCCTTCCAGCCTGTGGTTAGGAGGTACTTCTGCACGGAAGTCTCTCAGATGCTGATTGGCGAGCTCTTTGTGTAGTAGAAAGGGTGGTGGCCCACCTCTATCCTTCTTAATTAGGAGTGGATCAAATTGTGTCAGAAGGGCCTTACGTTTTGCCCCTCTGTGCTTACGCGCTGGAGGAATTGGCCTTGGAAGCAGTGGCTGTAGTAAGCGCCTTTTGACTGCATCTGGGATAGGTTCGTCTAAGATATTCTGTAGAACAGCTCGAAGAGCTGGGGGACTTGTAAACTCACCCAACAATTGGTCAATTTTTTCATTCGTAGACAATGCCATAGTTATAACTAAGTTTATATTACTGTGGCAAACTTTTCTTTAATATAATAATTATATCATTTGTTCAAAATGAAATTTTGTTTACTGATATTCGATTGACGCTTGCTTGTCTGTATTACCTCAATACAATAACTATATCATTTGTTCAAATGATAATTTTTTATTCTACTGATATATTTGATAGTCGCTTCCATTCTTTATTAAATTCACGGACTAACCCACCTCGTCGAGCTCTGAAATATTTAACGAAATAACCACATTTCATACACTCACCCACGTGTGTTTTTATACCCCTCCCACATTTAGCGCAGGGTTTTGTCCCGCAACCGTTTCGCAGTCGTGCTAAATGCTTGAAACAGTACTCCCCAATGCATTTGTGACAGCAGAGAGTTGTTTTGCCTATCATAAGCCATTTGCAAAAGTTTTGCCCTAACATTATGTTTTATGTATACCACAACCTATTCATTTATTTAAATTGAAAAATGACCCGGTTTGGGCCGGCCTCGTGGGAGGTTCTCGGCCGGCAGCAAACGTTGGAAATCTCATTTCTTTACCCCGAATGACCATTCCATTCCCCTCTGGCAGGCCCTTGATAGCACCAACGGGTTGGTGTTTCAGATTCACTCTTTGTAACGGTTTTTAAGCAATCAGAACGCCGCCTGGCGAATGCGTCAACTCCGGTTTCAGATTCACTCATTGTAACGGTTTTTAAGCTTTCAGAACGACACCTAGCGACTGCGTCAGTTCCTGCTTTACCTATCTACTCCGTTTAATAAGGCCCAGGGACAATAACCTCTAGGAAAATACCCTCTCCAGTTTAGAACTCCCAGTCAATAACCTCCAAACGTAACAAGTAAGCAGGTGAAGAAAATGATAAACACTTCTTATTTCTCGTGAGCATTTTTTATGGATTTAATAGAATAAATGTTTACACAAGTGAGCTAACAAGAAATGTTGTGTGCAATCCCGCGCAGATAATTGAAAAAAGGTCGGTTGTATTGCTATTGTTATTTTTCCCCCAAGGTACATAATTATGATCCCTCGGGATTGCACAAATTAGGCGAGCATTAATTGTTCTAGAATGGCTAGTCTTCGCAGATGGTCATTATTATTAGCAGTACTAATAATATTGTTGTTGTTGTTGTACCAAATCCAATCCGTAATCAGGTCAATATCAAACAGATAATTAGCCTGCTGACTGAGGCAGCCTACGATGATTAAGCAATTTGAAAACGGTTAGGTCGACGTCAACAACATAAGCTGTTGACGACAATTTACCGGAAAACAGCATAAGCTGTTGACGACAATTTACCGGAAAACAGCATAAGCTGTTGACGACAATTTACCGGAAAACAGCATAAGCTGTTGACGACAATTTACCGGAAAACAGCATAAGCTGTTGACTCCCCTTCAAAGTCATTCATAAAGCAAAATGGGTTACAACCACTTTACATAAACACGATTTCAGTGAGCATCTGCTGTATCCATGCATCTGCTGTTTGTTGGACTTCACGGAACTTGTCCATCTGAAGTCGATGCTTGGATTGTGTACAGTAACTGTTGTTCGAACAGTTCGCTGCTGTTTTGAAAGTACCAGCCATAAAACAGTTTGGGAAAGCAATAAGTAATTGCAGGTTTCCATCAAATATGAACATCCGCTTTGGTCCGGATCCACAGCTGTCTACTAAAAACCGTTTCTCATCAGAAGTTGTCTTGTTTTCGACCGGAAGATTAGATCTTTATTGTTGACTGGAACCGGAACAGGATTTTCTGCTGCTCTGTTTCGAAGATTCTGCGGATCGGTTGACATTGCTGGCGGTTGCGCTGGTGCAACATATATCCGATGTTGTTGTGCAGGATTTATTGAGAAGGTTCTATCGTCACTGTTCGTGTTCCTTCATTTGTTGATAAACCTCCATATTTTCGCATTTGGTCGTGAATGTGATCATGCAACTGACCAAAAACTAAACGGATTGTCAACTGTTCACCTTTTCCCTAACATCATTTGTTGTGATAACATTTCACTACATGCGGTGTTGTAAATTCGAGTAGGGCCTATACGACCACTGAAACATGCGATTTCCTCATTTTCACTTGAATATCCGAATACGAAAAGACTTTTTGCCGTTCTTCGAGTGAAGGCTAAGCTACAGAATAATAAGGCATAGGCCTATCTATGATTTGAAGCTCAATCTATCCGCAATTTCAAGGTTCGCGACAATCGCTATATAAAGTTTGTAATCATTGTCGCTGCTTAGGCCTATGTTAATAGGCCTATATATAAATATCTTCGTTTTTAATACATGTAAGAAAGTCTTATTTTATTTTTCACGCTATCTAAATTTATCTAATTGTCATCAGACTTTTCTCTGCAGCTGTCGAACGATCGTGCCTCATACTCTGTCGATTAGCCCGTTACGCAACGCAGTGCAACCGAAACAAAACATACAGCCCTTGAGTTTTCTCGTTATTATTAAACTAGCTGGTTTACCCGGCGTTGCCCGGGTTTCGGAGGTTTTGGGCCGGGACACCATGGTGTCGCGATCGAAGGTCGCCTGTCGTGTGTTTGCCGTGTGATGATGTCGACCCTCGACTCGCTATGTTCTTTTACTTGCACCTTCTCAGACATTCATATAGTGCCTCTTCATTCGAACCGACCCCGGAAAGCGCTTCAGTCGGACAGAAGTGGCCGGCCGGGAAGCGTGAAAGCCTCTTGGCAACCGTTGCCATGGCTATGGGGCCTAATATTGCATAATTTTCACAGATGGAGATGCCTAACTTTTCTATCGAAGATTCACGACGAGACTTTGTTTGTTTAATATAAGAATTTAATTAAAGAAACAAATATATACACTAACTCTACGGGAACTTCCACGTAGTATTAAAGCGTTTAGATATTAAATCGGACTATCTCAAATGTTGCTTCGTACAGCCTAACTACAGATCGTTCTTCGCGTCAGTCTCTGAATCTGACGGACTTTACTCTGCCGCCGCCGCCGATCGTTCCTCTCGCTGTTGAGCACTCGACCGATGTTCACTCGTCGCGCTCGTCAGTAGTACAAGTCCCGTATTCTCCTTTCCCTTCTGTTATGTAGGAACTTCAGCGTCCATCGGTCCGCCCCCTCCCCACGTCATGCTACCGCCAATTAGTGTCAGGTTGCTCTTCGAGACGCGGGTCGTCGCTCGCCTGCAGCGAGGGCGGTGTCTGGTTACACTTTGGCCGCGAGGTGTCCTATTACACCTTGGCTGTGTGGTGTCCGATTACACCTCGGCCTCGCTGACTTCATTGTTGATCAAGTGGGGACTGGCTTTCGTCCGTCATCATTCCATCTCGACCACCAACGACGACTACATCGTGATGATGATGACATCTCGTCGTTGTTGTCGATCTCCTCACGCGACACATGGTAGCGGTCAAAACGGGGGACGCGAAGCTGCTTAACCCGGCGTTTTGGGTGTTTCAATCCCTGTAGCGAATAAGCAACAAAACACTGCTTAACCCGGCGTTGAAAAAGTTTCAGTGAAAGTTTCAATCCCTGTAGCGAATCCGTACTGTAGCTGCTTAACCCGGCGGCGCCATCTGGCGAGTGAAATAGGTTGAGTGTAATTTTTTGTTACCAGCTAAAAATGCATTGCCCGGGTAGGTTTTGGCCCGGGAGACCATGGTAGCGGTGAAAACGGGGGACGCGAAGCCTCACACTGGGTGTGTAATGCCCACTCCGAGACAGGAGTGAAGGTTTGGAGTGAAAAGCTCGAAAACTGTAGAAATGCATCCCGGTCAAACATCGCTGTGACAGACAGACAGATTCTTCTCTTTATTTATATAGATAAAGCAATTCATTCAGTGGTACAGCATGAAAGTCGTTAGCATTTACGCAGCGACACGTGACAGAACTTTACTAGGCTAACTCGCACCCAGCTACTGGCCACTATCTACTGTCATGTCGCCGACTGCTCCCGACGGTCTGTCCACTGCGCATGCGTGATGCCCTTCAAAGACACACTGACCTCTGTCGCCTGCACGAACAGACAGCCAACCACGCTCACACTAATGATCAGATTGTTATGCACAAGCGAACAACTAAACAGCTAAACAGGAGTGTCTTTAAGACTTAAACAGTTTACAGCTCCTACTTGCTTCAGTTTCGCGTTTCGCAACATTAAACGCCTACGACTAGTTTGTGCATAAATTTCTTTTGGCAATCGCGATGATTTTTGCGAAATGTCCAGTCTACTTTCGTGGACAATTGAAGACTATCCTGCAGACTTGGTTGATTTAAAGATTTCTCATGTATCATTACTATCGACAATGGCGCATAAAACGCGATCAGAATTGGAGCGGAATTGGACATCTGGATGAGCTAAAGCACGATGAGCAGAGCCACCGTCGTCCTGACTGCGTATGTATCATGCGTTGGATGGCATCGTCTGCTACACGAGAGCAGATCATCGTCAGTGTTTGGTTCGGCTGATTAAATCATGTCCACCTTTCAGCAACTGCCGTCGTCCGATAAAAGCGCCGATGAAAGGTCGTTTATTAAGAAGGTGCTACAGATATCAAAGAAGACACACGGCTCTGCATCTCACCGACAGACCGACCGACCGATCGCCTGTCGAGTCCTCGTCCTCGTCCTCCTCTGCAGAGCGATGATCATGCAATCGAGCTGAACATATAGTACTAGTTAGAATGACTCAGAGGAGACACGCAGTCAAGCAATGGTTCCATAACGAGGATCGACTCACGATGAACGCCGTCAAATTTAAGCGAATTTCGTGGATGTACGTCTGACATCAGAAGCAGTTGCATGATGCACGTTTCGTTTCATTACCTCCCACTACGTATTAAGAATTCGTATGCCTAGGCCCATACGTGTGTGTGTGTGTGTGTGTGTGTGTGTGTGTGTGTGTGTGTGTGTGTGTGTGTGTGTGTGTGTGTGTGTGTGTGTGTGTGTGTGTGTGTGTGTGTGTGTGTGTGTGTGTGTGTGTGTGTGTGTGTGTGTGTGTGTGTGTGTGTGTGTGTGTGTGTGTGTGTGTGTGTGTGTGTGTGTCCATGCGTGTGTTCATCAGAAGTCTTCTTCAACAGCACAGGAGACACGCACCTGCTAACAAATCAGTTGACCAACATAGGCAGCCAAACAGAGGGAATGAAATTGTATAAAGTGGCGACAACTCAGCGTCTGTTCGTGTTGGGTATTCTGGTGCTGTTAGTTAGTTAGTGGTCCGTGAAGGACGTTCTTGTCCTTCGTCAACCTAACACCTCCGCCCTAACTCCGCCCTTCCGTCACCCCAATCACTAAACTTTGCAGGTCACTCCATAGCCATGGCTATTCCGCCTCTCGAGATCTGGAATAAACTCCCGCTAGAATAACGACACATATCTTATCCATCTTATCCACAAAATCCTCACCTCTTGCTACCTCTCCACAATCCTTTAACTCAAAACTGAAAACACTGCACTGTCCTGATTCCTCCTCTTCCTCTTATCTCTCTCCGCTTCAATTCTAAACACCATCCACCTGAACCGTCTGACTGTCTGCCTGCCACCTTTGGATCTTGACCTGAAACAGATGTTGACCTTACCTGCCTATCGATTTTGTTTTGACTCAGCGCCTGTGAATAAGCTGATTCCCGTGACTTCGGTTTTTGGGCGATATAAAAGTCTCAAGACTACGAATTTACGATACGATGAAGTAGATACACCCTCCGCGATGGAGTGTACGCCTCAGGCTGAAGCAGACGATCGAAATGACGTCATGCAGTGCATAATGCAGCGTTCCTTTGGTACTTGACTGCAGACGAATGCCATTTGCCAACATCAAAGTAGAAATTAAGATCAAACACACTAACGAACAACCGTTTTCAATTTCATCGATCATGTTTTTCTCTCGCTTCAGCATTGAAGAAAGCGAAACATGTAGGTCCTTGACATAACTCCGCACGAGTCTGGTGGCTCTGGCCTTAGGGAACGATGCACGATTCGTTACAGAAATTTCAAGGTGCCAAAAAACAACGAAGTCAATATGAATGGTGAACGGGTTTCATGTTTCAAGGTCTCAGCCAAATTAAATTTTGCATCTGCTGAGCAGTGTTTTATATAGCGTACCGTAATTCGTTGTCTGGCCGCAAACACATTTCATTGGCGGACAATTGACTCGTCACGTACGTCGCTGGTCACAAACGAAATATGCTAGCAGAGGAAGAACTGAAACTGTGACCTGCAGCCGGCGAAATATACATTTCAAGGTCCTTGTTCTGTTGGTCTGACTCTGCTTTGATTCCGTTTGAGTCTCTGGCTCTCAACGGAATCCAAATTGTTCGAGTTCTACTACAGATAATGTCAGTAGTCCTACCTTAACAATGCATTGTCTGTTTCAGGGGCGCCCGCAGCGTGACGCACTGGACGCACACGTGCGTCCACTCACCAAATCAAATCCATACAAGGAATAGGCATCCATAGATATTTTTGTTAAACGGCAATACGTCATGTCAAAGCATTATATGTTATCTAAATTTAATTTTTTTGTTACGCTTGTCACTACTCACTACTCTGTCTATGGCAGCTATTTCAATTTTCCTACTTATATCTGTGGTAGGAAAGCGGGCAAGCGGCCATATTATTTGTTTGCGAGAGGGGTGTGCGTCCAATTTTTTAAGCCTGCGGGCTCCCCTGATCTGTTTAACTAAGGTGATAATATATAAATCCTTTATTTCATTAAGTCGTTTTTCTGACTGCCCTTAAGACATTACGATCTATAGGACATTTGCGCTATACCAGCATGTACTTCATGAACATGCGATGAGTTAGAAATGTTCGCATATTAATTATTTTGTTTGCTTAAAATTAAATCTACGACATCCATGCTGCAGTTCGTTCTCTGAACCTGTCACGCATCATGTTTTACAAGTCTATCAGATTGGTCTACTACCCAACTCTCGTAGACTGTCATCATGTAGGCCTATGTCTAGCAAATATAGGCTCGCAGCTATAAGCCTGTAACTTAGTCCCACCATAAATGTCAGTCTAATAATTTTGTTGAATTCGCAGAATGGGTTATGGTTGGTCAATTGGTCAATTGGTCGATCTGGCAATCTGTGTGCGTTTGTTCATCATCATTGCAGACACGTCTGATATGACGGTCAGTTCGTCTGGTCATTCATTGATATGGACATCAGACTTCGACAGAAGTCTTGTGTAAAAGCTTGCAAAAAACCCGAGGTTTCTGAGTGGGGAGGGGCTGGTGGTCCTCTGCGTGCCATTCGATTTGAAGTCTAAGCCTGGCTGGCCTCGCCACTCTCACTGACGTTTAGAAACTGCGAGTTTTAGACACTGAAATTGCTTTATTTGACTACCAATGATAGATAAATTTACTTAATATTGCATATGAAGATTACGAAGAGCAGTTCCTTAAGCTAGTCTCCCGAAAGGCAGCTATGGGTAGCTGCCTTTCGGGAGCGATCTCATTTTCTTAGCCTCAGCATATATGAGGGCGGGAGGCCAATCCTGTCTGTCTGTCTGTCTGTCTGTCTGTCTGTCTGTCTGTCTGTCTGTCTGTCTGTCTGTCTGTCTGTCTGTCTGTCTGTCTGTCTGTCTGTCTTTCCGCCTGATCAATATTGCATAAGAAACGAATCTAAATTTGAACGATGGCTGATGACCTTGAGGTTTGAGGCCCAGAAACTCAACTTACTTGTCCTGCAGAAAATCAACTGTCTGGCCCTGCAAAAACTCAACTGACTAGCCCTGTAAAAACTCAATTGAATGGCCCTGCAGAAACTCAACTGACTGGCCCTGCAGAAACTCAACTGACTGGCCTTGCAGAAACTCAACTGACTGGCCTTGCAGAAACTCAACTGACTGGCCTTGCAGAAACTCAACTGACTAGCCCTGCAGAAACTCAACTGAATGGCCTTGCAGAAACTCAACTGTCTGGCCCTGCAAAAACTCAACTGACTAGCCCTGCAAAAACTCAATTGAATGGCCCTGCAGAAACTCAACTGACTGGCCCTGCAGAAACTCAACTGACTGGCCTTGCAGAAACTCAACTGACTGGCCTTGCAGAAACTCAACTGACTAGCCCTGCAGAAACTCAACTGACTAGCCCTGCAGAAACTCAACTGACTAGCCCTGCAGAAACTCAACTGACTGGCCCTGCAGCAACTCAACTGACTAGCCCTGCAGAAACTCAACTGACTGGCCCTGCAGAAACTCAACTGACTAGCCCTGCAGAAACTCAACTGACTGGCCCTGCAGAAACTCCACTGACTGGCCTTGCAGAAACTCAACTGACTGGCCTTGCAGAAACTCAACTGACTGGCCCTGCAGAAACTCAGCTGACTGGCCTTGCAGAAACTCAACTGACTGGCCCTGCATAAACAGATGAAACCAAATACAAGATAGACTGCCACGTTAGAGTTTTCGGCGACAGCAATCATCCGCAACAAATGACAGTCATGTGCCTCTGTTGTAAGTCTGTTGTATAAGTGATGTATATGCATCATTATAGAATAATAAATATTAGATTATATAAGTAACATCAAAGCAGGGCCAGTATGCATATATATTTGTGTTTGTATGTGTGTGCGTGTATGTGTGCGTGTGCGTGTGTGAGCGTGAGCGTGTGCGTGTGTGAGCGTGTGTGAGCGTGTGTGTGTGTGTGACTGTGTGTGTGTGAGCGTGTGTGTGTGTGTGTGTGTGTGTGTGTGTGTGTGTGTGTGTGTGTGTGTGTAGGTGTGTGTGTGTGTGTGTGTGTGTGTGTGTGTGTGTGTGTGTGTGTGTGTGTGTGTGTGTGTGTGTGTGTGTGTGTGTGTGTGTGTGTGTGTGTGTGTGTGTGTGTGTGTGTGTGTGTGTTGGTGAGTGTTGGCAAGTTGTGTGGATGTGAGATGGTTAAGTGGGTTTGGTTTCTCTGATATCCTCCGTCTCTTCGCTTCGCTCTGTTGCAGTCGAGCGATTAGATGCTGAATCGATGGATGAGAGTAGATGGTGTTACCAGATGGTGTTACCAGATGGTGTTACCAGATGGTGTTACCAGATGGTGTTACCAGATGGCGTCCATTGAATCATTGCTCGCTCCTCTGTTGGACACTTTCTACACGTTGCCCGGTCGATCGGTCGGACGGTGATGCCAGGGTGAGCGACGGGGGGGGGCGGGTCTTGAATTGATGGGTCGGTTGATATGGGTGGGTTAGACTGCGCAGTCGGGAAATAGTAGGTTGACAGATGGACAGTGGACCAGCTGTGCTATAGATGCTTGTTCGATGGATAGGAAGGCATGTGTTTATATGGGGTGGAGGGATGAGATGGTTGGATGGTGCGTGGGCGATCCACTGCTGGTTTCATTAGAACTTTGGGGCTTAGGCGGGATTATGTGGATGGGTGGAGGATGAATTGCTGGATTTGGAATTTGATCTGTAAGTGGATGGGTCTAGATGGAGAAATGTCAGCCAGTAACAGAAATGCAACGCTGAGTTCTTTCTTATATCTCGTAATTGATCAGACGCTAAAAATGTTAATGATGCTCCTTGTAAGATGCATTAACGTCCACAGCAGCATCAGCGTCAGCGCTGGCCAGTTGACTGAGGGATGCGAGAACAATAGATCGTTGCGAGAACAATCGGTCTTGTCACTTAGCTGTGTGGGATTTAAGCAAGAGCAGCTCCGCTACTTCTCCATCCCTTGTCCCCTCCATCCCTTGTAGCCCTCCATCCCTTATTCCCCTCCATCCCTTGTTCCCCTCCATCCCTTGTAGCCCTCCATCCATTCTTTCCCTCCATCCCTTCTAGCCGTGTCTCCTCCGATAGACTGAGACCATTTATATCGGTCGCAATTAGAGGCCATTGAACGGATGACGGATGAGGAACGACGAGAGTCTTAGTTGTCGTTCTCTTCGTCAGTATGCGTCGGGCGTCGTCTCTTCCGATGACACAGTCTGCGCTTCCACTCAACCGACCAATCGCCGGCCAACGCCCGCATTAACTCAATCTCATTAGCGTCTTTCGCACGCCAGAAAAACTCTGATTACGGAAATGCTTTAGCTCAGTTGTATAAAAGCAACACCTGAGCTATGCGAAGGTTGGCTACAGTGTATCTGTCTAGGAACATTCAGGTTCTGAGCGATCACCCCCCCCCCGTGCCACTCCTCTGAAGTGGAGCTAATCAGATACCTCCGCCTACAAATGCATCTAATTGTGATGCGTTTGTTGATGAGTCAACATCGTATGACTTCAGTCTCGGCCACGAGACAATGTGTATGTCAAGCATTGACATGGCGCCAATTTCCTCTCTTCTGACACAATGGAGGAGGTCGCTAAGCAGAGATGCAACTAATTTGGTTGTATTTGCCGTTTGGTCCACAACTATCGAGAGCTTTGGAAGATGTCCGAGGAGCAAAACACGAGAGTCATCTTGTCATCTCCCGTTTCGCTGTAATGGTCGCCATAAAATGTCATTTCCATTTCTTAGTCGAACGTATCTTCATCTGCCTATCAATATGTATCTGCATGTTTGACTGCGTGCCTGTGTGTCTGTGTGTGTCTGTTTGTCTGTCCTCTATCGCTGCCGTCCCCAGGCATTATGCCGGAAGCAGGCTTTCAATTGGCCAATTTATTTCCAGTTGTGGTCTGTGTTTCACCGGGAAAGCTCAAAGACGAAGAACATGCACTTAAATGAGTTGTAATTAGTGGAAGTGTATATTTATGTTCGAATGTAAGACCAAGTAGACAGAGTAACCGATTCGTATACTGTTCTGCTTCTTCCAAGACTTCCCTTAATCTAAGCACCTATACGTAGGGGTTGGGGGTGGGGTGAGTGGGGCGCCAGGTCAGCAACCCAGGAAGCAGTCTACTCTGATCTACTAATAAGAACAACTGTCCGATACATACACAAGCTCAAGTGCCACCAAGTGTTTAGAAGCTTTCTCGTTTTCTGTAGTTTCTGTTTCTGTTTCTTTTTTCACTTTTTCTCAGTCAGATTCATTCTCTGTGTGTGTCAGCCTGTCTGCCTCTTTACCTGCTTGTCTCGTACTTTCTGCATATCTTTCTTGCTCTGTGGCTCACTGTATCTCTGTGCCCTTGTACGTCTAATTCTTTGTCTCTCTTTAACTCTTTTTGGTCTTTCTTTGTTTATTTTTCTATTCTCTTTAGTCTCTCTGTCTCTTTATCTGCCTCCCTCTCTCTATGTCTGTATCTGTCTGTCTCTGTCTCTGTCTCTGTAGGTTACGTAACCCCTGGCTTGTAGGTCAGTCAACCATTTTCACGTAATTGTTCTTAACATTAACAACACATCGCAGGTCTTGGACCGCTGTTGCTGCTGCTGACGACGACGACGACGATGATGATGACGACGATGATGATGACGATGATGATGATGAGGATGAGGAGGATGATGACGATGATAACGATGATGATGATGATGATGATGATGATGATGATGATGATGATGATGATGATGATGATGATGATGATGATGATGATGATGATGATGATGATGATGATGATGATGATGATGATGATGATGATGATTCTGCTGCTGCATTTGGAGTAGGAGTGGAATTGCGGTTGATGAAATGGTAAACACAACCGAGAATTCTCGTAGTAGGTACAGGCGAATTTGTCTTGGGGCAAAAGGAAAGAAAATCGAATCGAATGAATGCTCCAAAAGTTATACAATCACTTTCAGTGGCATCATATATTTGTTAAAATTAAACTTCATATGAAACGTAAGGCCCATATTTTAAAATATTTACCATCTAAATATAATATATTTAAACCGTAGACTATTATATCTGTATAACAAGTCTAACGTAGACTAGGTCTCCACTGTAAAGTGTTCATGAAATCACCAATTAACAGAAAGTAGATACGAGGCGATGAGAAAGAACGCAGGTCAACAACACAATCGTAATCGTAAACTCCAACTTTCTAGAGCGCTACTTTAAAGCCAAGCGCAGGGCACCAGCTTATTCACGAGCGCTGCGTCGTGTCAGAGGGGTTGTCCATAGAATTGTTCATTAAATACAGAAGCCATAGTTTTACATACGGAAAGTGTTTTGGAAATAAGACGCCAGTGGGTTTAACTACTGGAAAAACTGCATCCTAATAGAGGAAAAAACAAGTTTCATGAACGCAGTGGGAAATATGACAGCAAATGGAGGAATTGAATTCGAAACTAAAGATGTTGTTGTTTCGATTGTACTGTGGTCCAGAGTCTTCCATTACCTAATGCTTCTTATGATGCTGTCAGGTGGAATGTGATCACCATCAACCATCATCCAGCTGTCGATTTTTCTGTCTTCGTCAACTGACGATTATTTTCTTTCTTCATTCGTTCATCCGTCCATCCGACTGTTTCTCCCTCTGTCTGTCCGTCCGGTTGTCCGTCTGTCTGTCCGTCCGTCCGTTTGTCCGTCTGTCTGTCCGTCCGGTTGTCCGTCTGTCTGTCCGTCCGTCCGTTTGTCCGTCTGTCCGTCCGTCCGTCCGTTTGTCCGTCTGTTAGTCTGTTACTTAAGGACGTCGTTGAGTGTTGTTGCGTTGCTGATTGGCTCAACTTCTTTCTGCACTCTATAATGATTTGACCTACTTGCAATGTACAGCTTATGTACAGGCAATCAGTATGTATGTATGCATACATGTGTGAATGCTATATGTAAGCAACCATGCATGCTGCATGCAAATATATATATATTATATATATATATATGTCTGTAACTCTGTATGTATGTTTGTATCTATGTATATATGTATGTTTATGTAAGTATGTATTTATGTATGTGTGTATGTATGTAACTATGTATATATGTATGTATGTATGTATGTATGTATGTATGTATGTATGTATGTATGTATGTATGTATGTATGTAACATTGTAAGTATGTATGTATCTATGAATGTGAGAAATGTTTAGCACGTTGAAGTTTACTACTGATAAGTTTGTGTGTCGGATTAATTCTTCGTTTCTGCTGCGAATGTTGTATATCTTGACGGATAGCCGGGTGCGCATCAACCACCAACGAGGAACCGCTGGGCGGTGTGTTAGCGTGCACCACGGACACTTCCCCTGTCATCGCTCAATATTATCGACGCAACTTGATCCAACAACTCTTAACATAATGACATTGTTATCTGTGAACCTTGGATACGAATTAGTCGGTTGGGTTTGACGTGCTGGCGTGACTTGTCACTCTTCTCGTGTTCTGTGCGTTGTGTTGCTAACTAGTAAAATCTCTGCTTCTTAATATTGTGTGTACGTAGTACTACGTACCTCGTGTATTTTTAGGACATTTAATAAGCTAGCGTAGACAGACATGAGTTTAACAGAAGTGGCGCTATATAAATTTCCAATTACAATTATAATTACAATTGTATATGCGTAATCAGAGCTGGATTGTCCACTTCTGGCTGGGTGTTGAAAATGTAGTATGTGAAATCACAAAGAGATTGCTGTGCTCCTGAAGACGCCTCTCTCACCCTCCGATCATTCTCAGTAAGTAGTTAACTAACTATGGCTGACAGCGAAATCGTTCCCGGCAGACTAGGGCTGACAGCGAAATCGTTCCCGGCAGACTAGGGCTGACAGCGAAATCGTTCCCGGCAGACTAGGGCTGACAGCGAAATCGTTTCCGGCAGACTAGGGCTGACAGCGACATCGTTCCTAGCAGACTATGGGTGAGAGCGAAATTATATTTAATTCTTTTAATTATATTTAATTATATTTGAAACCTAATTTGTACTCTTACACGATTTAATTATGTTATTGAAACATTTCAGATGTTGAATAAACTTATTTCTCACATAAATTTTAAGTAGAGCCTACATTTAAATTATTTTGAACTTCACCAATTTGTATAGCGCCCTAGCACAGCTAGGCTTATTTGAATATGGCATAGCCTATTTGGTAGGTATTTTTTAATATATTATGTTATAATCTAAGGTATAGTAAAAGTTGTACTCTTGCGCGACCTATTTTTTAAATAGAATTAAATCTAAGTTAATTTTAAAATATATTTCTAATACGTATTACAAGCTATATTCTTACAAGCATATGCTATTTGAACAACATATTTTGACATCTTAATAATAATATGGAAGCTTTTTAAGCAAGAAGAGAGAGAGGACCCATGAGCTAACCCGAGGTAGCCATGGATATGAATTGTTAGCAACCTCAGTTTCTTAGACTCGGCATATGAGGGAAAGGCGGCCAGCCCTCACCGTCTCATCTTCCCACCCACAGAGTTCAGTCGGTGTGCTCGGTATAGCTGAGCTGGCTAAGGGGTGCAGCAGGAGCAGAAATCGAATCAAATTTCTATCCGGACGGGGATTCGAACACCCAGACCTCTCCATCGATAACCTAGCGCGCTAACCACTACGCTATCGTGCACCCCCTAACCAAATAAGTGTTTGAATATATTTAGTTACAAAACGCGAAGAAACAAAGATCGTTAGGTTCTACTGTTGGAAATGTACGCACAGGCTGTCATATATTAGCCTATAGTTGAATTCTCTAAATTATTTGCTAAGAAATACAAAACTGATAAGTAAAAGAGAAGGAAGAACTCTAAATTATTTGCGAAGAGATATAAAAAGTGCCAAGTATGAAGACTGAAAATGCGAGCAGAATTGAAGAGAAGGTACATTTTAGTGGCTTGCGCTGGGAGGAGCGCTGAGAAGCTGCGGGAGCAGCGGCGAGAGTGCTGAGAAGCTGCGGGAAGCGCTGGGAAGCTGCGGGAAGCAGGGGCGAGAGCGCTGGGAACGCTGAGAAGTTGCGGGAGCTGCGGAGAGAACGCTGGGAAGCTGCGGGAAGCGCTGAGAAGCTGCGGGAAGCGCTGGGAAGCTGTGGGAAGCGCTGGGAAGCTGCGGGAAGCGCTGAGAAGCTGCGGGAAGCGCTGAGAAGCTGCGGGAAGCGCTGGGAAGCTGCGGCGGCGACGGCGTCGGCGGTGGCAGCGCCGGCAGCGGCAGCAGCGCCTGCGGCGGCGGCGGCAGCGGCGGTGGCGAGAGTGTTGGGAAGCTGCAGCGGCAGCGCTGGGTGCGCTGCGGCAGCGACAGATTTGTGGGAAAGGCAAGTTTTCGATTGAAACATATGTGTAAGATGAGACAGTTAAGATCATTTTGTGTGACGAAACTGCTATGTATGGTATTTCTAGCGGGATATGTGTAAAGTCTGACCATACAATTTATGGAAACTTAAAGTTTTTGACTGAAATGCATGTGAAATTGTACCTCTTTTGGAAAATTTTGTTGTCGCATATGAGAGGTCTAACTGATAAAGTATGAAACATGGGGTTACAATTTGTGGGAATAGAGTGTTTTCCTTTGGAATAGATGGTACATTTTAGAGAATTCTGATGTTGCCATATTATTCATAGAGGCGATTTGTACACATATAATTGGCTAGAAAACGAGGTGTTTCGCAAGCAAAGCATGTAATCTGCTGCATTTTTGGAGAGTTAGCTAGAGTAGCGAAACGTACAGCTCTTCTATAGACGTGCAACTTTGTATATTTTCATTCTCAGAGGTTTTTCAATTGCATGCAAAATAACTAAATACTCAAAGACACGAGCTGCGTATTACAAATTGCTCTATTTCAGTAATACAATATCTATGCCGAGTCAACAAAGTTTCTTTTGACATGCTCTTGAAGCATCCGAAAATCTAGTTTCGATGAGCGAACTTGTCAGATATGTAGAAGGTATAGGATGTCGTCTACCATAGCTGCTAAAAGTTGCTAACATCTCCACTTTACATGCAAATACTAAAGTCAAAGATCTTCATTTTTTCCAACAAAAAGATTTCGTCTACCGTAGCTGCTAAAAGTTGTGCTTTTACAATTTTGTCGTGTTTCCATCACATATATAGCGTATAGTGCAGTTTTGTAAGTATAGAATAAAATGATTTAGACAATATGTATATGTTTTGAACATAGGCCTATGTATATTGAATATCCCTATATATATATACAGGTAAACAGTGATATTTTACTTCTAAAAATAATTCCTAATTCAGTTCTAATTCAGTTCTGAGCTCCTGAATTTTACTTCTAATTCTAATTTTACTTCACAAATAATTTTACTTCTCATTCCTATTTTAGTTCTCAAATAATTTTACTTCTTATTTTAGTTTTCCAAGTAATTATTAATTTCCGTGCTGTAAAAGTATGCAACGCTTGCCGAGAGGAGCACACAAAACTTGTATCGAGAAAGAAAAAAACTGTTTGAAGCATAGGCGTAATTTGTCAAAGCCAATCAATATTTTATTATTGTGCCTTCCCAGAGATCGCAGTCTCCGCCTTGCTTCGTGTATGTAAGACATTGGTACTCCCACTTTTTTGACCAAAGTTACGCCCCTGGACTTTGAAGTAAAACAAGGGGTGAATCGTTAGTCTAGCAATGCTGGTTATTTAAATTTTGAGTCGTGTGGTCATCATTTTACGAAAACCATATCATTTTACGAAACGAAGGATTATCTAGTATCAGCGTAACCGGGTAGACCCTACTGTGTGGACAACCATATCCAAAACGCTGTGCTGCCACTGATGGAATTCATTCGAGTCAGTCGGCAAGATCTAATGCTCGTAGGCTATGCCAGCATGTAAACCATTCTTCTATCCCCCTTCCAAGACTTATATTGCTTGTATTTCTCCAGCTAGTGCTGTTTTACAAATTCCATCATTTTCCCCGTTTAGTACTTGGCAAAGTTGGCATGTAGATCTGCCTGAACATGTAGTTTCGTCAAAATGATAAACCCAAAATCAGGCTATCTCGCTTCCTTCTGATCAACATTCTCGATAAACTCGTAATTTTACAATTTAACAATCAAACACAAAAATGACGTATGGAACTGTGGTCGTTGGTACGCAATTAAGTGGGGACAATTATTAGACAACGAAGACCAAAGATAGTAGATTAGGGCCTACATCGCGAATGGTATGCGCAAGGTCTTCATCTGAACCGAAGTTCCCAATGGATTGTGTTTGGAGCGCGTGCAATGTTACCGGTACTCGCCTTCGTCTCAACTTAAGCGCCACAAGAAGTAAAATGATTTTAGTTCAGAAAATAATTCTTAATTTCGTTCTTAATTTTAGTTCGGCAAATAATTCCTAATTCAATTCCTAATTTCGTTCTTGCAGCTGAAATAATTCCTACTTTTACTTCTAGTTTTCGTTAACGAAATCATTTATTTTTACTTCTAATTTTAGTTTTCGTTAACGAAAATATCACTGCAGGTAAATAATGCTTGGGCAGGTATGACGGTTGAAAGTAAATATATATATTTCGATTGCTGTAGGTGTGATTGAATGTATGACATGTAAAGACTACCAGGTATAGGCCTACCCCAGGTGAGTTCACACCCTCATGCATCTACATCCAAAACAAAGGAGCTTGACCTGGTTTGCTTTCCAGTGTACGCCTTGGGCATTATCATTGTGCTCCCGATATGGTCAAAAGCCTTGGTCAATACACTAATGAGAATGCGCATTCGTGCGTGTTAGAGCTTTTGGATGAATTGTGTAAGGGGAGGGAATGGGTGGAGGATGGTGAGGGGTATACGGTACGGGAATCGCCCACTGTGTGTGCACTCAACCGAACCGCTTCGGGTGACTGCGTTCAACTGATTTCGCGTGAATTTCAAGATTTCGCGTGCTTTCAATTTGGCTGCAGTTCTAAAATGGACTTGTAGCTGATGAAAGGAGTGAAGGGAGAGGGTGGAGAGGAGGGAGGGTGTAGAAAGGAGGCTGGAAGGGAGGGTAGAGGAGGAGGAGTGGGTATAGTGAGTTGAGGAATGGTGTGGTTTTAAAATGGACTTGAAAATGTCACGTCTTGTACTTTATCAAAGTCAAAGTGCACGGAGCTGCCATGATATGCCCAATTTAACAGCCTATACCTTCTACATATCTGACAAGTTCGCTCATCGAAACTAGATTTTCGGATGCTTCAAGAACATGTCAAAAGAAACTTTGTTGACTCGGCATAGAAATTGTATTACTGAAATAGAGCAATTTGTAATACGCAGCTCGTGTCTTTGAGTATTTAGTTATTTTGCATGCAATTGAAAAACCTCTGAGAATGAAAATATACAAAGTTGCACGTCTATAGAAGAGCTGTACGTTTCGCTCCTCTAGCTAACTCTCCAAAAATGCAGCAGATTACATGCTTTGCTTGCGAAACACCTCGTTTTCTAGCCAATTATATGTGTACAAATCGCCTCTATGAATAATATGGCAACATCAGAATTCTCTAAAATGTACCATCTATTCCAAAGGAAAACACTCTATTCCCACAAATTGTAACCCCATGTTTCATACTTTATCAGTTAGACCTCTCATATGCGACAACAAAATTTTCCAAAAGAGGTACAATTTCACATGCATTTCAGTCAAAAACTTTAAGTTTCCATAAATTGTATGGTCAGACTTTACACATATCCCGCTAGAAATACCATACATAGCAGTTTCGTCACACAAAATGATCTTAACTGTCTCATCTTACACATATGTTTCAATCGAAAACCTGCCTTTCCCACAAATCTGTCGCTGCCGCAGCGCACCCAGCGCACCCAGCGCTGCCGCTGCAGCTTCCCAACACTCTCGCCACCGCCGCTGCCGCCGCCGCCGCAGGCGCCGCAGGCGCTGCTGCCGCTGCCGGCGCTGCCACCGCCGACGCCGCAGGCGCTGCTGCCGCCGTCGCCGTCGCCGCCGCAGCTTCCCAGCGCTTCCCGCAGCTTCTCAGCGCTTCCCGCAGCTTCTCAGCGCTTCCCGCAGCTTCCCAGCGCTTCCCACAGCTTCCCAGCGCTTCCCGCAGCTTCTCAGCGCTTCCCGCAGCTTCCCAGCGTTCTCTCCGCAGCTCCCGCAACTTCTCAGCGTTCCCAGCGCTCTCGCCCCTGCTTCCCGCAGCTTCCCAGCGCTTCCCGCAGCTTCTCAGCACTCTCGCCGCTGCTCCCGCAGCCTCTCAGCGCTCCTCCCAGCGCAAGCCACTAAAATGTACATTCTCTTCAATTCTGCTCGCATTTTCAGTCTTCATACTTGGCATTTTTTATATCTCTTCGCAAATAATTTAGAGTTCTTCCTTCTCTTTTACTTATCAGTTTTGTATTTCTTAGCAAATAATTTAGAGAATTCAACTATAGGCTAATAAATGACAGCCTGTGCGTACATTTCCAACAGTAGAACCTAACGATCTTTATTTCTTCGCGTTTTGTAACTAAATATATTCAAACACTTATTTGGTTAAGGGGTGCACGATAGCGTAGTGGTTAGCGCGCTAGGTTATCGATGGAGAGGTCTGGGTGTTCGAATCCCTGTCCGGATAGAAATTTGATTCGATTTCTGCTCCTGCTGCACCCCTTAGCCAGCTCAGCTATACCGAGCACACCGACTGAACTCTGTGGGTGGGAAGATGAGACGGTGAGGGCTGGCCGCCTTTCCCTCATATGCCGAGTCTAAGAAACTGAGGTTGCTAACAATTCATATCCATGGCTACCTCGGGTTAGCTCATGGGTCCTCTCTCTCTTCTTGCTTAAACCGCTTCCATATTATTAAGATGTTGTCCAAATAGCGTGCTTGTAAGAATATAGCTTGTAATACGTATTAGAAATATATTTTAAAATTAACTTAGATTTAATTATATTTAAAAAATACGTCGCGCAAGAGTACAACTTTTAATATACATTAGATTATAACAGAATATATTAAAAATACCTACCAAATAGGCTAAACCAATACCATATTCAAATAAGCCTAGCTGTGCTAGGGCGCTATACAAATCGTTGAAGTTCAAAATAATTTAAATGTAGGATCTACTTAAAATTGCTGTGGGAAATGAGTTTATTCATCATTTGAAATATGCTGCGTCAATAAGATAATTCAAATAACTCGTGTAAGAGTACAAATAAGGTTTAAAATATAATTAAAATATATTAAATATTATTAAACTATATTAAATATAAAGAATTAATTTCGTTGTCATCCCTAGTCTGCTAGGAACGATTTCGCTGTCAGCCCTAGTCTACCGGGAGCGATTTCGCTGTCAGCCCTAGTCTGCCGGAAACGATTTCGCTGTCAGCCCTAGTCTGCCGGGAACGATTTCGCTGTCAGCCCTAGTCTGCCGGGAACGATTTCGCTGTCAGCCCTAGTCTGCCGGGAACGATTTCGCTGTCAGCCCTAGTCTGCCGGGAACGATTTCGCTGTCAGCCCTAGTTAGTTAACTACTTCAGTATAGGCCTACATCTGTGTAGAGCTTAACTCAGCAGATCTTGTCGGGATTTTCTCTATCTTGGTTCAGTCAATTAAGAAACTGGAGTTGTTTGATGAAAGCGGTCACTGTGTGGAAACCATGACTCAACGTCCAGATTGGATGTCGCTTGAAAGAGACGATCTGATTAACTGTCACAGTTCAAGAATCGGTCGACTGCGTTGGAAATCGGCTCAATGCTTGGCATTAAATAAGGCCTATTTACTCGGCCATCAAATTCCGCAAACAACTATATTGAGATACAATTAGAGTGGATGCAGGCGGGAGCGTCCGCTCCCTGCTACGGTCATCTGGCTCCTGAACCAGCTTTATGCCGATGACATACAAGCGTACGTCCACTACTGCGCAGCTGATGCAGTAGTAGCTTCTGTTGGGCTGATGTGCCGCACCATTGATGTCCTGTCTGGTCGCATGGACTCAAACCGTTTAGCTTTGAACTCGTCCAAAACTCGGTTTATTTAGTTTGGTGGTCGCAGCTAGTATTGTTGGTACCTGTTGCCTGAGACCTTACCCCATGCCACCTTCTCACTTACTGTTCAGGACCTGGGAGTGACTATTGACCTAGAGCTTAGTCTCACACAGTATGTTAATTTGGTCACGCGGAGCTGTTATTACCAGCTCCGGCAGTTGTGTGTTGTACTGCGGTCCCTCTCCCGCGATGCCGCGGTCATCCTTGTCCACGCTTTTGTCACCAGTAAAGTTGACCACTGTTGTTCGGTTCTTGCCGGTCACTCCTTGGCCCTAACAGGACGTCTTAACCCTTCTTTTTGCTGCTCGGCTTATTGGTCGTATTCCAAAATATGCCCCGGTATCTGCGTACATGCGTGATGTTCTGCATCTCCTTTAGGAAAATAGCCGGGGTTGTCTGGCGGTGTTTCACTGGTAGCGCTCCTTCTCACTTATCTGAACTCTGTTGCCAGACTTCAGGCTTAGCCTCCCGCCGCGCCTTGCGCTCTGCGACTAAGGGGAACTTAATTCTGTCCTTCGAGCGTTCTACTTGGAATGGACTCCCGATCGCCCTACGCTCATTCCCCGGAGTAATTTTCTTGCCTTCTATCAACTGCTTAAGTCTTCTCTCTTTAGCCGTGGCTGGGCTAGGAGCACCTCTGAGTAGGTCTCTCTAAGAGGCGCTATATAAATTTTCAGAATGAATGAATGTGAGTAGGCCCTATATTTGTTTTAGACTGTTGGCCTGAAGCTGGTCACTTAGGAGTCAACTGACCTTGAGTCGCCTCTGCAATTGCCATATAGGTTAGAATCACCCTGGATTTTTTGCAAATCACATTTATAAACGTTATGGGTCATTCACAATCCATGTGTTATCTTTTATTATAGCCTATCAATCGTTCAAAGAACAGAATCCAGAGAAAGTCCTCAAATTTCGTCCTGGAGATAAACGGATATGCTTTGAAACCCGTTCGCTTAATCTGTCCTGACCGAAACGCGTCTTCTATCAACCAGGCGACTGTGGCTAAGTTTGACTTTCCAGTCTGGAGCAGAATTGAATTTATTTGGTTGGTTCGTTTGCACTGATAGGAAGAAGATTCTTGATTCAACCTCATCACTGAACTGAACTTGGATGATGATTCCGTCTGCTGCTGCAGGACGCGTCTTCCTTTCCCGCTCTC
>OY744616.1:37634617-37807117 GCA_963556255.1 Allolobophora icterica
CTGCCCGACATCCAAGGGTCGCCAGAGTCGCCGAGGACCTCATCCCGCGATGGCATCGACGGACCCAAGATCCCGCCAAGCATCGAGTGTCTGCTGCGAACGGCCTGTTCACCCGTCTACGAAGAACTGCCTCGATGTCGCCATGCCAACAACACAACCAACAGCAGCTGCAGCAGCAGCTTAGGCGGTGGCGCAGGAGGCAGGGGGAAGGGCCTCGTCCAGATACGAACGCAGCTGAGGCGCCTCAACCGCGAGAAGAAGGCGGCCAAGACGGTCGGCATCATCGTCGGGTGCTTCATCTTCTGCTGGAGTCCCTTCTTCACCGTCTATCTGTTGGGCGCCTTCTGCGTCGACTGTACTCCCGACTGGGTCTTCACAATCTTCTTCTGGCTCGGCTACTGCAACTCGGCCATCAACCCTCTCATCTACGGACTCTGCTCCAAAGACTTCCGGTACGCGTTCAAGAAGCTGCTAAGGTGCAGTCGACACCAGAGCCGAACGCAGTTGGCAAGGCTCATCAGTGGACTCCATCAGAACAAACAGACGACGACTCACCACGGATCAAACCTTGACTTCATGTCTGTTGTCTATCGCTGACTCTGACGAATGTCATTCGACCTAAGATCGATATGACTCTAGAAAGAGACCATGACCCTCGAGGAGGAGGAGGAGGTCATGCTCGTCTTCTACTTCCGGTCAACGGCCGTTAACGCAGTGAAAGCATATTGTGATTGTAACTAGAAATTTATGTAGCGCCACTTCGATACAAAACTGATCAGCGACGCTCTCTGCGCTGGTCTAGATGAAGCGGATGTCATTAAGAACAGAAAAGTCACCAGTAAGTAAAACAATGAGAAGACAGAAGAGTCACCATGCAATGGCGGCTTCGCGCATAATACGTGGAGCCTCTTGAAAAGATTCCAGTTGACAGATGGCATCATTTTCGGAGTCTCTACATCCAAGTGCATCGAAAGTGAGGACCGAGAGCGTCAGCGGTAGACGTAGACGATAACGCCACCACCCAGAGCAGTACCTCGTTGACAGACGGTGACTCAACGCCAGCTATCCATCGAGCCGTCGAGTCCACTTATAGGTATTCGTCGCCTGTCGGTGGTCAGTAGATTGAAGAGCCATCATTGAGATCATTCCAAAGACCCTCGTCGCTCCTCCTCCACCGAAACGAAAATTCCCCAGCTGCAGACGGCGAACGTAGGCCCGTATAGATCCGAGACTCGAGCGCACATCAGGAGGGAAAGCCCATCCTTCGATCCTCTCATAGCTACGTATATGGACACGTAGACACGTTCAGAAAACGCCGTCAAAGCGGACGAAATCAACAGCAGAAACGAATAATAAAACCGATACGCAGCAAACTTATCAAAACGTGTTAGAAATTACTTATCAAATTCTGCATTCAGACATAATAATCAGCCGAAATGACAGAGGGTGTCAGAGAGTGAATTAACGACCCACGATACACGACATAGCGGCTCTAACCCCTGCGTGTAAGGAGATACTGGAACAACAACGCAGTCGAAGCAAAAACCATAGGACAGAGAAAATCACGATTCATAATTTTTTATCATGGAATACATGTTTAGAAAATATGATCAGACAAATTCTAGGGAGGTGCTGTAAATATCACGGTAGGTCTACTTTAATCAAAGTCTTTTCAGTTACCTAAAGGATATGATATAGGCTACCTTTTATATCAGTTTAATCACTCTGTTTTCGAAAAGCTGTAAAGTAACAGCTGAAATGCGTCACGTTACTGGAACTAAATTTCCATTAGGCCTAATGTGACGTTAATGTGACATTAATGCATCTACACGACGCATGCATATTAACGTTATTTAACGAACTTAATGAACTAATATCATGCATCTTGTGAGTTTAGACTTAGAGGCATAACTTGTATATATATACCTGGGTACTTAGACATGGCACAATAAAGTAAGTGCTCGCGTCGTCATACGAGAACCGGACTATCTGCATGGCTGTACTGATTCTGATTCGAGAGCTTTGCTTTTCCTGAACATAGAGCTCTATGATGTGGGTCTATCTCATACATAGCACGGACTATTGAAGCTCACCCTACGATCAGCGGAATATATTGGACCGGAATTAATCCAGCATACACAGAGACCGGGCCATGGATATTTACCGCCGCTGTTCTTTCCTTATCTATCTTTTCATGTGGCTGTTGTATGTTCTCAACCACGTTGACGTTGACAATTTGAAGAAGACATCGAGATCTGCGCTTCCATGACGACTGCCTTGATTTTCGAGACATGACAGAGTAACAAACAGATGACAGTTCAAGTACATATCGAATGATCTATAGGGTCTATGCTCAGAGAACTAACTGCAGAGATGATCTAGAAGTATCGGCAGTGTAATCGTTTGTAATCGTAATCTTCAATTTCCTAAAGCGCTACTCTAAAGCTAAGCGCATGGCACCAGCTTATTCACGAGCGCTGCGTCGAATCTGAAGAGATCGGTGTCCATCGGAGGTCGACTTCGGTTGCCAGAAAGACCATAGAGGCAGAGCAGTTGTTACGGCGGGTTTCGCCGAGGACGAGAAAGCTGGGAAGGAGGAGGATCGGATGGATCAGGGTAGGAATTCTTGAAAAGGTGAGACTTCAATTTGAAGTGAAAGCCTGTGGGGGTGATGAGCAGAAGAGCCTGAGGCAGATGACGGTGAGTGAGTGAGCGGTGGCATTGGACCCATTGGTGGTGGAACTCAAAATATGCGGAATTCAGGTGAAGTTCGTTCCAGAGTCATTTTCCGGTAAATGCATAAATTGACAATTCAGCTGTCCCCGGTCATTTCTAAGAAAACAATGCCTAGTCTGATCATGCTAAGTGATTAGATTAAAACGTTATTGATCAGTCAACAATTTAAGACCTTTGAAAGTAATTCAGAGCAATAAAATAATTTATTACAATTTATTTTGAATTTAAAATGTTCCACTCCGTTACCGTCCCTAGGCTATAGTACATATTGCTTTCGTCTACAATTTCAAAATGATTTGCATTAAACCAAAAAATGTGACTGTTTCTTTTATAATAAACATAATTGCATATTTCTAAATACAACTTAGAAACTTACAACTTCAGTATAATTTTTAAAAATATATTTTAACTTGTCCCCGGAAAATTATGTCCGCTCCGTTAAAATGTAAAAATTATCTCGTATCTCACAACCCTTCCAGTTCTTTGGTCCCGCTACTTAACACATCTCTTCTGTGAAGATCTATGTAAGTAAGTATGTCTTAATACAGGATCTGAATGCTAAGACAAATTTCTTACAAATTTTCATTTATTACGTACCTCATGTGTTTTTTCATAATACATCCACTCCGTTACTGCATTTTGGCAATGATTATGAATAAATATAATTTAAATAATATTTTTAATATAACATTTATAAGCTATATAATGAGTGTACCGACGATTAATGTGGACGCATGAGAGATAATATGATATTTACCGTGCTGATACACAATTTGTCCACTCCGTTAACTGTCCACTCAGTTACCATAAATGTGACCCTTGAGGTACTAAAATTTATTCCACTGTCAGGATAAGTCGTCTACTTAAATTATCATTTCTAATACAACTTATATAACAATATATGACATTTTAAATAAATTTTTGCTTCGGCAGACTGTTTTTTTTAAAGTTCACTTTTCACATTCTGTGCTCAATTCTCGACAAATGGTAACGGAGCGGAACTTTTTATGGTAATTTTTTATGTAATTTTGATGTTATGAGCAGATTTTTAAGACAACATCATAAATATTTTAATGTTTTTTTGTTCATTTGATCACTGGTAATGATTAGCTGAAGTGATTTTTATTTTGTTATTTGGCCAAAAAAAAATACAGTCAACTTTACGTTGATTAGATTCCCTATTTTTCTTTCGGTAACGGAGTGGAACTTCTTAACAAAATTTAAAATGTGATGGAATTAAATAATCATTTGTATTGTAATTTCTTTTATATTTATTTTATAAACATTAATACTAAGAACATATTGGCATGTCAAACTACGCAGTAGGAAGCTGTCTACTATATATAAATAGCTCATATGTTTTGGTAACGGAGTAACGGAGTGGACAAACATTCCACTCCGTTTTTCGTAGGGCTATTTTCTTTCTGCTAAAAACTTCATAATTTTACATATTAGTGCAAAACCAAATATATATTAGTGAAATAGAAATATTCAAGATTTGCTTCAAACAAAAATCAATGTAATTTGCCCAAAAAATTTTTTTGCTTCTTCAATTAGTGAATGTGACATATTACCGGAAAATGACTCTCCAGAGTCGAAGTGAAGGGCGTAACTTTAGTCTAAAAAGTGGGTGGCACCATGCAATTTCTTACATAGACGAAGCAAGGCGGGGACTGCGATCTCTGGGAAGCCACAATAATAAAATATTGATTGGCATTGGTCAAAATGTGGGGTACGGTACCCCAGTCCAAAAAGTGTGGGCGTACGGGTACCCCTCGTACCCCCACAAATTACGCTTATGGGGATATGGATCGGTTGGAGAACTTGAGGCGAGTAGTGACTGGGGGACGGGAGAGAGTGAGATACGAAGATAACAGGTAAATGTAAATGCACACGGTTTCATATAGAGACCTTGTGGCCTCGACCCAGCTCAGTTTTCAGTGAATTAATCGGGTGAGATCATTCACCACCGCTGCCCGTTTGAATGGGCGCCACGCCATTAAGGTTCCCGTGTACGGACCGTGCTAGCCCGAGATTTAAATCTCTTAAAGAAGCCACTTTTTGGAAGCGAACCGCGATCCGCATGCTCTCTTATACAGAGAAGTATGGGATGCAGCCTACGCTCTTAGCCTCTTACCGATGTAGCTATCTGGGCCAGTAGACCGAGGTGCTGGATAATGAAGAGTTCGCGAAGGTAGTTTGGCTGGGAGTATTGTAGTGAGTTGTAGGTTAGCGATAGGACGTTGAAGTGGATGCGTTCAGGGATTTTCTGTCAGTGGAGTGATCTAAGAATGGAGTGATATGATGACGCTTGGGTGTCCTGGCGACGGCGCCGGCGAAAGAATTTTGGACGAGTTGTAGACACTTGATTTGGGTCGATTCACTGGATTGATTTGGTCAAGTAAAATGAAATTACAGTAATCAAGCTTAGAGTGGACAATGGAGGTAGCATAGTATATGCAGTTTGAAAGTCAAGCATGGGTCGAATGCGGCGGAGGTCACGAATATGCATGAAGCAAGTGCGCGCAGTGGCGGCGATCTTGTTTGACAGGTGGGGGGGGGGCACTTTGGAACTGATCTGGTGAAAGAAGAGTTTTGAACTGATCTGGTGAAAAAAGAGGTAAAAAAATTTTTGGGGGGTTTCCTCAAAATTTGGGGGGTCCGATGTATGGCGTGTCCCCCCCCCACTCTTAAAGGTGGGGGTCTTGTCCCCCTCGATGCCCCCGGGATCGCCGCCCATGAGTGCGCGGGAGGTTGGAGGCTGGTAGAGGTTGGAGATGCGAGTAGAGCATAAATGTGGATCAAAGGTAACGCCAAGATTGCGCACAGGTGAGTCCGATGTGAAAATGAGAGATGAAGAGCTGGTGGGCAGGTGTGTGGAAGGGTTGGGGACTTTCTTGATCTGATCTGGGACGCCAAAGATAATAAATTCGGTTTGGCAGGGTTGAGGCAGACAAGGTTGGAGGACATCTATTTAGAGATTAGGTTGACCCCTTCGAGTAGTTTAGCAATGGAGGTTTAGAAAGAGCTAGGGGAGAAGGATATGAAGAGTTGGGTAGCGTCTGCATAAAGATGGTGGTCAACAGAAGAGGATTTTAAACACAGAGAAATATCCTGAGGACCAGGTCCTATGGAACATTCAATGCACATAATATAAGGGTATCTATGCTGAGGTGTACGAGCCATAGGTTACCATCACTGGTCACCCATCCAAAGAGTAAATTTAAATGTACATGTTTTCTATAGCGACTGCATAGCCTTGACCCTGCTCATCTTAAATGAACTGATGGGGGGAGATCCTTCACCACCTCTGCCCCTTTAAGTGGGTGCCATGCTATTTAATGGATCTGTGTATGGGCCGTGCTAGCCCAATAAATAAGCAGATAAATAAGCCAACATTGGGAGCCAAACCGGCATCTTCACACACAAAGGCTGATGGGATGAACTCTAGCTTGTGTGAGATGCTGTGCTACCCGTTAACGATTGCCAAATTACATCAGTGAGAGCAAGCACAATCACAAATGTCGAATATCAATCTCAGAAGAACTGTCTTCATCAAATTGCCTTTTCTTAGGCCAGTATATGTATACAATAGGATGAAAATGTTGCAGTCCAGTGTTTGTGAAAGAGACATGAATTCTTAGCAGATCTCTATTAAATATAACCAACTGACAGCTTGCAATTTACAACACTTTCTGTACATAAAATTTACAAAAGTAAATTTAGGATCACTTAAGAGCCACACGCTCTCTGCTCCAAGCATCTCAGATGGTCTAAACACTTCTCCAAGTACATACAAAAAGGAACACACAATGCCACATTCATTAAATTATCTGCTAGAAAGCATTCACAGAATTCCATTGTCCCAGGCTAGAAAAAGAAAGACAGAAATCCAAACTGCAGACAGAAGACTTTACATTTAAAATCTAGAAGCTTAAGAATAACTGTACTGTTAAGTACTAGACTATTTCATTCATGGGCGTCCACAGGAAAGGAAAATATTGTAGGGGGTGCAAAATATTTGTAAGGGTGAGGCAAAGTGATGTTTTTGCACAGAATAGCTATGTATGAACACAGAAAACTTTAAAAATAAATAAGGTCAAGGACTTTACCTATGTAATTAAGTGTTTCTTCACATTGAAAATTATGTTGGGACTGTTGTAAAAATCATAATAATCAAGATTTTTTTTAAATATGCACAAAATCCTGGGGCAAATACCCCCTTGCCCCCTCTGGACGCCATTACAATGGTTTATGTTCTATGTTCAGTAAGAAACAGCACGTTTAACAGTCCACATGTCAAGAACAAAATCCGATGAGTTAAAAGCCTAAATGTCTTAAATGTCATTTACTCATTCAGAATTCTGGTTTTCTGTCACAATTCTCAGCTGACTTTATGAATTTATCCATTATTCATTTTAACATCTGTAAGCTGAACATCAAGCACCAATCTTCAACACTTTGTAGCCAAACTATTTCATTCTGACTCACCCATCCTTCATTTGCTTTATCTTCTCATTCCAAATTAAACGGTTTCATTGTTTGTGTCACGATGCTTGGAAACTTGCAACTTGAACATCGAATTCTCATCTATCTTTGAATTCAATTGATATTCGACATTCTACCTTCCATGGTCTCTGCATGACCTTCTCTCATTCATTAATGGTTCCTGTTGCCTGGCTTCAAAGTGCACCCATGACCTATTCTAAGTGCACATCTTACTTAATCTGCGAGAGGCATCATCAAATTTCAGTTCTAGTGTTATGTATTGTACAGGCAATTTTTCAGTATGCAAAGAAGTGTGCTCCAAAATTTCGTAGTGTTAGCAGGAATAACTAAGTATGTCAACCAGTTACAGAAAATAAGCACCAATACAAAACTACATGTAGTTCCAAGATGCTGCTTGATTTAATTTTGATAGTTTTAACATGGAACCAAAAATGATTTCAACAAATAAACAAGTACTGTATCGAAATAATATTTCTTATTAAAATATGTGCCCCATTGTCACAAGAGGTTTTTCACATTGTGTTCTTTGCAATCCTATCAACATAAGTTGACAGCAACACAAAAGCACAAAAATGCCTTTGAAACTGTTTCTCTCAGAGTCAGTATTTAATCATGCAATCCAACTGAAAATGACTGAATCTGCACTGACCAGTCTGACCCATTACAGCTCTTCAGAGGAACTGGTCAACATTTGGGCAAAGGTCAAATGGGGTCATGAGTCCCCGAGATCAACATGACATGGCAAGGTAAAACTGCTCCACGCACTTAAATCCTGCAGTCAACGGAGGTCACTGCTAGTTCACGGACTGGTCAAGCCGTGACTTCCACACATACAGCGTCGTTCCACAGGCAGTTATCAGGCAACACTGTGATGGATGATATGAAATAGAATGAAGAACTGAAGCAGACTCATGTTCCAGTTGACCAACCACTTTACCCTGTTTTAAAAACAATTTAAAATACACAGCTATGCAAGTATATCTGTTGAAAAAATCATCTCCTGTATTTAAATTTGATACCTCCATAGCAAATCTCAATTGTTGGTGTCGGGTCAGAAGTCACAAGAAAGGGCTTTATGATAGCTTAACGACTCCATGAGGCAAGTAAATGTACAGATGAATTCACCAGCTTCATCAAATAATTTACAGATCATACACGTCACTACCTTGAAGTTGGAGGTGAATTCTCCTCACATAAGAGAATATTTGAAATTGATACCATAGGAAAATGAAAGCACATCAGCTGCCTGATATAACTGACTGCCTAAAAGTTAAAGAGTAAAGCATTAGCTGCATTTAAACCCATCCATGAATGAATGACTGAATGACTGAGTGAATGAATGAAGATCAACATTAGCAGAGAAGGCAAAGTAAAGAAACATAAGATTTATATAACTCCAGTCTCCACAAATTCGAGTGTTTGAGAGATGGTTGTTTCTCAGCCTCTACATGCAACAAAAGGCCTTCTTTACTCTCTGTCTTGTGCCTCATCACGTGTTAACCCAAAGACTACATTTAATTAACCCTTAGTTCAAAAGAAGGCAGAACTTACAATTCTGGAATTGTCTGTCAGCAAAATATAAGGATTCCTGCCAGTCCATTATTTCTGACAGAAGAAAAAACAACAGACGACAAATACGCAGCAACACATTATCGCTCTTGCCTGTTACCACAGCAGCGATTACCACAGCAGCGATTACCATAGCAGCCACTTACACTGACGAGATCCCAGATGAAGACGAATCCATCTTCAGATCCAGACAGAACCTGGCGATCGTTGCTGCTGATGACGCTTTCGACTCTGTACTCCGTGTTCTTGTGACCTGTGTATCTGAAGATTTAAACATCAACCTCTGTTATGTTGCAACCATCACAGTAGCAGTTAAACAAACTAGAATAACAATACTGAATACAACAGATCTCAGTTCAATAAAGATACTAAGACTCAATAGAAAGCAACCCTTAAAAATTAACTCCTCTTATTTTAACTGAATTAATGTATTAACAGTTTAGCATTAAATCTACTGGCCCCAACAACCAGTCAACCATGACTGTGTCGTCACAACTGCCACAGGCTGACCATATCTCAGCTTTGCTTACAGGTGCAAACAGTAGTTTTAGTCAAGTTTGTGTTCTAGACCACAGCTGAATGTTAACGTCTGGTTTTTCTTGGAACTGGATTTGGTTTTGAAGGTCTTAGTTGCAATTTAAACTGGTCTTGGATTTTGGCTATATTTGAACTTTTGTTCAAAATTAAATTTTGGACTTGGTTACAACTAGATTTCTGGTTTGCACAATATTGGGTCAATATGGTGTTTGATGTTAAAATGTAACTGAACTTTGGTGTTAGCCATAACTGAAGCTGGCTTATGGCCAACACTAAATTTGGGTACAGACTTGCAATAAAACTTCGTTTTAGCCACAACTGAAACAGATGTAGTGTCTGGCCCACAACTGAAAGCAGAGGCACACTGCTTTCTTAAACTTGAACCATGATGCAAAGACTGTAATCCTGCAGTCTTCTCTTGTGACTTGCGCTAGCTAAATAGTCCTACCAATCAACATAAAGGACACAGACTTTACTCTAGAAATGCAATATCCAAGAAAACAGCTCTGCCACTGAGAATTAACAAACAATAAATTCAGGAGATTGTGCCTCACTCGTTCAGCAGTTCTCCAGACTCCTTGTCCAACAAGCGCAGTGTATTGTCAAGGGAACTCGTCAGGACACACTGGCCATCTCTCGTCAAAGTCACACAGGTAACTGGACCTCAAGTACAAAAATATAACATAAAAACACTCAACATCAACTGAGACGACTCCAAACCCCTAATGACAGCTGAATACAGAACAAAGCAGCTGAATAAATGTATAGATTCAAATACCAGTCATTCTAATCCAATCCACCCTGAAGACTTTTACAGCATCAATCGCTTTCAGGTGAAACCATAGACCATACAGACAATGGAGATCAAAGCAACCAAAAGACAAGTAACAGTAGATAAGCAAGCAGAAATATTCTATAGCATAATCATCAGCAAATTGGAGGGTTGGGTCCAGGAGTCAGAGTTCAAATCACCACTATGACAGAAAGATAAAATTTCAAGAATTCTCTTGTATTTGCATTTGTAATTGCAAATTTATACAGTACACAGGTCAGTCCCACATAAAAAAATTAAAGGCTCTCTTGACTGAACAGCACAAAACCATGATCAAATAGAATGGTTAACAAGTGCTATTGGAAATGAGGCAACGAAAAACCAAGAAGCTCAAGTTGCAGTTTGCAAGGCAACTTATTCCAGAAAGCTGAGCCGACAACAGCAAAACTTTTATGTTGGGTCTTGAAAGTTTGGGTCGGTGGGAAACCAAGTCATGTTGCGCAGCATAGAGAAGAACTGCAGCTGGTCAAGGATGGAAAAGACCAAGACGCATAGCTGCATAAGATAAGACACAGTTACGTTACTCATAAGCACTCTGATCTTAAACTCAATGCATTTTTGAATGGGTAAACAGTGCAATTCCTGGCCCATGAAACTCAATATACGCCAAAACCTAGGAACACCACTGATTAGCCGAGCCACAGCATTTACAACAGACTGTAACTGATTAATGCGGTAAAAGTAAGGTCTGCATAAATGGATGCATATGAATGCCACATGATAATAACTTACTGCCTATAAAGTCAGAGACGAGTTCTCCACTGCGAATGTCGTAGCGACGAACATTGCAGTCCGCTGATCCAGTCAGAATTTCATGGTCTGACACGAAGATTGAAGTTACACTGTCCTTGGATTCTTCGAGGATCTATGAAAATAAACCAACAACAGAGTGAAGTGGCTAAAAATAACTATTAGTTGATCCCTTCCACTCAGGTGCTCAAACTCAAAGCATTCACAGACAGTTGCCAAATTGACACTGAATGGCCATTTTTATTATCCACTACACAGCCAGCACATAGCAAACTGGATGGTAATAACTAATTAAAGTAAATACTTTGAAAGTATTATTTATTTAGTTAAAGCACTTATTATGCTCATAAGATCAGTAAACCTGAATCTGAGGCACAGAAGTAAGTTTGCTAGGGACCAAGATGGAGTCTGCAATGGCCAGAGTAAAATATTGGGTCTTGACTAGAGATTTAAATGATGGTAGCCTTGAGTTGGCAAGTTGGGCCTTTTGCCCAGTATCGGAAGATTGCAACAGTCTAGAAGGGCGATATGGCATTGGCAATCTATTGAGATATGATGAAAGGGTCATATTCTGGGCCTTAAAGATAAGGCTTGCAATCTTAAACTTAATACACCCTTCAAGAGGAAGCCACGGAAGATCATGAAGGTGATCAAATTCATTTGATGAAGAATTCAAAAAGTTCTGTTAGTTCAAATAAAATTCATAAACATGTTGTTTTATGTCTATCATCCAAGCTGTATTAATTTTTGTAGATATATGAAATGTCTTGATTGTATAAGAGTGTGAATCTATTCTCAGACCTGAATGGGATCTGGTCTCTTGCTGCGACAATCCCAGATACGTATGCTGCCATCTAGTGACCCAGACAAGACTACATTGCCATCTTCGTTAAAGCGAACGCAGTTGATACGACCTAAAACAAGACAAGTCACCTGCATAACGTCTAACTTGTGCTCAGTCAGGTCCACACGATCCAATCAAGTAGTCCTTTGCTCAGGCACAGAAATGTGAACAATAGAGAAGCAGAATTTTAGTCTGATTCCCAAAGGTACCATAACTTGCTGCATTAACTTGTACGTGTATGGCAGCAGCCCATGTTATGCCCATTGCTAGATACATGGGAAAGTTAAAGGCAGAAGCAGAGTTAATGAAGACTGATAAGAAGAGACAATAACATCCAGCATGATAGGAGAAGTTAAACGATCATTTATGGCTTGCATCAACAAAAATCCTCAGATGCATCTTTCTGGGTTTAAGGATCTATCTGCTGAAGGTACAAATGCTAGACCAGAAATTCAATAACGTTAACTATTTACAGGTTAGAATATTTGACTGTGCAATGCAGAAAAGCAATTGCTTTTTGACTTCAATGTATATAGGTTCAAGTCTACTTATAAATGAAATACATTAGAGAAACTGTTGGCAAATCATTGTATCTGTGGCAAAGTACAGGTGTTTCTGGAGAAGCAAATGTTAACTTCTCTAACCTAAGTCAGTGTTTCCTCATGTACTATTACAGCTTCATCTGTGTGCGAACATTTATAATACAGCACCATTTAGGAAACATTTAGCAACCTCATATCTTGGAGATACATCTTCTGCTGGTTCAGAGACAAGAAAAGGGCAGAAATGCCTCCCATTTATTGTTCAGACGTAATATAAAAATTCCTTTTCTTTAAACTGCAACAGCCGCAAACATTTTGCATTAAGTCCTGATGCACATACCAACGTGTCCCCGATATTTGCGAACAATTTTTCCAGTAGCAACATCCCACAAGAGAACTGCTTTGTCCAGACTGCATGAACAGAACTGTGCGTTATCAATTGAACTGCAAGCATCAAGAACCTCGTATCCATGGCCAGTGTATGACTTGATCATTGTACCGAGATGTGGGTTCCATAGCTTAACTGACTTATCCGCACCACAAGTCAGACAATAATTTCCATCCACTGAAATAAAAAACACCAGTAAATCATCACTGCCTAAAAAAGTTAGTAAGATCCTTCTTTGCAGTAACAACTATGCATTGACATTGACTGCTGTATTCTGGCCTGGACTAATCATAATCACAATCAGGAATTTCTACAGTGCCGCATCAAGAGAAACTGCTCCGAGGCGCAACAGACCTGACATCGCACGACCACAATGAAAGAGAATGGATTTCAAGCACCCTTACCGAGCAGACGCAGAGAAAGGCCAAGGAGTTCATGGAGGTTACTAAGCAACTTATTCCAGAAAGATGGACCAACCACAGTGACGCTTCATTGCTGGACTGTGGAAGTTTGGGCCAACAACTATATTATCTTGCACAGCAGAGCAAGGAAATCTATGGCTAGGAAGTGACAAGACCAAGACAAGATGGACCACAGCCTGCAATAGAATTGTGCAAGAGAAGAGCATTAATTCTCTCCCTATGTCTGTGCGCTCTACTCAGTCACTTGTGTCATTTTGTTCTCAACTTAAAACTTATCTCTTTCGAATTGCTTATCCACCATAGGCTGCCTCTCTGTCTCATGGACTGATCTCCTGATTATTGACCCCTGATTACGGCTTGGTTTTAGAGTGCCATCGGTTGATGCCTTGTGCATTAGACACTGGCGCAATAGAAGTTATTATATGAAGATTTATACAGTGCAAGTTAACTACATGACTAAATACACCGCATAAGTGCTAGTACTGATTACAATTACAATCTCAAACTCTCAGGACAGGCCTTTCCATCTGAGGCTCAACAAGTATTGTCCTGCAAGTAACCTGCTCTCTATCTGACTAAGTGAATTAGTCCAGTGACAGGCAGCATTCCATAATGTGCAATGAAATACCATCCCGAAACACAGATACTCTGCAGCAGAAGACAGAAAGCTCAAAAATAACAGACTTGTCTATAGTGGAAGAAAAACATAACAGAATAATCGAGCAAATGTGACCAAAACAAATTTAACAAATTGACATGATAAGCAAGGACCATGTATAGCATGAAATTCAATGGTATTCATTCATTCAATCATTCTGGAAATTTATATAGCACCTCTTCAAGAGACCTCCTCAGAGGCGCTCCCAGCCCAGCCATGGCTAAAGAGAGAGGACTTGAGGAGTTGGAAGAAAGCAGGTGAGTTATTCCAGAGGAAATAGGATAAGGCGAATGGAAGCCCATTCCAGGTACATGGGCCAACAATCGGTGTTGTCCGACTATGAAGCGGGCCCAAGGCACCAAGAGACCAAAACGCCCTTAGTCGCAGAGTGCAAGGCTCTGTGAGAGGTTAAGTAAGAAACTGGGTGACAGAGTTCAGATGGGGCGCTGCTGGAGAGACACTGCCACACAAGTGCTGCTATCCCAGTGCTTCCCAACCTTTTTTCAACCACGGCACACTTTCTAAGAACCATTCACCATGCGGCACATTGCTATTATGTATATACTTCTTAAATATAGGGGTGCTCGGTAGTGCAGTGATTAGCGCGAGGATTCAATCGAGAGGTCGGGGTTCAAATCCCACCAGGGCAGAAATTTGGTTAGAGATTTCTGTTCCACTTGCACCCCTAGCCAACTCAGCTGTGAGGAGTACACTGACCGTACACGCTCAATGGGAGGATGAGACGGCGAGGGAGATAACTGGCCACCCGCCCTCATATGCCGAGGCTTAGAAAACGAAGTCGCTAAAAACTTCATGTCCATGGCTGCCTCAAGGCTAGCTTAAGGGACTGCTCTTCTTCTATGTACAATTACTAATACAGTTATTCTGAATACCTCTGAATAGTTACCTTGAAAAGCGCGCTACATAAATGTCTTGTTGATATATAAATATATATATACATATATATTTGTGATATATATACATTAATTCATTTTAATTTAGATAAAGTAATGTTTATTTATCCACTTAGCTACACTCTTTTGAGTCTATAAAGGTGAATTAGTGATAAAGCAATGTCATTATGTCGACGTCAGTACTGATAATCAGGAATTGCCAACCGTTCTTTTAAAAAGCCAGTATAACCGGGACAAATAAAAATTAGAAGCAGACTATAAACCAGAATGAAAAACCATGGCTAATGGGACGGTTGACTTTGCAAAGAACGTGACATTCTGTTAATAAGAGCTTGAACGACGGTTGAGAAACACACTCGTAAGTCGTTTCAACTGACTGTAAACACCCTCTGTGTTTCGTTTTGATTTGTGTCATTCCTGAAAATGCCATTTCACACAGGTAAGTAGTGCAGAAGGGCAGCAGTATGCCTACCGCTTTGGCACCTAACAAGGTGTATTCCTTCTCTATTCCTTCTCATAATCCAGAAGTTTGTTAAATTAATTTCTGCGAACTTAGGTCGCAGTGTTCTGTTAGCTGCAATGTCAATCAGCTGTTCCTTTTCCGAAATCTGTAGCTGGTGATGAAATGAGTTTCTGACCCAGTCTTTGTCAGAGACATTTAAACTTGGGAAATAATAGTGTAACTTGTCTTCCAAATCTGATAAATGCTCAATAACAATGTCACGTAACACAACTGCACATGGATCAACTTCAATTTCTCTGGCTCAATCTAGGTCTTTTGCCTCCACTGGCCCTGCTCTTTGGAATGAGCTTCCTCCGTTCGTTCGTTCTTCTATTCTCTCCGGTAATGTCTCTTCCTCTTTTACCTTTCTTAAAACTTGCTTTTTCTCTCGGGGTCTCTCGCACTGGGAGCGCTTCTGAATGGCCCTCCTGCTAGAAGCACTTTATAAATATCCAAATACAATACAATACAATACAATACAATTGCGCGAAGAAACATAGAGATTGAATTTGAAAATACGATGACGCAAAGATGCGTAATAATGAAGCTTACTGACGATGATGTCATACACATAATTTGACTGCACCAATTTATCAGCATGGAATAGCGCATAATTATGATCAAGTAATATTATTTTGATTGAAAACTTCTGATTTCCGACATTCGGCCGCGGCACACTTATACCGCGCTCGCGGCACACAGGTTGGGAAGCACTGTGCTATCCTATAGGAGATGCGCTCTGAGGCACAAAGCCAATGCAGGACGTCACGCATGTAGGCAGAGGCTGAGGCATATTTTGGAATACGTTCAATAAGTTGAACAGCAGAATAAAGGACCCAGTCAAGTCACCCTATTAGTCCCTCAAGTGGAGTGACCGACACGGACTGAGAAACAGTGGTCGACTCTACCAGTGACAAAGGCAAGGACTAAGATGACCGCAGCATCATGGGAGAAGGACTTCAGTACAACACGCAAGTGCCGGAGCTGGTAATAACAGTTCCGCATGACCAAGTTAACGTGCTTAGAGAGGCTAAGCTCTTGATCCAGTGTAACCCCATCCCCATTCTCACCAAGAGCGTCCTAGAAGGAGCTCTTACCTCGCTTCCATTACCCAAAGGAAAGAAGTATTCCGTTTTCTGCGCCTATGGTTAAATTGGTTCTTTGACTTTGCGTTTAAAGGCGCTGGAGAAATGCCGAGATTTTGCTTGTTACTTACCATTGAAGCGAACAGCACGAACAGCGCCTTGCTTACAGTTGTACGATCCAACCAATTTCTCTACAACTTCGCTTTCTTTCGATTTTGCCATTTCAAACTAAGTTACTTTGCCAAGACATTTTAGCAAGTGGTGAAACTTAATAGCTAGTTGTGTTTACCATAACTTATAGTCCGATAATATCGCTCAAAATGGTGTGCTGCATTCCTTTAGCGCTATTGGTTTCAAGAAGAGCCGTGATGAATGTATGAAATGTATAGAGCTCTATTCATAGGCGCAGACTCTGGGGACAACCGGGGCACGCGCCCCTCCAATAATTGAGGAGGCATCACCCCCAAAAAATTGAGAGGAGAATTTCTTGAAATATTAAAATATTATGTTTCAATAGGCCTATAGGTAGTATAGGCCTAGACAAATTTCTTCAAAAACAGAGACAAAGAACTGAAATACTATCAGAAATTCATAATGAAAACAAAGATTTATTAATTTATACTTTCAGTATCACCAACGCTATGTCAAATCAGAGGGGTTTTTCCAGTGAGTAGTCCAAAAGAGGTCCGAGTCTGGTTTCCATGGGTCCAGATCAAGTAGGCATGCAGAGCAGCTGTTAAGGCGAGTGTAGTTTAGGGCGACAGGAAAATGGAAGTCGCAGGTTCAGATGAGTCAGTGTAGGTGAGAAAGAAAATATAGTCAGAAAAGGTGAGACCAGTTTTGAGTGGAAAGTCCGGGGGGTAATAGATAGCGCAACATGATGAGCAGGATGGAGGACGGGTTGGAATGATGATGGAGGAAAAGAGAATCTGCGGAATTCAGGAGAGATCGTTTCAGAGGCGTGGTGCTGTGTTGGATAGCCTATAGCTCGATCGGTTGGAGAACTTAAGATGAGAATAATATGACTGGGGGCCGAGACAGAGGAGGCGCGGGTGGTGCGGGGAGTCGTAGGTAATTAGTTATAGGACTTTGAAGTGGATTCGCTCTGGAATTTTTAGCCAATGGAGTGATTTGAGGATGGGAGTCATATGATGATGTTTGGCCATTCTAGTGAAAGCCCTGGCTAGTGAGTTTTGGATAAGTTGCAGACGCTTGATTTGGAGTAATCAAGCTTTGAATGAACAATGGAGGTAGAAATGGTGGAGGGAGTTTTAAGGTCGAGCATGGTCAAGGGGTGATGGATTCTGTTTTGAAAGGTTAAGGCAGATCAGGAGTCATGGATGACACCCACTGTAAGATTAGGTTAACCACGTTGATTAATTCTGTGATGAAGGTGGAAAAGAGCTTGGGGAGTAGGATTTGTAGAGCTGGGCAGGGCCGTAACTTTGGTCTAAAAAGTGGGGGGCATCAATTTCTTACATACACGAAACAAGGCTGAGACTGCGATCTCTGGGAAGGCATAATAATAAAATATTCAGTGTCATTGTTCAAAAAGTGGGGGTACGGGTACCCCTCGTCAGGGGCGGATCCAGGGGGCCAATCCGGCCATGGCCCCCATTTGAAATTTTTATTTATTTTTGACATGTGTTTTATGGGCGTTTTATGATCTTTACACAGGCGTGGCCCCCCCCCTCATGTAGGCGTGGATGAGTAAAATGTACACAGAACGTAGATGTAAAAGGTTAATGACTAAAAAAAAAAAAGGTCATCAACTTTTTTTGGAGATGACTACAAAATTTTTTGGCCCCCCCGAGAGACCTTCTGGATCCGCCCCTGCCCCTCGTATCCCCACAAATTACGCCTATGCAGTGGCGGCGATCTTGTCTGAGAGGTGGGGGGGACAAAGTCGGCCACGATCTCGTCGACGACCATTTTTTAAAATCTTGTCCCCCCCAAAAAATTTTCTGCCACTTCATCTCCAAAAAATTTCGCTTTCATCTCCGAAAAAAGCTGATGACCTTTTTTTAGTCATTAGCCTCTTTTTAAAAATTGTTCCCAGTGGAAAAATTTTTTCGTCAGGATCTCATTCATCTTCCAAAAATCCCAAAAAATTGTCAATGTCATCTTCAAAAAAAGTTGATGACCTTTTTTTTAGTCCTCCACCTACTTTTGTGACTTTTCCATGCCTTCAAAAAAAATTACTCACGACTTTTGTTAGCTATTCGTCTCCACAGAACTTTTTGGGCCTTTTTTCATTTCATCACTTTTTTCTTCAAATTTTGGGGGACACTTCTGCTAAAAAAAACAACTTTTCTGGTCAAAAAGGCACTCAAAACTCATTTTCGCCCTTACACACAATTGCATTTCTTGCCCTTTTTTGATGTATCTTCAAAATTTGGGGGGTCCGATGTATGGCGTGACCCCCCACCCCCACTCTTAAAGGTGGGGGGTCTTGTCCCCCTCGGTCCCCCCTAGATCGCCGCCCATGCGCCTATGGAGCTGGGTGTCGTCTGCTTAGAGAAGGTGGGCAACAGAGAAGGACTTTCAGATATGGCCTAATTAGGAGGGGAGGGGATAGAGTTATGGTAACACTCATGGCCAGGAGAGCAGCAGGAGAGCAGCAGTAGGCCTACGCGGTTCAATTCCCGCAAGCCCCTTCGGGCGGGCGCCTTGCATGGCTGCCATAACGTGTGTTTAGTTAAGATATTGATAATTGTACTGTCATGTCTCAATGTAATCTTACTGCGTTTGTCGGTTTGAATTAATAAAGAAAAAGATTATTATTATTATTATTATTATTATTATTATTATTATTATTATTATTATTATTATTATTATTATTATTATTATTATTATTATTATTATTATTTTTAAATGAACAGCAACAGAGAGAAGCTTTTCAAAGCTGAAACTTATAAATAAATACTATTTGCGATCAATCAGTCAAGACTTTCCGATCTTGCAATATTATCAACTGAAAGTGATTTAATTGATGTATTATTATTATTATTATTATTATTATTATTATTATTATTATTATTATTATTATTATTATTATTATTATTATCATTATTATTATCATTATTATTATTATCATTATCATTATCATTATTATTATTATTATTATTATTATTATTATTATTATTATTATTATTATTATTATTATTATTATTATTATTATTATTATCATGGGCGGCGATCCCGGGAGGTCGAGGGGGACAAGACCCCCCACCTTTAACAGTGGGGGGACACACCATACATCGGAACCCCCCAAATTTTGAACAAACACCAAAAAAAGTCGTCAAAGTTTTTCGTACTCAGGTTAAAAAATTGTTCGCGCATCAGCGCGAAAAATTTTTTTACACCTCTTTTTTGACCAGATCAGTTCAAAACTCTTTTTTGACCAGATCAGTTCCCAAATGTCCCCCCACCTCTCAAACAAGATCGCCGCCACTGATTATTATTATTATTATTATTATTATTATTATTATTATTATTATTATTATTATTATTATTATTATTATTTAAAGCGTGGTGTACAGGATGAAGAGGAGTGGACTCAGGATGGAGCCTTGAGGTACACCGCAGGAGAAAGGGAGGGGTTGCGAGCAGTGGCTGGAGGCTTTAACAGAAAAGACAAGCACTGGAGCCAGAGTAGAGCAGTGCCAGAGACGCCAAACCAACTTGAACAAAACTTATAAAACGTTTTTGTAATATATATAATTATATATTTCAGTTAAATATGTTTCTTTTAGTCCTGCTGGTTAACTGGCGAACTTGGACTGAAAGCTGCGTTTAACGAGGATCGAATGAATTGCAGTGAACACAGTGAAGCCTCTGAGACTCGACGACTGTCCACACACCCATGACCCAACAATATTTTCATTGTTTTAGTCTCTGCATATGAAGTGGGGTGGCCAGCCTCCTGTTCAGGCATCCTGATCTTCCCACTGACAGTATACTCTAATTGCTGAATTTGGGTGCAAGTATTGTATTGTATTGTATCTAAACATTTATAAAGCGCCTCTCACAGTATTCGCTAATCAGAGGCGCTCCCAGTGCGAAAGACCCAGTGAATAGAAAGAGGTTTTAAGACAGCGGAACGAGGCACTTGGGCCACCAGCTAATAAAGAGGCACGTGTCAATGGAGGAAGTTGATTCCATAGAGCAGGACCAATGCAAGAAAAGGCTCGAGTTTTGGCCATAGAGGTCCTGGCTCGTGGTACAAGAAGATCATGTCGATTAAGCGATCGCAATGGACGGAGGGAAGTAGCTGAAATTGGCAGACGAACAATGTCACAGAGGTACTTGGGTGCTAAGCCTGTACAGGACCGAAGGACTAAAGTGAGAACCTTCAGCTGAATCCGAGCAGTAAGGGGAAGCCAATGAAGATGATCGAACATGAAAGAGGAAATATGAGACCAGCGAGGAAGTCGGGCTATTAATCTGGCTGCAGCATTTAAAACAGTCTGGAGGGGGGAAAGACGGACTTTTGGCAGCCCAATCAAAACAGAATTACAGTAGTCAATTCTGGAGCAGATGAAGGCATGGATGATAGTGGTAAAAACGGAGGAGGAGACAGAGCGTCGGATTGCTCTAAGTCGTCTCAAGTGAAAGTAAGAAGAACGGGTAAGATTAGCAATGTGTTCAGAAAAGGTGAGCATACTGTCAAGGACAACACCAAGGTCACGGACACTAGAGAGAAAAGTGAATGACGGGAATTTCTCAGCAAGAAGTGGGAAGTCTAGTTTGAGGAGCTGCTGACGAGTACCAAACCATATAAGCTGCGTCTTAGTTGGGTTCAAAGAGAGACGATTAGAAGACAGCCACAGGTGTAAATCACGTGAGAGAGCATCAATGCGTCCAGTTAGTGCAAGCTGTGCAGAGGGAGTGCCATGAACGAGCGCTTGGGCATCATCTGCATAAAGATGACCAGTTGATAAGTGCTCAGCAAATATAGCGGAAATGTCAGCCGTGTATATGAGGTAAAGGAGAGGGCCTAAGACAGAGCCCTGTGGCACCCCAAATTTAACTCTGACCCAATGGGTTCTGGAGTCTCCGCAAATAACCATTTGCGTACGATCAGCAAGGTAAGACCGGAACCAAAGAAGTGGAAGGCCATGGATGCCACATGAGTGCAGCCGATTCTCTATACAACTGTAAGGATTCAATTAAAGAGCACAGATACTAACTCCATGCGGCTGTCCATGTCACTGGACTGGATAAGAAAGCCAAATTACGCCCTACATAATCACGGTCTCTAAGCAGTCGGCAAATAAGCCTACAACGTAGCCTACCCTACCGATTACGATCTGTCAGTGGTCTGTCGCTAGGCATATATTTAGGACAAATTGGACTGACTGACTGACTGACAGACTGACTAAGCAATTGAAGCGATTGAGCGAGCGAGAAACTGAGTGAATGACTAAATGAGTGATTGGGTGAAAGAAAAAGATTATTATTATTATTATTATTATTATTATTATTATTATTATTATTATTATTATTATTATTATTATTATTATTATTATTATTATTATTATTTTTTTTTATTTATTTTTTTTGCCCCAAGGTACATATGATCCCTTGGGGACTTAGATATTAATTTGTTGTTATGTTATTTCCAGGAAATCAGGCCTCGTCCTCCGTTGAGTCCCTGAATGTGCCACGGAATGCGATTATTATTATTATCATTCAATTAAACTCAAGTACGCACAAATAATACAGAAGTATTCGGGAACACCATTTTAGCTCTCAAACTAAGCTTCCCTTCTCCCATAGAGATTAAGCCCACCCACCCCGCACCAGACTAGGTATGGGACCTGCTTCAGATGTCATAAAACGTATTTTTGTTACAATGAACTGACGCTAGTTAAGTACATGTTTAATGTTACTGATTGAATCTAAATGGCGTTGATTAATTATATTGGTTTTAGGTGAAATGACAAGATCTCTTCAGCGTCTGCAATCAGGTCTATCAAAGAGCACAACGACGTAGGCCTTAGTCTGGCCTAGGCCTATAATATAAAGGCCGCTGGAATTGTTTCAACGAACGATCGACTTAGACCTCGATAAAATAATTGGTTTTTCTTGATGGTAACAATTGTATTTAGAAAGCGACACTATGCTCAGAAAGCGACACAAATATTCTACGTAGGCCTATAGGGCCTACACGTATTGCAGCCATATAAATGGTTCACATTATAGTTTCTTACGGTAGAGCTAGGTGTTTGTTCTCACGAACCAAAGACACGTACAGTAGATAATCGTTACACACAAAGAATTCAGCGACGGTCTACGTACGATAGCATAATGTACGGTAGGCTAGCTGTGCAGTAGAGCTATCTATTTTAGCCTGTTTGCAATCGGCGCTTGTAATGAGGAGCTCTGGAATGTTCTGCTAAAAAGGCTCAGCTGCATCTATAGGGATTGAAACTGTGTAGCTAAAAAGTAGCACAACAACGTCTCGACTACGAAAACCTCGTTTTTTCCTGCTTCAACTTCAACCGTCGCTTGGTACTGAACTGGTGTTCATCTGGTGATGGTTCTACGCAGTTGTTCCGGGAACTCTCTTCCGATCGAAGGTCTCTGCAGTTGGTGTCTCACTGGTAATCGTCGCCTCGTCCAGTGCATCCATTGTCGTATACCGTTCGCCTTCTCTATCCTGTGGTCCATGGTGAACGTGATCCACATCGTTATCACTGTCATCACCTTCATGATTGTCACCATCTTTACCGTGATCTTTATCATCCTGCATCCAATCCTTGTCCTTCCCATTATCGTTATCGTTTTCCGACTTTCCTCCGTTAAATGTTGGAAGATTGCTGGAACGTCTTGGCTCTTCTTCTCTGTGACGGTCCAACTGACTTCTACCGGATGCGGTCCAAGTGTCTGCTGCTTCTCGGTCGGTCCAGCCGCTGGATGGCGGCAACATCTGAGCATCACAGAAATAGCCTCGCACCTGCCTGCCTCTGTAGCTGAGAGCCAATGGACCAATGCTGCACCTGGAGCCAGCCATGCACCGTGGTAAGACAACGACGCGTTCGTTGTCCTCCAGTCTACATGCAATCGACACCTACACAAAACCAACAAATCAATTAGAGAAAACACCAATTAGCCAAACACACTGTAGCTGTGCGTCTACATGTAGGCCTAAATCTCCAAAAATCTATTCGAAACACAATGCCTGTGTCAGGGAGACTTTGTAGCTTATTCACCCGATGTAATGCGCTGTATTAAATCAAGTCTGCATGCAAGTGCCAATTAGTTGTTGGTTTCGTTTGGTGCCAGATAAGAATCCGGGGGTGTTACAGCATATATAGCTAAGGTGCCTACAGGTGTGAGGGTGCGTACGCGAGTCAGTCTCAATCCATACATAATACTTTTATAGACTAAATCGTCCATTTGTGAAATGCTCCTTAGAGGTGAGGACTACGGTTGAAAGTCTCTCGCTCTCTGCCTCTAGATCTGTTTCTCTGTTGCCCCCTCTCTCTGTCTGTCTGTCTCTCTGTCTACGTCTGTCTGTCTGTCTCTCTCTGTCCTCTCTGTCTGCCTTCTTTTCCTCTCTCTAGCTGTCTCTGTCTCTTTCTCGCTAAGCTAAATATCTGGATGAATGATTTTATAGTTCGACAAGAGCAAATTCGTCTGTAGAAGAATGATGCTCGAATTACAGTTATAAATTCGAAAGGGCGTGAGGCATGCATGAAGAGAGGGTGGGTACAACAACAAGGAAGCTTAGGCCTATAGATTTTTTTATATATATGCTCTATATTAAGGTGCTTCATATATACATAAATAGGCCTACATATACACATATATAGGTCATAGGCCTAGATACACGCATACATAAATATGTAAAATACATACATACACTAACACAAACATGCACATACTTAGATACATACATACATACATACATACATACATACATACATACATACATACATCAATCAATCAATCAATATATCTTAATTTATTGGCATCAATGACAGCATTTAACCAATAACATACAACGTTCAGCATAATTACATGCAGGCAGATCACAATTTAATTAAAGGAGTTAAGCAACTTGCATCATTTGAGATAATGGCAATAAGCTTTCTGGATACATAGTACTACCATCAACGGCAATGGGTACCCCCAAAGGATGAGAGTCCCACTAAGATGGGGATACCGCATGCACATGTATCTAGTCAGTTTGATGCAATAGGGCTAGAGATCATCCTCCCATTCGTTAAAGTAGCAAAGAATTTACCAACGCAAATAGAGGAGATTGTTTAGTTAGTTTTAAAACTTAATTATCCTTAACTACAGCTCCCGTCTCCAGTGTGACATCCGCTAACAAGAGTTACTTCAAGGCAATCATGATAGATAAAGCATCCTATGATGCTGTATCGGTGGATACAAGAAAATTACGTAACCTTTTTTGAACTCGTATTTATTATTTGATGATTTGATTTCCATTGACAATGCGTTCCATACTGATGGACCGGTAACTTTTAGTGAAAACAGTCTGGTATTGGTGCGCACATTGATTGGCCGATATAAAGAAGCGCTTCTAGTTAAATGATCGTGTATCGTGGAGGTAAGCGTGAAGTACCCAGCAAATGTAATCGGTAAAAGGTTTTGTACGTACATATAAAATAATACACCAATTTGGAGGATCCGAATCTGCTTTAGTTCAAGTATCTTGAGTTCCTTAAATATTGGCAGTGAGTGACATGTTGATGGTGCCCCCATAATCATTCTTATCGCTTTCTTTTGAAGTACACATAACTTATGGAGGCGGGAGTCATAATTTGAAGCCCACACGAGATTGCAATAACTTAGGTATGGAAAAATCAAGGAGTAGTACAAGTTCAATCTGATATCCCTAGGTAGTACTCGTGCCACTCTTGAGATGATTCCGATGTTCTTGGCCACTTTTGAGGCAATGTAATTGATGTGTGCTTTCCAAGTGAGATGATTGTCAATGTAAACACCCAAGAATTTTATAGAGTCAACTTCAGCAATTGGGACTCCGTCCAACGATATGGTTCCTGCTGTCGGTTTTATTTTCCTGTGCGACTTAAAAACTATAAGATTTGTTTTATCTATGTTGAGAGTTAATTTATTAGCTATGAACCACTTATTTACTTTAGATAATTCCTTATTTATTATTTCTACAAGGGATGTCCATGAACTGTGTGTGAAAAATATGCTCGTATCATCGGCAAACAATACGAGATAGAGTGCAGATGAGACTTTGGCTAGGTCGTTTATATAAATCAAGAAGAGGAGTGGTCCCAGATTCGACCCTTGGGGAACTCCCGAGGTAATATAGCCAGAACTCGATAAAGCGCCGTTACAGCTGACTCTCTGAATTCTACCTTCCAAATAACTTCTAAACCATTTTAACTGAGTTCCTCGAATGCCGTAGTTTTCTAACTTATTTAGTTATATTCTATGATCTACCGTGTCGAACGCTTTAGCCAGATCAATGAATATACCCACAGAGTAGTCATTGGCGTCTATTGCTTGAGAGATTTTATCTTCCATCTCCAGTACGGGCATAAACGTGGAGTGTCCTGCCTGGAATCCGTGTTGTGATGGGTGGATCAAATTTTTCTTTGATATATGCGCGTTGAGCCTGGAATGCATAATCTTTTCTAAGAATTTGGCGAAGAATGGGAGTACAGAGATGGGCCTATAATTAGAAAGTTGCTGTCTATTTCCTTTCTTGAATATTGGTACAACCTTAGCCTCTTTTAGTTGATCGGGGACAATCCCATGTGTTAAGGAACAATTTATAATTTCCGATAGGGGATGGGCAACTTGGGATATATAGGGCAATGCAATATACGGATCAATATTATCCAGCCCCTTGGTATGAGTTTTTTTTTATAGTGTTCCCAACACTTACTATCTCCTCCGGGGAAGTCAACAGCATGCCCATTGAGGATAGGTTAGGCTGGGGCAGGTACTGTACATGGGAGCAAGAGGAGGTAGGTATATGCTCCTTGCCAACTCCTTAGGAATATTGACAAAGTAGTCGTTGAAACATACATACATACATACATACATACATACATACATACATACATACATACATAGGCCTACATACATAGGCCTACATACATACATACATACATACATACATACATACATACATACATACAAAGTAATTACATATAAGCCTACATATTTATTCGCGAACAAAATGAACATCGCATATTATTTAATCGTATAGACGTCAGTTAGTGAGGTATACGCTCTATTCGTAGCTTACCAATAACTGCTGTTCTCCTGTGCAGAAGTACAGTCGCTGATCGAGTCCGGACTTCTTGACGATGGTAACTGGACCAAGCTGACATGTGGACTCAAGAGGACAAACCCTCGACTGCCTTTCAACTCCTTCGCCATCCACCCACTTGCAGCTTAAGCCGACCTATGGAAATACCACAATCTGTTTCATACAGGATAATTAACTGTCATTTGATGATGCCCCCTTACAAAGTTCAGAAGTGCACGCAGCGGCGTAGCTTTGGTCTAAAAAGTGGGGGTGTACTAATTTCTTACATACACGAAGCAAGGCGGAGGCTGCGACATTTGGGAAGGCACAATGATAAAATATTGATTGGCATTTTTCAAAAGTGGAGGGTACGGTACTCCAGTCCAAAAGTGGGGGTACGGGTAACCCTCGTACCCCACAAATTACGCCTATAAGTGCACGAAGTCAGACAATAGGAAGCATTAAGAACTGCAAACATACTGAAATACTGAAAGACAAAGCAAAGATTGGCTTTCCCTCGCAGATTGAGGGGAATTCGACCCCTATAGATCAAAACTTAATTCCATATGCGGCCGTGAAAATCAACAAGGTGTGGTTAAACCCAGGAGCTTAGCAAGACTTAAATTGAAGAGGAGGCAAAAAAAATCTTTAAAAAAATTTTATGACCTTTTTTGAGATTGCTGCCCAAAGAAATTGATGACCTTTTTTGGGAGATTTCTGTCAAAAAAATTTTGATGACTTTTTTGGGAGATTTCTGCAGGGGAGTAACTTTGGTCTAAAAAGTGGGGGGGTACCAATTTCTTCCATACACGAAGCAAGACGGAGACTGTGATCTCTGGGAAGGCACAATAATAAAATATTGATTGGCATTGTTCAAAAAGTGGGGGTACGGTACCCCCCAGTCCAAAAAGTGGGGGGTACGGGTACCCCTCGTACCCCACACAAATTACGCCTATGCGTATAGCTTTTGTTGAAACGATCGTAGCTTGGGTGGTTACTGAATTAACGGTGAATTAATGATTGTCGCTATTATTATTATTATTGTTATTACTAGTTTTATCATCATCATCATCATCATCATCATCATCATCATCATCATCATCATCATCATCATCATCATCATCATCATCATCATCATCATCATCATCATTAAGCATATAATTATAATTATGCTTGTAATACAAACGATGGTGTTATAATTATTTAACAGCCGCGAAGCTGAAACAATGCGAAATTTGGTACCTCCACTTAACCACTTTCTAGACCAAAGTTACGACCCTGCCCTCTATTGTATATAGGTATAATTATATAGGGCCTAGGCCTATAGTCGGATAACCTCGGGCGCTTTTTGCCTTTCGGTTTCTCGATCTCTTCGTACTCTCAAATGTAGGCCTACTGTGATTTCAAATCCCAATTTCGATTCCTTGGGCAAAGCAATTCAGTTTACCTGCGCTTCGCCTCACACAAATATAGAAAAGTCGTCTGTGCACGTAGGCCATGTAGGCCTAATTAAGCTACACAAGCATAGGCAACATATAATTAGGTTTTAAAGTGACATTAACAGTTTGTTATTGTCAAAGAAAACTGTTAAGCTTTTCTAACAAACTGAAAACATATTATCATCGTAGAGGCATGAATTGAATGAGGACTAGCTCTTGCACGCAGAACACCTATAGATAGGAAAAATACAAGAGAATAATACAAGGTCGAAAGTAGCATTATAAGTATACCTATCAGTAGCAGGCACGTAACTAGGATTTTTCGTTTGGGGGGCTTAAACCTTGAACATGGCAACATTTATACAGTGTTCATACGAATTTTAGCCGTAAGCATACAACGGCTTGACTTGTTTGGGGGGGCTTCAACTTCGTTTGGGGGGGCTTAAGCCCCCCCAAGCCCAACGCTAGTTACGTCCCTGATCAGTAGGCCCAGAGGGTGCAAGGCACCCGGGCCCACGACCTCCAGAGGCCCACAGAGACAACAGACAATTTTGGTAAGAACGCAAGGCTACACACTTTAAAGGGCCCGGCCAACCGGCCAAGCAGGAGCCCACGCGGAACCTCCTGCGCCCGGGCGCATGAAAAATTACTTACGTCTGGTACACCACTGATACATATATATATATATATATATATATATATATATATATATATATATATATATATATATATATATATATAGGCCTATGTATTGTTCTCAGATTCAGACAAATAGCAAAGGTATTCATAAAATTATAATTTTAGAGGTAAACTTACAAGAACTCGAAATTCGATTGTATCTGTCGTTTTGAGTGGAGTGGCACTGGTTGTGCCTTCGACCGTCGTCAATGTACCGATGTCCAACGCAGCTGATGAAGATGGAACTGCAGGGGACTCGGGTGTGACTGAATCCGATGCTAATTGGGACGTTGTCTCAAGTACGTCCGCTTGCTTGCCATGTGTGCCAGACGATTCGATTGCTGTTATCACGTGGTCAGCGTCGTTCGCATGAGCGACATCTGCCTCAAACGACGGCGAAGCTGCTGCCTCAGTTGTGATCGCATCAGAAGACACTTGATCTCCTGCAGACCAAGACAGGAAGAGGGACAAAACCACGACGACAAGAAACGAACGAGGCATTCTCAGCGAACTAATTAAGGAATAACCCAGACTGATAATTATGCAACAGAATATTCCAGATCAACCGTTGCTCACTCACTCTTATAAATGAATTCGATGCAGTTTGTTCGCCGGCTTTAATTTCGTCTTTCTCAATGCAGGGTTGTTGAAATCGGTCTATTTGGCAACTGCAGGGACCAATTGCTAAGCCTCGGGCTACAGAACTTGCATGCAGCCTATGTGGACAATCTGCTGGCGCTTAATCAGCTTGGCATGAATGCAAGGGTCGTCACGATTGGCGGCTGTTTAATTAAATTGCTCTAATGTAACATCTGGCGCCAACAGTAACTCACGGTCGCCGGAGTTCTTCAATTTATTTAAAAATAGCCAAAGGCGTCCAGTGTTTTGTTCACAGATGTTGTTGTCCACGCGCCTGGACAAACAGCGACGGTCCGAGAGCATCACTGCAGGCCTACTGCACCATTGAGCATTGACTTATTATCAGGAATGGATGATGAAGCGGACAAACGCTGCACACGACAAAGGTCGCACGGTTCCCTCGGGGTAGAAGAGCATGTCACTGACAGTTCTATCACCAACATAATAGTTTGTATACACTGACTCATATGCATTCGAACTCAGATATGCGCACTTCAAGTGATTCATCACAATTCGAAATATGGTCAAAATATCCCATAAATTGGATACAAGTCATATACATGTAAATCTACATTAAAGGGTCAGACGATAGTCTATTGGTTTGTGTGCTGGACTGTCAACTGAGAGGTCGGGGTTTAAATCCCTGCGGGGACAGAAATTTGTTTCGATATTCAACTCCATCTGGTTTGCTGTATAGAATAGGCCTACATTCACGACTCCCTCATAGCACCGAAAATGGTTTTCAGCTAATCCCAGTACAGCACTTCCCCATTTTAGGACTCCAGGATAATTTTATTAGGCCAATAGGTCGAGAGAAACAGTCCTCATCACACACATGCTATCTCGGATGGTGGCTTACTTTAGAGATTTGACTCTCAGGCTAGTACGGTGACTACGGTCCCTACACAGGACTCTAAAAACTCAAGCGGGCAGCAATGATGAAGAATCTCATCCTATCAATGAACTGAAAAATGAGCAGGGTCAAAGCCATACCATCGCCATAGAAAACAGGGAAACATTTACATCTCAAGGTACGTCTTCGGCTAGGCAGCAACTATACATGAGCTGTGCCTCAAGCAGAACATGAACTTAAACTGCATGCAACAGCACATCATATACGTTTTATAAAGGTTAGTCAAGAATGGATCTTTAATCTTTTCTCCAATTACTGCATGCAGATGCACAAGGCCGCAGTAAAGGACTTTTTCCCAATCTCAGAAAGGGATTGTCCAATAAAGACGTCCACAAAGCGGGGAAGGAAAGTGTGTCACCCAAATGCAGAGAGGGAGTTATACTCCATGTGGATGTCCATATATAAATTTGGTACAGTTTCTTCCTTCTGGTATACAGCACCAAACCAACTGGTCATCACACCACATAAATTTCTGACAAGCTTCAATTTGCAAAAACTTTAATAAGTCAAATACATGAAAATAATCTACAACTGCACTGAAATAAAATTAACAAAATATTGAAAATAAAGAAAATGTGTTAACTCAGAGACATTACTTTAGAAAAACAAAATAAGAAATGAAACAGAAAATTAAGGAATCAAATAATCTGAGACAATCTGTCTCAGATTATTTGATTCCTTAATTTTCTACACGTCTAAACGTACTTTGTATGCCATAATGGCCCAAATAAGTTCTAAATTACATCATCTGACAGCAGTTTAATAACAGAATTTAGTGCAAATGGAGTTCACTTGCTCGTCATTGCCAACAAATCATGCGATTGTCAATCAATTGTCTAACTGAAAGCACCACAAGACAAGCACAACACAATGTCTGTATAATTTGCCTCTAGAACGGACTCCATAAAATTGCATCTTTAGTTCCAAATGTACAACACATTTATACAATTACAGACTCGGCACAGTACGTCATTTATTTACATGTCTACAGTTGAAGCCCAAAACAGTGATGAATGTTCAATGCATGCAATGTTCAAAGCAAATGATAGCTCAATAATTAAACCGAGTCAGCTTTCACATTTTGCAGTGAAACAAAAAAATAAATTGAAAACATATAATTTGGCATACCCAGTTGAACACAGAAAACACAGGGGCAGTCAAAAATAAATGATTTATAAACAACACCGGTCCTTTGTTAAAGTCATTTGCGAAAAACAAGAAAGCATGACGTCTTAGTATATTCTGAGGCGAACTTTATTCCATCCGGTGTTGGATCAGAAAAGGCAATTTCTTCTATACTCAGTGGATAACCCATCAAAAACTGACTTCTAAAAGACAAAAAGTCAAAACATTTTCAAAAACCAATGCCTGAAATTACACACATTCAGTATCAATGCTAGACCATCACATCAGAAGCAAGAGGTATGTATGTACCGTTATATATATGCATGCATGTATCTAGGTACATAAAGCAAGAGGTACAGTACATGTATATATCCAGGCACTTAATATAGAAGAGAGGCATAATAAATAGTAATGCTGCTTTTGCCTCCATGATCTGCACCGGAGGCCAATGCTCGACCATCACATACTGTCAAAATGCATGAAACCACTGCTGCCATCATAATACATGTACAAGTGCCTCCTTAGCTCAAGTACAGCATATATCGTGATACCTAGTAGGTTTCACTCGGCTTACTTGATCAGACATTTAATGTGAAATTCTGTCAAGATGAATCATGCATATAACCAGTTCTTTTATTTCTTGTTCAATGATTTGCACTGTACTACAACTAATGTGCACAAGTAATAAACAAGAATGTTTCTTATATACCTCACAACATCAAGAAGTTTTGTGGCAATGTGTTTGCGACGTTCAGAAGCCAGGACCCAGATACGACTAATCCCACATCGAACGGATTCCGGTTTATCACCACAACAAAATGGCCGCCTACGATCCGAAAGATTTTCCTGACTCTGGCTATCAGCCAGCATTCGGTAACCCTAAATAAGTAAACAAACCAAAATATGAAGGTTTTAAAAAACATGGCCCTATCACCCCAGCCTTTCACTAAAAAGCAAGAAATTGCCATTTCACACAATTTTAAAGCAAACTCAAATTGTAAAAATGGCAATTTATAAAGCATCATAAAAAATAGCAAGCTACTTCTATGGTGCTTAACAAAGCTAACTGTCAGTGAAAGTGCAGAGTTAAATAATATAGTGCATATATTGTCTACATCAGCGGTGCGCAACCTGCGGCCGTACGGCCGCATGCGGCCGTGAGAGGGAGAATTGGCGGCCGTGGACAGTTGAGCTAATGATGTTTTGGCGGCCGTGTGCAGATTAATTCATAAATAGGAAACTGTGGAATTCTATTCCATGAAGAATATAAATTGTTCCTTAAGTGACAATAAATTCCTCACCTCTACGCTATTATAGCCCTACTCTTAAATAATAGTAGCAGCGATATCTTGGCGGTCGTGCGCTGGCGGCGATCTTGTATGACAGGTGGAAGGGACACGGGACACTTTTGAACTGATCTGGTCAAAAAAAGAGGTGAAAATTTTTTTCGCGCGTGAAATGTGTGAACCTTTTTGGCGTTTCTTCAAAATTTGGGCGAGGGAAAACACTACAGTGTGTCCCTCCACTGAGAAAGGTGGGAGTCTTATTCCCCTCGACGCCGGGATCGCCGCCCATGCGGCCGTGATGAGAATATGAACCTGTAATGCGGCCGAAATTAATGAAAAGGTTGCGCACCCCTGGTCTACATATATAACAGTATGCAACACCGTTACTTCCCAATATTACAAATGACACAATCAATGCAAACAACTTTTTCCTCATCTTAATTCATGGAACTGCTCACCATGTTCAAAACCATGCCACAGCATCATTCCACATAAATCAGACGTGATTCATGTCAAATGCTGGGGCCTGCTAGACAAGTGAAAATACCCGACTTCATATGAGAACAGCTGCACTAACTGCCCTTGTGAAATTTGCCAAGTTTAAAATCTAAGGCTCGTGCACAACCATACTCCAATTTATCAAATTCTTTGCCAAAGTTTTGCATGTGTCTGCAGCAACGTCGGTTGTTGATTCGCCTTATGTGGATCAGTCTAATCTGCTCGATAGTTTTGAACATGTTGGAATTTACTGTAGCTAAGTTTGTGTTATGGAATTTTCCAAGTCTCTGCTACAGATTTTGTATGCATTGATGGTAATTGCTTATCAACCTGGTCCACGCCACCCCAAGAGGGACGGGCTTCCTGATGTGGGGTCAGAGGAGTTATGACTGGTGTGGATGTCCGCATATAAATTTAATACCATACTAGTTTTCTCCGTTCAACCTGCAACTTAAATACCAAATTCAGTCGGTCTGTACACACTGGTTAAAACATTATTTATTTATTTATTTTTATTTATTCCGGATATTTCTATAGCGCCTCTCGAAGTCAACTACTATTCAGAGGCGCTCCCGACTACAGCATTTGATACTGTGCCGGAATTTTCACGCCGAAGCGCCACGAGCAATTGCGAGTGAAGGACTTGCCCAAGGTCCGTACGCAGCGGCTAGAGTGGGATTCGAACCTGCAACCCTCCAGTCACAAGGCGCCGAACTTACCACTGAGCCACCACGCCCCACTAGTAATGTTCCATTGTAGACAACTCGGCACAGAAGCTGCATCTTGGAACAACCTTTCTCATAAAACTAGAGCTGAGCTAGTCAGCCATCTCTTCTGTTTCGCAAGTGCTTGAAGTCTCTGTTATTCAAACAGAGGGTTCTCCTTGTTGGGATGAGAGTGCTACTGGTGAGTTTTCCTTGAAGTTGTGCTTTACAAGTTCTCATTTATGTTATGCTGACGATGTGGAAATTTGGGATTTGATGTCAGCAGCAGCAATGAACAAACAACTGAGGGCCGATGTCATCATTGATTACAGAAAACGTACACTTATTTTTGGACTAAATTGATTCATTTTTTTTAGCTGATTACCTGTTGTTACAAGTTTGCCATACGAGTGGCAGTGGCTACATTTATCAGTTTTTATTACATCTTATTCTGTTCATGAAATTTTGTAAGGATTGTTAATTTTATAATTGGAATTTCATTTTGTTTAAAACACTTAATATATTCATCAACTTTGCGGTAAACACGTGAACTGATCAACTTTTCACCAAAGACTATTATCGAGGAATAAAATATGAACAAAATGATATATAGCACGTTTATATTACTGCAAATTTCGAATGTTTGCATTCATATGAACTAATAATAGTTAAATTCATCAAAAACAACAGAATTGCAAAAGAGTTAACACTACGTAATGACAGTATTTTGTACGGTATGATCTACAAGCCAAGATTAAAAATGACTTACATGACTTATGCTCTGTGCCAAACAAAACCCAACAACTTTCTTCTCTTTCACAAAGAGAAAAGCCTAGAGAATAAAAAGCAAAGCAGTCAAGTGAAACTGATTTGAGAACAGTAAATCTTCAAATTCCAACAATATAGCCATATGTCTGCTGCCATCTTGGTCATGTTTAGACTAACTCTGCTATTTGGCAAGCTGTGTCTTGTACAAAATGTGACCAAGTCTGCATTTCGGTGTTTTTTCTTGATGGTTTTTGTGCACTCCTTGACAGTGTTTTCATCATAAGAAATCAATACTTTGCTGCCAATTGGACTACTCTACTACTAAGGAGTGACAGGTTCGCAGTTGGCCAATTGAGCCTACAGACTTGTAGCCAATCATCAAATTGGAAAATATTGGATTCAGTGAAGAAAGAATCTTTGGAGTGGCATCAGCAGCCATCCTGCTTTGATCCGGTGTGTCAGAAGAGCGTGTCCTGTGCCAACACACTGGATCAAAAGCTGTCTGGCTGCTGCACCATGAGGAATTGCTGTTATGCTAGCTTTTATGAAACTGATGGATGATTGGACCCCAGACAACACAATCCCAGTTGTGGATTCTGACAGCATACAGCAAATCTGTTGAGTTTCATAGTAAGTCTTTAGTATTGTATTGTATCTAAACATTTATAAAGCGCCTCTCACAGTATTCGCTAATCAGAGGCGCTCCCACTGCGAAAGACCCAGTGAATAGAAAGTGGTTTTAAGACAGCGGAACGAGGCACTTGGACCACCAGCTAATAAAGAGGCACGTGTCACTGGAGAGAGTTGATTCCATAGAGCAGGACCAATGCAAGAAAAGGCTCAATTTTTGGCCATAGTGGTCTTGGCTCGTGGTACAAGAAGATCATGGCGATTAAGCGATCGCAATGGACGGAGGGAAGTAGCTGAAACTGGCATATCATCTAGTAATTTCTACTCTCTCAAATTTCCAGAAATCTTGTACAATCACTCTGCAATAGGTGCTAACAATACTAAAGATTCCACTATCAAAAGACATTAAATTGATGCAGACAAGTACACTGACATGTACTAATGCATTATGTTTAAAGACAGTTGTTGCAGATTTCAACTGCACTGACTAGATATTGGAATACCATTCTATGCAAAACCAATGATCAATTAGATACCCATTATCAATACTAACATAGCAATTAGTAGGGTCAAACTATGAAAAAAAAGTGATGAACCCGGAACAAATTGCAAGAAAACGTTTTATGATGATTTTCGGGTGCATTTGGTCTGGAGATGAACATACTAAAAGTTTACCAAAATCGGACCACGGGAAAAGGTCAAATTTTGGCGCCAAAAAAAGATGGCCGCCAATGGAGAATGAATGACTCAAATGTACACAACTTGCTCAAATTTACAGAAACAAATCATGTAACAATTTGCAAAAAGGTGTTTCTAGACTAATTTGACCCTGCTGAAAACGAAAATCGCGGTTAGCAAGCTGGATTTTTAGCGGTTCCATGGTAAAACAAGATGGCGGCCAAAATGGTGGCCAAATATCTTCCAATGGCTGTAAGTAAGGTCATGTATGTGATGGAAACATCATTTTAGAGTCTAAATTAACATTTTCGGGGTCAAGGAATGCGACGAAACTAAATATACATATGTAGCACTGCCAAAAAACAAAATGGCGGACAAAATGGCGGCCAAGTATCTTCGAATGGCTGTAAGTAAAGTCATGTATGTGATGGAAACATGATTTTAGAGTCTAAGTCAACATTTTCGAGGTCAAGGAATGCGATAGAACTAAAGACACATATGTAGCATTGCCAAAAAACAAAATGGCGGCCAAAATGGCGGCCAAATATCTTCAAATGGCTATACGTAAATCGTGTACATAAAGTCGTGTATATGATGGAAACATGATTTTATAGTCTAAAGTAACAATTTCTGGATCAAGGAGTGCGATGAAACTGAAGAAACGTATGTAGCACTGCCAAAAAAACAAAATGGCGGACAAATTGGCGGCCAACTATCTTCGAATGGCTGTAAGTAATATCATGTATGTGATGGAAACATGATTTTAAAGTCTAAATTAACATTTTCTGGGTCAAGGAATGCGATGGAACTAAAGACACATATGTAGCACTGCCAAAAAAGAGATGGCAGAATTACTATCCAGAGGCGCTCTTAGCACAGAAGCCCCGGGGAAAAGAAATGTCTTTAGGATACGCGAGACCGATGAGGGTCTGGTTGAGCAACATAAAAACAGCCCAAAGTGTCTTTGGTCCTTAATCTCCGGCCTACTAGGACAGGGTACGTGTTCAGTGGGTCCTCCTGCCTTTTCTGCTGAGGATTTTCTTCAGATGATGACATGGAAGAGTGCTGATCTTCGAGCGAAGATTCTTGATGCCCCTCCTCCGCAATTCTCCCATACGGATGACACCATTGAAGAATTCCTTCAATCCTTGAAACGGAACTCTATTAAATAATTGGATCATAAAACAAAAATCATGCGAACTGGACCCTCTTCCCCCATTTTTGGTGAACATTTTAGACGATTTACTTCCATTTCCAGTTTGTATATTTAACAAATCGCTTTTTGAGGGTTATCTACCTGCTTCCCAAAAACGGGCTATTGTTTTCCCAATCTTGAGAAAGCAAAACCTTGACCAAAATGCCTGCCAAAATTACCGGCCCATCTCCCATCTTTCTTTCCTCTCAAAGACCCTCGAGAGACTAGTTTCACTCCAGCTACACCCCAATTTTGAGCAAGCTGAGCTTTTGCCGGCCGCCCAATCTGGCTTCAGGGGCCACCATTCTACCGAAACTGCTCTCTTATCCCTACTTTCTGATATTTATATAGCTATTGATCACTCTCATCTTTCTCTCCTGCCGCTTTTTGATGTCTCATCTGACTTTGAAATGGTTGACCATGAGATTCTGCTTCAGCGACTGGAACTGTCCTGTGGCCTATCTGGTGTTCCTCTTCTTGGCTTAAATCATACCTCTCTGACCGCTCACTGCTGGTTGTCCTTGGTGAAACCAGGACTCAGTGGTGGACAGAGGTGGAATTTGGTGTTCCCCAGGGCTCGGTGCTCGGTCCCATCCTATACATCCTTTTCACTGCTGAATATCCCGTCTCTATTTACTAAACATGGGGCAAATGGCCATCTTCTTGCAGATGATGCTCAGGCTTTTGTACATGGTCCGTCAACTGATCAACTCTCCCTTGTTCGCTCCATTGACCATCTTGTATCTGACCTTTACTACTGGATGTCGACTAACCGTATGTACCTAAACACTGCTAAGACTCAATTGATCTGGTTTGGGAATAAACAGCAGGTTGCTAAACTCAACTTTCCATTGCTGACTGAGATTTTCCCTGCTTACACCTATTCTTCCACCGTCCGCAACTTGGGTGTCACACTTGACTTCTCACATTCACAGATCATATCTCCAACATGATTCGCTGTTACTTCTTTCAACTGAAGCGTCTCAGGGCCATCAGACGTCTCACCTTCTGTATTTATCACCATAGTTCACGCATTTGTCTGCTCACGCTTGGACTACTGCAACTCACTCGTCATGGGTCTCCCCAAGCAGCGTCTCCCCCTTCAACCTGTCCTAAGTGCTTCTGCTAGGCTCATCGCTCGACTCCCCCGGTTTGCCCATATCTCTACTTACATGCTTGATGTCCTTCGCTGGCTCCCTATTGCTGCGCGCATCCGATATAAGATCCCGTTCATTGTCTCTAAATCTCAGCAGCCTACTGCTCCGAAATATCTCTCGAACTATGTGTGAAAACCGCTATCTGCATCTTCTTCTCGTTCACTGCGCTCTGTGAATAGCCTTGATCTTTTTGTTCTCAGGGCTGAAACTGCCTTAGCCCAGCACCGGGCGTTTGCTGTAGTGGTCTCACAATCTGAAATGACCTTCGCTCTCTGCTCAGGGCCAACCTTATGACTGGTTTTCCTCATCGGTCTCGCGTTCTCTAAAGGCATTTCTGTTTCCCCAGGGCTTCTGTGCTAAGAGCGCCTCTGGATAGTAATTCTGCCATCTCTTTTTTTGGCAGTGCTACATATGTGTCTTTAGTTCCATCGCATTCCTTGACCCCGAAAATGTTAATTTAGACTTTAAAATCATGTTTCCATCACATACATGATATTACTTACAGCCATTCGAAGATAGTTGGCCGCCAATTTGTCCGCCATTTTGTTTTTTTGGCAGTGCTACATACGTTTCTTCAGTTTCATCGCACTCCTTGATCCGGAAATTGTTACTTTAGACTATAAAATCATGTTTCCATCATATACACGACTTTATGTACACGATTTACGTATAGCCATTTGAAGATATTTGGCCGCCATTTTGGCCGCCATTTTGTTTTTTGGCAATGCTACATATGTGTCTTTAGTTCTATCGCATTCCTTGACCTCGAAAATGTTGACTTAGACTCTAAAATCATGTTTCCATCACATACATGTCAAGTCAAGTCAAGTCAAAGTAGTTTATTAGAACATACACTATTATCAATCAATGCTACATAGACAAAAAAACCATTCCATGAACAAAACATAATGCAAACAATACATTGAGTAACGTAAGCAGGAAAGATTATAATCAGTGGGTGCAATTCTAATGGGATGCCACTAAGGGCCGGAGCCCGCTAGACTGCGGCACCCCATGGATCGCTAGTTATACAATGAGTTAATAGGATCATATAGAAATTTGAAGTGTATATCTTATCCTATTCGAGTTTCTTAACTAAGACTTAACTAAGTTAAATTTAACATAAGAATCAGAATTTATTTCGTGAGAGAGAAAGTTGTAATTACCAGTTCTGACAGTTATCAGTATAATTTGTAAATTAACATAACCAGTAGATAGGGTCGCCAACCGTCCAGATTTTCTGAATCGTCCAGAAATTGCACTCAGTGTACAGAAACCAACATGACTTTACTTACAGCCATTCGAAGATACTTGGCCGCCATTTTGTTTTTTGGCAGTGCTACATATGTATATTTAGTTTCGTCGCATTCCTTGACCCCGAAAATGTTAATTTAGACTCTAAAATGATGTTTCCATCACATACATGACCTTACTTACAGCCATTGGAAGATATTTGGCCACCATTTTGGCCGCCATCTTGTTTTACCATGGAACCGCTAAAAATCCAGCTTGCTAACCGCGATTTTCGTTTTCAGCAGGGTCAAATTAGTCTAGAAACACCTTTTTGCAAATTGTTACATGATTTGTTTCTGTAAATTTGAGCAAGTTGTGTACATTTGAGTCATTCATTCTCCATTGGCGGCCATCTTTTTTTGGCGCCAAAATTTGACCTTTTCCCGTGGTCCGATTTTGGTAAACTTTTAGTATGTTCATCTCCAGACCAAATGCACCCGAAAATCATCATAAAACGTTTTCTTGCAATTTGTTCCGGGTCAAATCGTATATTGACCCGACTAAATGTCATAGAAATTGTTAGAACAGGATGGATTTTGGAAGGTTATAAACTGTTTACCTTCCAAAGAGAATTTAGAGTTTCATCAACAACAAAGCCCAGGTCTTCATCCACAATGTTCTTAATGGCTTCCAACTGTATCAAAAGCAACAAATCTAGAAATATGACTTTAAAAAATGAATTCATGTCTATTTAATATCATGGTTGCAAAATTGCTTTAAATGGAATTAATTCAAGTAACAAGCAAACACATCTTTTAATTAAGGAGTAACCGATTAGCAATTTTCTGCCAATTACCGATTACAAGTACTTAACATGCTTGTTTGCTGATTCCGGATCCCATTAATCAGAAATATTTAATTATTTAGCGCTTCATGCGATTGCCTTGAGGAAGTTGCAGTTGATGCAAAATTATATCCGAAACTTATTTTTTTAAATGTTTTAAGTTAGATTAATTTTAAGCAAATTTCAAGAAAGTGCACTTAAAAATAATGAAGATTTTTCTAAATTTGAATCGGTTATTGAATAAATGCAGATTCTGATTAATCGGATTACTGTAGTATCCAGTGATATCCAGATCAAAAGTCGGTTACTCCTTACTTCTGAAACCAACATATCTTCTAGTATCATTAAAGGCATAATTTCAAAATAGTAAATATTCTGGATCTAACAATGTTAACATACATGCAACAGACACAAAGCTGTTTAGCACTGAAGCAAATGCACTAAATAAGTGGCCTATTTTAGAGTGAGGCAAAGTAACCAGTGACCTTTTCTATGAGTGAAAAGTCATACATGTGTGTAGTAAGGGAAGGGCCTTTGATATCATGTGCACAGAAGGTAAGACTGTCTGACAATGCACATTAGAAGTTGAAGAAATTGTATGAGTTTTATACAAATGGTGACTGCACTTGAAGATCAGTTGGTTTCTGCAGTGAAATGGAGCGCAATTCATGTCTTGTGGGGTTTATTTCGTGACAGTATAACCTAAAGCAGCGTCCACATGACTTTTCACCTCCAGACAGAGATGATAGAAACTATATACCATGCATTCTCTATAGAAGCTTAAAATGACGAACATGCGTTCCCTATTAGAAATGACGACTATGCCAGACTAACATCCCAGACACTTCTACCAATGTTTATATGCATTTCTGTCTGAGTCTTTGAACAGTGTTACACAATTTTATAACTAGTAATACGATGACTAAATGCATTTAAATTCTTCAAAATCATGCAACTAAAATTGTCCAAAACGTTTTATTATTAAACAAACAAAATCTTGTGACAAAGAAGCATCAAACATAAACCAACTCACCTTCTTCAGGGCAAATTTGTCATCAGGAATGATCATAATCACTCGACTCCCATCTAGGAAGTCCTGGACGACTCGCTCCTTCTGCCAACCCTGTAAATCCAATCATTTCAAGACAGTCACAGAATATAGAGACATCGGTTAGCTGAGCTCTTGACTTCAAAGCATGCAGATGAAAGACGCTAATCGAAGACGCTATGCAGCCACCATGTATATATCCTTCAGACACAACTGCTCAACTCCAGCAACTAAAACTTTCTCACTAATGTTGTATGTAAGTACAAGAAATAAAAGATTAAGGTGAGCAAAACAATTTATAATAAATTTAAGAAAAGACAGCCAGACACTGACAAAGGAAACAAAGAAGTTCCACACCTATTTATGACATGGGATACTAAGCACAACTGAGACAATACTGCCTAAACTTATAAATATGAATAATACATGGCAGTAAAGAATAAAAAATTTAAGATGACCATAATCACAAGACAGCAGATGGCTGTATAGGTTTTAATGAAGCCATATACACGTCTTTGAGGAACTTACGGTAAACTTCAGTGCATTTAGAAGACGCTGATGAAATTTGTTGTGCATCATTTCATCTGCACTATCTCCACGTAAGTAAGTCATACCACAGCCAGAACACGGCACTGAACCAATTAACTTCTGACCAAAATCCTAGAAATAGATGTGCAAGACAATAAATCATTCAATATCACCAGAACAAATCATTTAAAACTATCATATACTTAACACAGGTCAAGTTATAAAGAAATCCTGTGCTTAATAATGCCTGTCTTACATGTTAGGAGAAATCCTGATACTAGGTTCATAATCTTGTGACTTGTAACAACCATAACAACCATAAATTAAACAAACAAACTGAATAGCTGAAAAATTACTATTGTTGCAAATGCACTCTTTTCCAATTAACATTCATTATAACTTCTTGTCACTTAACCAGAATCATTTGTTCTTTGTCTGATTTCTTTGATCGTGTTGATGACTTTGGCTGACTAGGTGAACCTCTGTTAGACGTTGTCAATATCTTTTGCCTTCGTAACAATTGTCAAAAAACATACAGCAATTGTAAGCCAAGAACCAAAAGTTGCCTAAATATGCAGCAGTGCATCTGTCACATAAATCAAACTTTCACCCATCTAACCAAATATGAAAAGTCTATTATTATTAATTTATTCTATGCAAGGTACGTTTGGTTTCTCAGGTATGAAAAAATCAAGTAGAGGCAGAAATTTCTCAAGGTTTAATCATTAGTATTTTCTTTACCCAATGCAGAATTGACCCCTTTGATTTAAAACTGAATGGAGAATTTAAAAAATCATCTGAGAAAATCTATTACAGTCAATGCCAAATGCATAATTCGTTTATGTGCATAGAAGCTGGCCGGTCTTTTTTTAATATAGTGTTTCAATGAAAGAAAACTCTGCATATGTGCCTATCACATATGTGCACAATTCAGTTATGTGCACAGCCGACTACAGGCCTGTTATGCATTGCTCTATAAATATTAACGCTGCTTCATTGCACACAGAGCTGAGGCAGTTCCCCCACGAACAGCAAACAACTCCGGCTGTCTAGTGGTCTGTCTTATACCTGCACTGTGGTCCGTATCAGCAGGTGATATAACATTGTTACATTGTTACCGGTTGACAACAGGCCCTTAAACAGTCCACCCATCCTTTGGACAGGTGAAAATTATTTTGGACGGGCATAAATTGTGCATGATTATCCTCCACCACCATCCAGCTTCTTCTCTAGAGCCACTGCGAGCGTTCAGATGACAGTTCTGCAAGAAGCACAGGGTTGATATTGTAAACAGCATAGGGGCACTGCAGCTGGACTCGTATGGCGGAGGGACTTCGGGCGGTCACAACTTTATACGCTCACAGCGTCGGGAGGTCACGACTTTCAATGCTTTTGGACAGGCTACTCTGTATTTCTGGCTTGGTCAACAATCCAGAGTGTGCAAACCATATCATGAATTCACAATGAGGCTCCATCTGTTATTAAATACCAGTACAGAGTACATTTAATCATTTTACACAGTACATGTGAACTTCGCTTACGACGTCCCTTAGGTGCAAAAGTTGGTTAAGTGCACAGGTTCAGTTATTGCTAAAAATGAGACAATAGCATGAATAGGAGACTTTGAAACATAGAATTATGTGATAATTAATAGTTTCTCAACATGAAGAAACAAACAGAAAAGATCTTGCAACTACAGTAGAAGTACCTGGTTGCTTGGACATCAGGCAAATCAGCAGCAAATATCGGAAAGAGTTTACTCTGAGGCGACTTCTTTTCATCTAAAACAAAAAATACATCATGTCATGTTTTTTAGACTTTATCTAGAATGCTCTAACTGAATTGCATAAATACTCAATGTTTCTGAGATGAAGCAGAATTTTCCAGATGCAAAACAGAAACCTTAAGAAAATCGAAATTGCAACAGAACAAGACAATAAACTATGAAAATGTAAATCAAATTCATAGAAATTGCTGTTCAAATTATGGTGCTTGTCAGAAAATGCTCTGATTCATCTTCTACACTGCAATAAAGCTGGGCGCTTCTGTTGAAGAAACAATATATAAGGAGCTTGTAAGACTTACCCTTCGATTGACTTTGGGATGAACTGATTTCTGAAGTTTCAGACAAAGCAAAGAGGTCTGACACAGAGGCATTAAGTTCATTGCGAGGATCAGTCTCACATACAATTTCAGCTACATCACTGATGCGGATTTTCTCTTTGTTCACCTCTTGTGTTGCAGCATCCTTCACAGCAGATGATGCATCAGTCGCTGCTGTATCCACCTCATCATCATTAACCTCTTTCTGCACATTTAATGCATAGGTATGTTGTTCATCTTCAGCGACAATTTGGTCCTTAGAACTATGGTTCTGATTCTCATCCATAGCTAGCTGATCCAAACGGTTCATTTGGACGACTGTTGATATCTTAGGCACCACCTTCTGCTGTGGCTTCTGGAGTTTGGGACCTGGCGTCAACTGGAACTTTACGCTGAAGCCTCTGTTGATGAGCACTGCAGGACCTCGCCTTGACAACAATGCATGCTTCCTGGGAGAACGATTGCGAAAGAATTTGTTTGGTGTGGAGTTCACTGAAGCACAGCCAGAATTATCAGAAAAACTATTATGTGAATCTGCATTTGTTTCACTTGAGTTTGTAGACTTAGTATTTAAAGGTTTGGTAGATATCTGTTTGCTTTTCTTTACAGTTCCCAGTTTTCTTACAGTGCTGTCTCTGCTTTTCTTTATCTGTTTAATTTCAAGTTTCTTCTGACTTGAAAGTGACTGCTTGGTGGTTTTATCAAAACCTGCTTCTTCTTTTGGAGATTTTGGGGTTTCTTGCAGTTGGCAAATAGACTTAATAGAAACGAGTTCATTATTTTCTCTGTTAGTTTTTCTTTCAAGTGGATTGAGATATGAGCACTTGGAACTGTTACCATAGAAGGACTTAATCACTAATCCTCCTGCTAAACCAGCTTCAGCGGAAGGACTCTTCTTTGATTTTCCATCATCTGGCTGGCTTTGGCCTTCCTCAGAATACAGAAATCTCTTTATTCCAATGTTACTGTCCTCAGTTTCTGAAACTCTGCGCTTGGACTTCATTGCAGTTGATTCAGTCTGAAATAAATCATGCAACAGCATACGACAATAAACATTTTAATAATCAAGAATATCTTGTGAACTGACCAAGAAATGATTTGTACAGATAAAAAACAAAAATCAACAAAACAATTCATGATCTTCACTTTGCTCTAACATAACAAATTATTTCTGCCAATTCAGTCGATTTTATATTTTCGCCAGTCCGGGCATTGGGCTTTGGTGATTTGGGTAGACCCAAATCCACCAGATTTTTCCCTAGGTAAGAGGTTACGTTAACCCTAGCACAATGCTTTTCAAAGTCTCTGTTGCTATGGACCAGTAATTGTTTAATCAGTCTTACCCTGGTAAGGCTGAGTAAACATTGCTCTGTTGAAGCTTACATATGCCTATATGACATGTTATATTAAAATTTAGATTTCATAATAATTATACATCTTAGTATTTTATTTGAGTACGTTCAAACTGGTGATTGCGATTATCATTCCGAGGCCCGGTAACCAATCACCTGCGGACCTGTACCAGTCGGCAGACCACAGTTTGAGTAGCACTGCACTAGCAGAACCATTATATTTCACTACTATACCAAATCCAGGGTACGGGGGTCTACTCGAATCCCTGAAAGCGACTAAACTCCAAATAAACTGAATCTCCAAAAGTAGTTTTCTACCAAGAGTTCAATATCCCAAAAACTAGAACAGACCCGAACCCCCAAAAGTGAATGGAATGAAAAATAAACAAATCTCTGAAAGCAGTTTTCAACAAAAGGTTCGATATCTCGAAAACTAGCGCAGATCCAAATCCCCAAAACTTCCAAAGTGAATAGAATGCGGACTAGATGAGGCGTCTCCAGAAAAAAAGTAGGCGGCCTCTATATCGAGAAAACATTACAAAGTTACTTTTGCACATGCATGTACCCTTTTCTCTGGTTATTTATGTACCAAACACCTGTTATACAGGACTGGAAAGTCCCTGTGTAACATCGTGTGACTAGTTTTAGCACCCATGTAGCACAGCGCACATAGCAGCAAGGGTGTCCAACAGGACATTTGCAGTTTCTATGAAGAAAATCGATGAATAATTATATCTGAAGAGTAAACAATTGCTCTGTTTAGAGTAAAACATGGGTAAGGTTTACAGAGTGGATTGGTGAAATCGTTCACAAGGTAAACATCATGGCCGCCGCAGAATGCATAGAAATAGAATGATACAACCTACCTACCATGGCCAACTACGTAATGGCCGTAAGCAAGTTTGTAAGAAACGGTTCACTAACACAATATTTAGAAATGTAAGTACTGAGTATAGCGCTAAAACATAGGATTGAAATGTCAAATAAGACTTCCTATTATAACCGAGCCGAAACAATCCAGAACTTAGGGCTCATCAGTCTTTTTCAAAGTAGTGGTAGACTACAAGCTAGGAAATTTGGACTATTGTTTTGACAAAGACATTGTGTAATGGCACGTACAGTAATCGTACCTGCTGGTGAGATTTTGAATACGGCACAGCTGCATGAAGGAATGGACGTTATCAAGGTTTTTACAACATTTAAATACACTGATAATTTAGTTCTCAAATACTTCCTAATTAATTTCTTATAAATTTCATAGTTCGATTACTTACTTATTTATGGTAGGTAGGTCGTAGCACTCTATTTCTATGCAATTTTGCGGCGGCCATGTTTACCTTGTGAACGATTTCACCGACTCACCGTAAACCTTTATCACACATTGTAATGTATATTATAATTTATAACATTCATTTTAATTTTAAAGCTAATTTTGCAAAGTTTTGCGGTGTGCAACAACGCCAAAGACTATTGCGTCTAATAATCATTTTATTTACAATACTTACTTACTTGAAATTGGAATTTTGGGGATAAAGCACACAACAGCATCTTCGGGAATCCAGATTTTCTTTACAAAATAGTTTCGGGGATTCGACGGAAATCCTGTTGGGGGATTCGGGTTTCGGGGATACTCTACGCACAGCATTTTCGGGGAAACGGTTTTCCTTTACAGATTAGTTTCGGGGATCCAACGAAAATAGCCTAGGCCTACCCGTTCGGGAGTTCGGGGATTCATACGCACCCAGTGTTACAGTAGCCAAAATTATCGCCCCTACAAAGAACATCGACGACAGTAAGCACGTCAAAATTTGTTTTAGAAAACCACTGAACATTGATTACCAAGAACAGAATTAACTCCAAAACTTATTTTTCAAGATAACCAATTACGGCGCCAAAATACGGCATTAAGACCACGTGACGCAAATACAACCTACCATTGACGACATATCACTAAAGATGTAACTTTACCTATAGTACAAACTGATACGTCGTTGATCTAATTTTTATCATTTAAAAAACTTTCACATTAATGACTAAGATGATTTTAGTCAAGGCTTTAAAGTGGTAAAAGGAATAAGATTGTACGAGAGATCATTGCAAAGAATTGACGTATCTGAAGCTAATGTAATATAATGTAACGTACCTGACCATTGCGGACTTGCTTGGACATCTACAGCGCAGGTGTGTGCACGCCACAGAATAGATAAAGCGTAGCTTTATCTAATCTGTGGTGACGCTGAGCACTTTCAGAGATTTACATTATATCACAGTATAAATATTATTTTATTTATTTATTTATTCCGGATATTTCTATAGCGCCTCTCGAAGTCAACTACTACTCAGAGACGCTGAGCCCCGACTATAGCATTTGATACTGTTGTGCTGGAATTTTCACGCCAAAGCGCCCCGAGCAATTGCGAGTGAAGGACTTGCCCAAGGTCCGTACGCATGCATGCGGCTAGAGTGGGATTCGAACCTGCAACCCTCCGGTCACAAGGCGCCGAACTTATAACCACTGAGCCACCACGCCCCCACAATACTGTGATTATATTACATTGAGCTGCAGTAAAATTGCTAAAATGGTGTATTAGGATTGTGAAGTAATTGTAATCTCGAGCATTCCAACGACCCAAAAGCTAAGCGCAGGAACAAGATTATTCGCAATCATATCAAAATCGATATATAATCGTAACCGTAACAAAGATCTTAGAGTCGTAGACTAGTCTACGACTCTAAGATCTTTGACCGTAATATCCAAACTTCTAAAGCGCCACTTGATAAGCAGAGATCCAAATGAGCATGCGCAAGCGGCGTGTGTTGTGCAAAGTTTGAGCCATAAGAGAAGTAATGGGTAGAAGAGGAACCAGTTTAAGTTTCTAGAGGAGTACGTGTTTCCAGCTTGAAATGAAGGACTTCTTATATAGATGTCGCAAGAGATTACTTCAGTACACCTCTTCGACACCTTCCTGGATTATACATGAAGATGCATGTTTCTTTTATAGTTTTATGATTATGCCTATGTATGTCAGCCTATACGTGCGTTTGTCAGATACAAATAAAGGCTAGTTACTTACTTACTTGCTTCTTGAAGTTGACTGGCCATTTATCTATGAGACTGGCCATGCCTTGTAAATACTATTTAGAAGGCAATGGACTGACTGGCTTACTTACATGACCTTAAGAAGAGGGCAAGGTCATCTGTATAAATAGATTCTCTCATAGAAATGGATTCTCTGGGCAGGTCGTTGGGGCCAACAGCTGTGTCCGGTTGTTTTTAGTGACGTTAGTGCGTTTACTTGGCGTTAAAGCTTCCCATTGATGTGATAGTTTTGTCATGGGCTTCCACTTTAAGACCTTTTGCAAAGATTTTCTGGTCAGTGGTAAAGAGATTTAATGACGCATTTAATGGTGATCGATGCTGACAAAGACGCCAGGTGTCGCTTTTCAGTGAATCGACTTTCGACTGTCTCTAACTCCAACGCGGTGCAAAGGACCGAGTTTAAACTCAGTTTTGTCAGCAGTCTATGTACGTACGTAATTAAGCTATATTTAATTCAGTGGCTTTTAAATATTCTGGAGATTTCCAAATCTTCGTAACTGCAACGATGTGTTTAAGTTTCGCAGAGCAACCGAATCCAGCTGACGCGCAGAAACCTTGCCTTCGATTTTTCCAGCTGCCTATTTAGCCACGCCTCGGTTCACACCTAGGTTAATTGAGTTGATATTCTCATCCGAATATTCGCTACTTCGTGATAAGGGGCATAAAGTCTTACACCGGTTGCCTGACAGTCTACATTAAAAATATGTGATCTCTTTTGTGGCCCCTTGCAGGCTTGCACAGTAGTTGGAGACAATTTGATATGTTCAGGTGATTGTGTTAAAGAATAACTCATCATTGGAAGTATAACATGCTTGTATTGAGTATTTGATACTAATTGAAAGAAAATATATGAAAATGGAATTTCTTCATATTTGGAGTCTTTTGACATTTCGTTTTCAACTTTTTCATTATCAACTTAAGATTTACCTCTTTCAAGTTACTTATCCACCATAGGCTGCCTCTCTGTCTTATGAACTGATCTTCTGGATATTGATCTGATTACAGCTTGGTTTTGGTGTGCCATGGGCTGATGTTTTGTGCATTGGACACTGGCGTGATAGAAGTTAGTAATTACAATCTTTGAATGAATTTATGCCAACGACTAAGACCAAAATGAGTGACTGAGCCTTTAGAGTTGCTGGTCCATGTGCATGGCATCTATTCAGGAGGCCAAAAGTGTTCACATTTTTAAAAGCATTTGAAATTATTTTTACCAATGAATCTTAGTACTTCAGCTGACACAATGACATTGTAATGCTCAAATTTAGGAGATTTACATTTACATTACTAACAAACTAAGCAATTTGTCATTGTTGCTTTACATGGCATTAAAAAGACATCCCTATGTGGCTAGCAATTGTATTTGGGGAGCTTAACTTGTGAAGCTGTAAATTCTAAAAGAATTTTATAGAAATTGTTTGTTATGTGACATGCCATGTCATTGTGTTTAGTTGGTTTGGCAAACATAATTATGTTTGTTGTTTTTTTAAACCAGGTTTTAGATGGCTGGTGTTTTGCAGAAGCTGGCACAGAGTGTGGTTGTCAAAGCAGTTCGAAGAGGAGCTCATAAACTTTTCTCAAAATACCTTCTTGTAACAAACACAACTATTGGCTTCTCACTGGCAGCTGCAAGTGATCTAATCAACCAACGGTGTGAAAAATTTAGCGGATTTCGTATGCAATGGGATCCTGTGAGGACAAGGAACCAGTGTATCCAGGGAATGGCGTTTGGTTCAGCGTTTCATTTCTGGTACATTTTTCTGGATCGAATGCTGCCAGGATATACAGCAAGAGTTGTTTTGAAGAAGGTTTTCGTTGATCAGCTGACCATGACACCAGTTAGCATTGTGGCTTTTCTTGCCTTACTTGGAGTGCTTGAGGGTCAGCATGGAAAGGAAATTGGGCTGGAAATCAGAAATAAAGGTCCGTTGCTGTTGGGTGCTGAATGGACCGTTGGACCTATTACGCAGCTTTTTAATTTCTTTCTCTTGCCAACGAGGTTTCGTGTCCTTTATGACAGCTTCGTATGTTTGTCTTTCGATGCCTATTACATTCATATTAAATATAGGCATGGCAAGAGTTCATCGGATGAGAATCAGATTAATAATGATGTCTCAGGTGATGAAGTGACTAAGTATCATGAGGCCAGTGATTATGTGACGATGAGATGAATGCAACATCTTATGATTTATCTGACCCTAGTGTGTCGTGGCTTTGTCCTCTGTTGTTACCTCAAGTCTAACATTTACGATTATGAGCGCTTTTCATCACGCTTGTGAGTTGGTTTGAAAGGAAGACACTTTTTAATGCACATGGACAGGCGTTTTATAAGATTTTAGAAACAAAGTTTTGATGTTAAGAGTTAAAATAGTAAGAGAATCATTGAAACTTAGAAGAAAGGAGATGATAGATGAGCCTTGTTTATAATAGGAGGTATAAGGTGCAAGACGAATAGACTGATAGAGCTGCAGATGAATGGGACTTTAGACTGATTGCATTTAAATAGCATGCACTGCTATGCTAATTGAGGTGAGCTGGACTTTGCTTGATCTGAGAAGATATACTGTGATCTTTTACACTGAATGTTTAGATTTTGATGCTTTTCTCAGGTAATGTTGAAGACTGTGATCAGTAACCAATTCATAAAGACACAGAACTGTCTAATTGAGTTTTAGATTGTGGATTCTGTGCAGTATTCATCTCATCTTGTCACTAATGACAATAAGTGCAGTGTTTTATTTACATGCATTTATGTAGTTGTTTCCAAATTGATCATTTCCAATCCAAGCTTAATTTTAGTGCATTTCTGGCTTTAAATGGAAGAAATTGCACTGGCTTCTGGTTATCATTAGCTTCTGTTTATGCCTTACTAATTTCTTACCTTCATTGCATGAAAGGAGGATAAACGTCTTCATCAGTGATGTAATATTGTGAAATGGGCTCAAGAGTTTCCACCAAGTGGTGTCATATTATATTAGGTCATATAACATCACACTGCAAATAGTAAAGCTTCTCAATTAGAAAATAAAAGTCATGTGTTGAGAATTTTCAAATTACCGAATTATTGTATTTTAATTATGTTTTATTTTATACTTTTTGTGCATGGTTAGAATTTGAAAATTCACTGTACACTGATAATTGAGTACAAAGTGATCATGAAATCTCTTTGTGAACTTCAATCAATCAATCCTTTTATTGAAGCCATTTGAAGTACAAGGAAAATACAACATAAAGTTTGAACTTTGGCAACAAGAGGAGACCCAAAAGGGATCTTGATCCCGCTTAGCAGGGCCACCTAGTTAACATTTATCGTAATACAAGTAAATGGCAGCACAATCAATACTTTTAACGGTAATATCGATCAAGTTATATGATCAACAGGTAAAAGAAACAATAATAGAACTCTTAACTAAAGAACTTAACTATCAGTATACATGGATTCCAACTAAGGTATACAGATCAATTTTCATTAGTTAAAAAGAGATGGAAAAACAACAGTGCCTGTGCAAATAAACACATAATGCAGTCTTGTGAGTGCATCCAAACTTAACTGTGATAATGTAATTTATTTGGTCAACAGGGGTGCTGGACCTAGACTTTGGAACTCTCTCCCTGTATCTGTCTGCTCGGTCACTTTTGTCATTTTTTGTCATTTCGTTCTCTGCTTAAGACATACCGCTTTCAAATTCATTATGCATCATAGGGGGCCATCCACATATTACGTACGCACTTAGGGGGGGGAGGGGGGTCGGATTTTGTCGATTTTGCGTACGGGTGCGAACGGGGGAAACAAAATGTGTACGTACCCAAAATAAATTTCTATATTGGCCCTTCAATAATCTGGCCTAAAGTGCAGACAGGCTGCCTGGAGACACTTTCTGCAGCTGGTCATCGGGGGGGGGGGGGGTGCGTCAAACGTACGTACTCAGGGGGGGGTGGTGGAAGAAAGTACACTTGCGAACGGGGGGGGTCCAATTTTCCCGGATTTTTGTGTACGTAATATATGGTCTGCCTGTCTGGCACACGGACTGATCTTCATGATATTGACCTGATTATGGCTTGGTCTTCCATTGCTTGATGCCTTTTGTGCGGTATACACTGGCACAATAGAAGTTATAAATTATAATTAGTACTTGGTACTTTTACTAGAGAGTACTTAATTTGTACTTTCATGTACTTTTCTCATACTTGAGTAATTGTAAATTTTATGTTGCTCTATAAATTAAATATGGCGTTTTTATCTGTTTAGGTTTGCCTGGGAGTGGTTCATGAGCAGCAGACATTAATTAGCTTCCGCATGTCTATAGATTTTGTAAAGTGTTAGGAAATTTCCTTTCACTACAGTTTGTACTTTGTTGTCAGAATTTGATTCAGATAATGCACATGTTGTTATTGCATGTATTTCATGCTGTACTTGATGTTGACATCAAGGACATACTTGAGCAGCAAGGACAAGTATGTCCTCACTGCTCAGGTACTTATATTAATACTCTACTGGAAATTTTGAGTACTTAAGACAAAGCCTCGTTAAGTTTCTACTGAATATTTGGCTACATTTTTAATGGCATTAAATGTGGAAAAACTGACCTAAAGTGTCTATCAATATGGGGCAATGGGTGGTTGACTTTTGACTCATTGGTAGTCGTTATGCTCCTCCAGCAATGTCATGTGTAGTGCCCCAACCTCCAATGGTTTTATAACATACACTGATGAATTTCTGTTGAATATTTGAGTATAATTTAGAATTAAAACTGACACGTGACCTGAAGTCATAGTAGGGCATTTGGTTTAATAATAATATAATATTCTTTATTACTTCAAACTGACAAGTATGCAGTAAGATTACATTGAAACATGACGGTACAAGCAAGATCGGATGGAGTTCCTGAGTAGTTGCTGGTGAAGCCAGATGAGCTGATGAAGCCAGCGATGACATTCCTCTCCTACCCAATCCACCATACGAAATGAAGAGTGGCCTGCATCACCACTGATGGTCATTGAAACTTATGTTGATGGTAGATTCTAGACTTCCCATATAAGCTCATCCACCTCTCTCCATATAAGGTCATCATGACGAGGGAACACATGAGAACATGACTTAGATTAGTGGCGCCAAATGAAGATCCTAAAGGAATGTGGCAGTCCCATGCAGATAGTTGACGCAAATCTTTAACAGCATTCCACAGGACCTTGCAGAGTGTTTCCTGAGTGACATCCAAAACCGAACCTCTGAAAAGAAGGACCCCAAAAGAGTCAATGATTCATGGTCAGAGGTTTAAAAATCAAAGAAAAGTGGATTTTGGTTGGAGTAAGCTTACATGAATGACTATAGAGCTGTATGTGTAGTAGGTCTGTTTACGTGCAGCACAAGTGAGGATTGTAAGGAAAGTATTGATTTAATGTCTCTTGTAAGGGATTCCAGTTTGCTACCCAAGGTGAGGTCATCTAATTAGAGAGAATTATGCAGGGCTGTTAACATCGCGATAAAGTATCGCAATACATGGTATTGTTGATATTTTCTTCAGTATCGCACCCAATATCGCGATTGTTTTATTTTGTTGGTATCGCATGTGTATCGCCGATACTTTTAAGCCTGTAAATCACCAATACTCGATACCAATACTTTTTCCGCTAAAGACAGTTTTCTAGTCGTGACAGTGCACTGGATTGATTCCAAAACCCTGGCACGTTATGCAGATGCAGCCAGTTTGCTGTAGGTCAGATATCCTACAAGGGGAGAAGGACATTAGTCTAGGTTATCTGCTGTCAACACTTACTGTTATAGTATGTAGTGCTTGACACTGCTGGCACTATTTTATGTCAATAAACGTAAGCTCACTTATTGAAAAGTATTGGTAAAAGAATTGGTGTTGGTATTGCAATACTTTTAAGAAATGGTATTGGTATTGGTATTGCTGATACATTTATTACAAAGTATTGGTGTTGGTATTGCCAATACATTTTGCAAGTATTGTTAACAGCCCTGGAATTATGTAATGCAGTTTGCAGACAGAACAGGGGACTCCATCTGTGATGAAAATTTAAAAGGAACCAAATTTAAACACTAATGTCACCATGGGATATGCCTGAAATAATAAACTATTAAGTTCTGAAAAGGAGTATAATTAGACAGCGTAATTTATATGACTTCCATGGCATCTGTCAACTGCCCATGGGATTAGGTTAGGCTCCACTGTTGGGCTTCACGTGTCAGTGTGGGCTTGCCACTGGTGACTGCATTGTCTTGATGAAATATTGTAGTTCTTAATGACATACATACACACCTATATGCATGTACATACCTACATACAAAGAACACTGTTGTTTTAAGTCCATTTTCTGCATCGATTGACTGGTGGTTGCAGATGCCGGGTAAATGTAAAAGTAGATTCTTTTCTATAGTGACTGTATGGCCTTGACCATAGTCACTCTTTAGTTAATTAATTGGGAGAGATCTTGCACCATTGCTGTCCTTTTCAATGGGTGCCATTTAAAGTTTCATTGTACAGAAGGCGATCACGCGCCAGTGCATATTTTAACTGTATCACTAGTGGGACAAATGTCCCAGTAGTTTTACGACTTGTCCTAGTAGTTTGGGGGATTTGTCCCAGGTAATACTCTACTCCTAATGTTATTTTACAATATTAAATTACGAAGCTCCCCCAGAACCCATAGTCGTGGCCGACTTTGTCCAAACCTGTTAAAATATGCACTGTCACATGCCATCTAAAAGACTGTCAGTAGGCTACGCGGTCCTGTAGGAAGTTTTGAAAACTAGATAGGGCTGAATCTCATGAACCCCAATGTCTCAAACGCTGCTGACGATCTATAGCTGTCGTCTAGTCTGCCCTATAAGAGAGGTCAAGGAGGCTGAGCACTGATATATGTAACCTCACCCCGAGCAGCTGATATATCAGAATGTCCGAGACACACAGCTGAGACTCGTTTGAATATTGTAGCTAAGTAGATTGTTTTGTTTACGATCATCATTATTAAGACGCTGGTGCAAATGTGAACTTTTCTTTTGAGGATCTAAAATTATTCTTCGTATTAGTATCAATTAGCAATGATTCTTTTGGATCAAGTGCCCAGAATTTTCCTTTCAAAATTACTAATCGATCTGGAAGGATATTGCTCTTGTACGAGCGTTCTTTCGAAGACCCAATTCAGTAGCAAACGTAGGTCTACTGCAGGCCTTCAATCATATAACTGCATGTAGCCTACTAGGCCCTACGGCCTACGCTAAAAGCCATCGACTTATTAAGTCGATGTTAAAAGCAATGTATAATTATTTTACAGAAGGTGAACGTTTCATGCTTACATCCGTCTATTTAGAATTCAGGGTTCATCAGGTCAGCACCAAAGATGGTGAGCACCAAAGATTTTAACAGGGAGGAAGATGGCGCACTTAAAGAAATTAGGCTTGCGCAGTGCGAATCAGGGCGCGCAAGTGCTTATGGTCTATTGACGGGACAAACAACGAGAACTTCCTATACCTGCCATGTTAAAACCCGTCAGTTAAGAGTCGTTTTATACGAAAAGTATCGTAATATCCAATTCATAAAAAATTTTTATTGGTAGTACTTTATTCCAACTGTAGATATTTTTGATGCTTGTCAAATCAATCGCGTGGAATCGTGGTTTTGGATCATTTTAATAACACCTACAAGCATCACCGCATGGCAGCCACCACGTGGTTGGTAACAACTAAAAACGCATATTCAGGAGTTTCCATGTGCTTCTCCTGTGAGCCTCCAGAACTGGACTATAAAGATTCCAGCAAAACCACATCTATTGCCAAGAATAGAACGAATGCTGAAAAAATAGAAAGTTCGGTACCATGCCGCACTTTTGTGCAGCCTTTAATTGTGGCAATGCAAGTGGAAAAAATCTTGGAAATTCGTTTTTCTGCTTCCCAAAAGAAGCTGAACGGTAAGCGTACTGCATTATTAATACAGATTAATTCTTAACCAAAGTCTTGGCCACAATTTCAGTACACTACAATAAACTTGTTAATTAGATATAAAAAGCAAGGGCTTTGCTATTTAATATTATAATAATCCCCTAAACAACGCCTGAGAACTGGCCATAGAAGTAAATATTCATGGGTCGGTGGCATATAGGAGTTTCACCTCATAGAGAAAGGTTAGGTCAGCATCGGTTTCATGTCAAGATCTGAAGGTCAAGCAGGCAGTTACGGGGGTCGTGTATAGAGTTGGATCATCTAGAGAGTTAAGGGGAAGAGCAGAAGTCAAAATAGGATTTGAGGAAGAGGTTCTTTAAGTTTTGAGTTGAAGACATGCTTATAGAGGTTGCGAAAGGTGTAGTTTGGTTTTTTCTTAGGCTGTGCACCAGATAATTTTGTAATTCTGACGGGAGTTTATTATACATACCAGTAAGTATATGAACATTCATTCATAGGGCCATTTTTAATACAGATTTATGAACTGACATGACGTACAAGTATTACCCGGTATGTAACATAAAAATTTTATGTGTTAGGTGCAAGAAGTGGGTCATCAACACCAGGCGTGGGGACCTTGATAAGAAAGATCCAGCAGAATTACACAAGAACCACAACCCATCATCTTTACTTTCTGAAGATGTACTTGGAACAGGCTCTGACACTACAGGAGAAGCTGATGTCGGATCAGAATGGTTTAGCAGAACAAAATCATCACCATTAATACAATTTTTGCCGCTTGCGAGAATTAAGGATATCGAAGAGGATATCCATTTTACCAACAAAAGCAGCAGTTTGAACAGCTTCAGGAGGTAACTCCTTTGTTAAAACACGCATATGTAAACCAGCTGCAACGGAATGACTCAAAACCTGAGAAACAAGACATACACGCATCTTCAAAACTCTCGAGGTGTCAATATGACGCTCTGTCAACCTTGTTGCAAGACGTATGGGGTACATTTGATCAACATGATAAAATTTCTCAATGTGTTCCAGCTAGCTAATGAACCATCAACTTCAATATCATGTTTCATTAAATTGTTGCGCACATTTTTAACAAATGCGGAACGTCAAAAATAACATGTACAGCGTGTTCTATTGTGTCAACAGTGAAATTTGGTGATGTTAATGTACTGCCAAGATTTTTTACAGCTGCTAAATTGGTTGCACCTTGATCACACACAATGCATCGAACAAACAAGCCAATATCGTGAACTCTAGTAATGCATTCTTTTATTAGTTCTGACAGTTTTGAGCTTGCTATTGTGTGGTGTGTAAAGAAAAATGCAATGGCTTGCTTCCATTTACTGCGCAAACCCCTAATCATGAAGACTAATGCGTGTGTTGCTATCGTTCCATCATCCGTGTACCCTATGACTCTGTCTAAGTTCTTATCATATGTTAACTGTGATTTCAAAGAAATTTCATCAAATACTAGTGCACACTGACGTTCACATAATGGCAAACTCATAACACGTAATTTAAGGACCTCAAAAATCACAGGTGCAAACCCACATTCAATTCTGCCAATGGCTGCACCTACAAACCTGCATAACATTGACAAAGATGGTAAAGCCAAGTGCTGTGATACAAATCGATACAAGTCTTAAATTGTGCAACTTTTCTTTCCAATCTCCAGCGTCTAGACTGTAGCTGATGTATTTTCTGCCTGAGCCGTTTTCTTAATGGAGTATCTGGTGGTCTGCATTTATTACATTTTATTTGTGTCTGTAGTTATTTGCTTAATTATGTCTATATTTATATCAGATGTAGAAACTTCTGATGAACCACAATCTCCTTCAGTAGCCAAAGTTGTTGCTGGAGTCATTTTGAACATCTTGGGCATTTAATTTGATGACAGATTTCTTTTGGCTTCGACACCAGCTTCCTTGTCTGTGCTCACAACACCTTCTTTTCTAACAGGCAACTTGCGTTTGTATAATTTGCTTCATGTACAAGTGATATTTCATGATTCTTTACAAGTGTTTGTGAGCGTAATACAAAAAAGACAAATTGAAAGAATCTTGCATATGTAATTATCTGTAAATATTTGTAAGTACATATACTGGTATTGTAAAATTAGAAACTTGCCAGTTTGTTTTGTTGTATAATTTGCTTCATGTACAGGTGATATTTCATGATTACTTAATTCTTTACAAGTGTTTTTGAGCGTAACACAAAAAGACAAATTAAAAATTCTTGCCAGTTTGGTTTGGTGTATTATTTGCTTCAGGTATGAGTCATATTTCATAATTACTTACTGGTAATTCATTTCATACTGTGAACTGTTTATTAAACTGTCTGCTGGTTATAGATTATAACCTATATATTGATTCACTGTCAATAATCTCCAAAAATGCTTAACAGATTCAATAAAGAAATGGATTTATCCAGTGTTGTATGTCACTTTTTGATGTTTATAACTGTAAGCCAAAAACTTCAAAACACCACTCTTTTGATGTTTATAACTGTAAGCCAAAAACTTCAAAACACCACTCTTTTGATGTTTATAACTGTAAGCCAAAAACTTCAAAACACCACTCTAATAAGTAATAATGGTCAAGGCATCAGTCAAGAACTTGGTGCTAAGTAGTCGGTGTGCACACGAAATTTCAAGGTTAAGTCCAGTCAAAACCTTAAAAGAGAAATACATGAAGGAACAGAAGCAGCTTATTGTATTGTATAGTATACCAATTCTTGTGAAGCGCCTCTACCCAGTGCTCACCAATCAGAGGTGCTCCCAATGCGAAAGTCCTTGAGAATAAAGGCAAGTTTTAAGACAACGAAAAGCTGTGGCAGGACCACCAGATAGTAGTGCAGTCTGGAGCGAAAGAGGCAGCTGGTTCCAAAATGAAGGTCCAATACTAACAAAGGAACAAGACTGGACCATGGCCGTTCTCACTTGGGGAACGAATAAGTTAAGTCGATCACAGGAACGAAGAGAGCCAACTGAGGCAGGAAGACATTGAGTCACAGAGGTAGGCCTATTTAGGAGCAAGTCTAAGGTGAGATCGGCAAATAAGGATTAGAGTACCTTTAATTGGATGCGAGCAGTAAGAGGAAGCCAGTGAATATGTTCAAACATGAATATGGAAATATAGAAGCGTGGGTGATTAGTCTTGCAGTTGTGTTAAGAACAGAATGTAGAGGGGAGAGACAGACTTTTTGGGAGGCCAAAAAATAGGGAGTGACCGTAATCTATGCCAGAGCAGATGAAGGCATGGACAATGGAGGTAAAGACTGGAGAGGAGAACACTGGTGCCAATCTTGTTGACAGGTGGGAAGCCAAAAATAGGGGAGGGGACTTCTGAACTGATCTGGTTTAAAAAAGATTTTTGAACTGATCTGCTAAAAAAAGAAGCCAAAAAATTTTTACGCTCACGTGCGAAAAACTTTGACTTTTTGGCGTTTCTTCAAAATTTGAAGGAGGACAAATGTATGGTGTGCCCCCCCCCCCCCCACTGCTAATCGTTAGGGGCTTCGCGCTTTCGGCGCTCGCTGTCCGATCCATAACTTTATTTCATGAAATTCCCACACATCCACGTCTGTTCGGCCCACAGCGGGTCCATAATTATCACACCGCATGCCGTTCTGTACGCCCATGCCCAACGCACGTGGCACTTATGGCAGTTATTGGACTGAAAACTGGTCTTTACAAAGTCGTGTACGCCGATGTATGTCATTAATAGTTTTGCGTGTGAGATGCATTTCATTCATCTTACCACAAATTGTGACATACGATATACAGCGGCGTAAAGCAACTGTAAATGCACTAGCATTCACGGTAAACAGATTTCTACAACCCATGCCATATGGCGTGCTGTAAGTTTTAGACTTATCTGATGTCAATTTCTGGCCAAATATCTAAAGTTCGAATAAAGTACTACCAATAAAAATTTTGTATGATTTTCATATTACGATACTTTTCGTATAAAACGACTCTAAACTGACGGGTTTTAACATGGCAGAGATAGGAACTTTTCATTGTTTGTCCCGTGGATAGACCATAAGCACTAGCGCGACCTAGATTCGCACTTTCGTCGCCAGTAGGCCATCTTCCTCCCTAATAACATCTTTGGTGAGCACTGTGAAAGACGCGAAGATCGCTAGAAGCGTTGGCCTATTATTTTGCGACTATTGTTTTGACGCCGTATCTCGGTAGTTGAAACTATTATTGGGCTAATAAAGCACTAATTAATAGGTAAGTGGGGTAATCTACTGTTTTAGCGTTCCCAATTATTCCACCATTATAACCTATCGTTTCATCGTCCTAGATGAAAAATAGCCTAGTCCCCTACAGGCTAATTCAAGAAGGGAACTAACCAAAGACCTTAAAGCCGGCTTATTTATTATTATTATTATTATTATTATTATTATTATTATTATTATTATTATTATTATTATTTCGTTTATTATGAATCAAAGTTGACAAACCGCAACTTCTTATAAAAAGAGCTAGTATTTATGTTCAGTGGCGGCGATCTTGTTTGACAGGTGAGGGGGACATTTTTAAACTGATCTGGTCAAAAAAGAGCTTTGAACTGATCTGGTCAAAAAAGAGGTAAAAAATTTATCGCCATGAACTGATCTAGTAAAAAAAGGTAACAAATTTGATGACTTTTTTGGTGTTTCTTCAAAATGTGGGGGGGGGTCCGATGCTTGGCGTGTCCCCCACTGTAAAGGTGGGGTCTTGTCCCCTCGACCCCCCCCATGATCGCCGCCATGAGTATGTTAGAATCATGCACTAGTCTTAGTGCATGATTAGATTAGAGAATGTAAACGGAGGGTAGAAAACTATTTGATTCCTAGAACATGTCGGAACAGAACTCTTGGTACAGAGTAGTGATTGTCCTTGCTTGGAAGTTCAAAATTATGGCCATGGGTCCTAGGTATAATTCTTGGGAATAGACAGCGAAGGACGTGGCAGGGGTGCCGTATAACCACCTGTAAGAGTCTGCCGTCGGCGTCATATATATTATACTAGCTGGTTTACCCGGCGTTGCCCGGGGTTATAAGTTTCAATCCCTGTAGCGAATAAGCAACAAATTTAGGTATAAGTTTAAATCCGTGTAGCGAATAAGGAAGAAATTTAGGCGACCTGTGGGGGAGACTGCTTCGCAGTCTTGTGTACGCCTTCTGGCGTACAGCGGAGACTGCTTCGCAGTCTTGTATACGCCTTCTGGCGTATTAAGACCTCTGCCGTGGACTGACTGCTTCGCAGTCGCCCTCTGGCGACGACTGCTTCGCAGTCTCCCGTGGACTGACTGCTTCACAGTCGAAGAGGGTGAACCCGGCGTTGGTGGGTTAAAGAAATTACACAATAGTTATTTTTTTAATGTTACTTTATTTTAAATTTAACTGTAGAGCTTGGAGATAAACAACATTAGTTGTCTTTCCATTTGGTGCCAGAAGAAACAGATTCTTACTGGCCCGAACTGGAGAGCAGGCAACGTACAGCGGAGACTGCTTCGCAGTCTTGTATACGCCTTCTGGCGTCTAACGACCTCTGCCGTGGACTGACTGCTTCGCAGTCGCCCTCTGGCGGCGACTGCTTCGCAGTCTTGGAGGCCCTTGTGGCGTCTGGCGACCTGTGTGGAGTCTTGTAGACGCCTTCTGGCATACAGCGGAGACTGCTTCGCAGTCTTGTATACGCCTTCTGGCGTCTAGCGACCTTTGCCGTGGACTGACTGCTTCGCAGTCGCCCTGTGACGGCGACTGCTTCGCAGTCTGTTTGTGTTTGAACCTACCTGTGTTACAATTTTGCTGTAAAACGATTAATATAATTCGAAGCGATCGTTATTAAATTCTTTCCGAAAGCAAACAACGACGCTATGGCCATTATTAATGACGTTGGGGAATACCGCGCCGGAAATTTCCAAATCTTCCGTACGCGTCCCTGGTGCTATTTTTAGGTATAACGTCATTGTGATATAATTAATTTGTAGTAGGGAGTGGAAATTTCCTATGCCGTGGGGCGAGTTTTTGGCCCTTATCACCATGTTAGCGGTGAAAATGGGGGACGCGAACCCCTCCACTGGGTGTCCGATGCCGAGGCCGACACAGCAGTGAAGGTTTGGAGTGAAAAGGTGCAAAATTGTAGAAGTTAAGCCCGGTCAAACAGACAGAGAGACAGACAGAATTCTCGCTTTATTAATATAGATATAATCATTTGGTTCAAGTCGGGTTGTTGGTGTCTAGTCTAGGGTTTTCCCTACAAGGAATCCGGAAGACAGAAGCCTTGCACTCTGCATTAATTACATTCCTATACTATGCATAATAGGTCAATTGGTCTGTAGTAGTTCAAATAACCTTGACATTTAAGGTTAATCGATCGTTGTAAAATGTTTGCTGTACCTATTTTCTTGTGGATCACAATGCATAATTGTTAATCTCATTTCTATGAAAGTGTTTTAATCCTTTAACAAAACAAAAAACCAGAAACAATTCTACCACTTTTAGTTCCTGCAAAACCAAAGGTTAACCATAACAAGTCAAATGACCGTGAACTACAAAGTCATGAGATGGTCATATGAAGTTGATAACTCTGTTTAGGTACTTATATGTTTTGGGATTCTGCACCTCTGAAAACAATACTGTAGATGCCAAGAACACAATTGAATCTGTTGCTTGTAGTTCCTATCAAACCATGGGATAACAGGAAAGTGATCTTGAACTACAAAGTCATGTGATGGTAATGCAAAGGTCATACAATGTTGATTATAACTGTATTGGATATCCAGAACCCAGAAGAACTTATCTTAGACTGAGACTTTCTCTTTATCCCTCACAGATAGCAAGATATTAATATTTGTCAATTAAGGTCAAATGACCTTTAAGGTGAAGGTCATCCAATTGCCCAACAATGTTAGAAATAGCATCTTTGACTTTTCGACCTGGAAAACCATACTATAGACACAAAAATCACTTCTATATCACTTTTAGTTCTTGAGATATTTTGGGGTTAAAATTACTCTCAGGTTGCAGAATTCATCATATGACGTGAAAATTTCTCCCAGGTTGCATAGTGAAGGTTAAGGAGATACAAACTTGACATCTTCAGGAAGCAAATTGTAAAAAATCAGAGCTTGATTTTGATATATTTTTGTTTCAGATCTAGGAAAAGCAATTTCAGCAGTACATATTTAAGTTTCCTTAGTAGAATTTTGGATGGAGCTGCAGTGCCAGCAACATTGACAAAGCATATCATACACAACATAATTAAGATCTTCAAGGTCAGCCACTGCAGTGTTGACGACATACTGCACTTCATGCATTAAGAACTGCTGGATGTTAAGAAGAGCAAGACTCTTTCAAAGAGGCCCAACTATAGGGAACACTGTTGTAAAGTTTGTGTGTGATCTTCTATGTACATAGTACAATGTGCATTAAGGAAATGTGGACTATGTAGTTTAACACGTTAACCGCCGCCATATTTTCCTCCCCACGCCACAGAAAACATGGAAAAAGTTTTAAAAGTGGTATATATATACATACATACATACATACATACATACATACAATGTATGTATGTATGTATGTATGTATGTATTTATGTACGTGTATATTTATGTATGTGTGTATGTATGTATGTATGTATGTATGTATATATGTATGTATGTATGTATGTCATGTATGTATGTATTTATGTACGTGTATATTTATGTATGTGTATGTATGTATGTATGTATGTATGTATATATGTATGTATGTATGTATGTCATACATACATACATACATATATACATACATACATACATACATACATACACACATACATAAATATACATGTACATAAATACATACATACATACACATACATACATATACATACATACATGTATGCACACGCACACATATACATACATACATACACATGTACATACATACATACACACGTACATACATAAATACATACATTCATACATACATACATACATACATACATACATACTACATACATACATACATACATACATACATACATACATACTACATACATACATACATACATACATACATACATACATACGACATACACACATACATACGCACATACATAAACACATACAATGTATGCATACACACATACATACATACATACATGTATGTATGTATGTATGTATACATGTATGTATGTATGAATACATATGTATGTGTCTATAGATGTATGCATACATTCATGCATGTTTGTGTGCATGCATGTATGTATGTATGTATGTATGTATGTATGTATGTATGTATGTATGTATGTATGTATGTATGTATGTATGTATGCATGTATGTATGTATGTATGTGAGTATGTACACACATGTATGTATGTACATGCATATCAATCAATCAATCAATCAAAATTATTTATTGGCACCAACGACAGTATTTCACAAGCAGTTTAACAAGATTTCGATAGTATATATGTCTTACATTATAAAGTAAGGAATGAATTTTTTTTAAATCCTTTAGTAATTAACATTTGCCATTAATTCTTCAGTATAATGAAAACTTTATTGTGCCTTGTAAATTTAAACGCAGCACTGTCATTGATAGCAAATGGCATCCCCTAAGGGATATAGGTCCCACTAATGCAGGGATGCCACTACGACAATATACATTAATCAGAATGATGTAGTAGGACTGTGGTGCCATTGTCGTTTCATACTACATATTAAGGAGAGATAACGCACACAAAAAAGTGGATCTTAGCTAGCTTAACTATCCTTAACTACTGTATACATCTCCAGTGTGACGCCCGTATAGCAAGGATATGCATTATGCATATTAGTTAATCATATACTAAGGCTTACTCAATTCATGTCGGAGGAGGAGAGGAAGCATCGCAATTTCTTTTTAAACAAATACATACTAGTACTTGATCTTATGTCGTGAGGCAGTGAGTTCCAAGTGGATGGACCCATAGATTTTATTGAAAATAATCTAATATTAGTGCGTGCTTTAACTGGTCGATATAAAGAGGCTGATCTAGTATTATGTTCATGTACCGTGGAAGCCAGAGCAAAGTACCCAGCAAATGAAACAGGAAGTGTGTTATTTCTATATCTATAAAATAATACTCCAATTTGAAAGATCCGTATTTGTTTTAATTTAAGGAGATTGAGGTCTTTAAATATGGGAAAAGTATGGGATCTATATGATGAATTACTTATCATTCTTATCGCCTTTTTTTGCAATATGTCTAATTTGTGAAGGCGTGATTTATAGTTCGAGGCCCATATGATATTGCAGTAGTTTAAGTAGGGAAATATCAAGGAGTAATAGAGGTTTAATTTAATATCTTTTGGAAGAACCCTGGCAATTCTAGAGATTATTCCAATGTTTTTCGCCACCTTTGACGCTATGTAATTAATGTGAGATTTCCATGTGAGATGTTGATCAATAACCACTCCCAGGAACTTTATAGATTCAACCCTCGTAACAGGGACCCCATCCAGTGTTATATTTCCTATTGTCGGCTTAATTTTCCTGTGTGATTTAAAACAAATGAAATTTGTTTTGTTTCTACATTAAGGGTTAATTTATTTGCTAAAAACCACTTATTTACCTTAGACATTTCCTCATTTATTACTTCTAGAAGGGATTCCCATGAGCTATTTGAATAGTAGATGGACGTGTTGTCTGCAAATAATATAAAATGTATCGTAGAAGAGACTTTTACAACGTCGTTAATAAATAGCAAGAAGAGGAGAGGTCCTAGGTTCGATCCTTGTGGAACTCCCGAGGTAATAAGGCCAGGATCCGATAATACGCCATTACAACTTACTCTCTGTTTACGTCCTTCTAAATAGCTTTTGAACCAATTTAATTGAATTCCTTGTATTCCATAATTTTCTAGTTTATTTAATAATATTTTATGGTCGACTGTGTCGAATGCTTTAGCCAAGTCTATGAAGATGCCTACTGAGTAATCATTGTTATCTAGTGCTTTCGAGATTTTATCCTCCATGTCTATCAAGGCCATATACGTAGAGTGGCCTGCCTGAAAGCCATGCTGAGAAGGGTGAATCAAATTTAGAGTTGTTACAAATGAATTAAGTCTGGAATACATTATCTTTTCTAAAAATTTTGCAAAGAATGGAAGAATAGAAATTGGCCTATAGTTGGAGAGCTGCTGTACATTTCCCTTTTTAAAGACTGGTATTACTTTGGCCTCCTTTAACAAGTCTGGGACAATCCCACTACTTAGCGAGCAATTTATAATTTCCGACAGAGGATGGGCGATTTGCTGAATAAAGGGCAAAGCTAAGTACGGATCAATGCCATCCAGTCCCACTGTGTGTGTTTTTTTTATAGTTTTCCCAATATTTATTATCTCCTCTGGGGAGGTTGGCAGAATACCTAATGAAGATATATTAGGCGGGGGTAGAAACACATCATGTGTACATAGAGATGTGGGCAAATTTTCTGCTAGGTCCCCAGGTATTTTAATGAAATAATTATTAAACTCATTTGCCATAATTTCAGGGTCCTCTACCATCGTACCATTAATTATTAGTTGATTAATTTTTTTACAGTTATCTTCCGTTTGCAATGCTGATCTAATTAACTTCCAGGTAGACTTGAGGTCTCCATGATGTTTAAGAAATTCATTAGTATAATATAATTTTTCAGCCTGAATCCTTAACGTTTTAAATTTATTTCTATAATTAACGAATTTATTTTTATTAGTATTGCTGGGATTTTTCAAGTATTTAATATATAACTGATTTTTTTTCCTACAAGATTTTAACAGACCCAATGTCATCCATGGCTTATTCTTCTTAGCCTTTTTTCTGTTGGTGTTAGCTTTCATAGGAAAGGCGTCTGCGTAGGCCTTCGTATAATTAAGTATGAAGTTTCCATAAGCATCATTAACCCTGGCATGTTGGCAATGCTGATGCACAAGATTCCAGCTTTCATCTAACAAACTCTTTGAAAATTTTTCAAGGCCTTCTGGAGTGACAGTTCTATTTTCCAAATACTTACTATCCACTGAGAGTTTTATATCATATGAGAATTGAGCTAATACAGGCAGATGGTCAGAAAGATCGGATAAAATAATAGTAGCAGTCTGTAGCTTGGACCACGCTGTACAGAATATGTTGTCTAGCAGAGTTTTAGTGTAAGGTGTAATTCTAGTTGGTCTGGTGATTACTGGAAGGTATTGGTAGGATATTAGATTATTGTAGAATAAATTTGTATCTTTATGTTCATTAACTTTTAGAAGGTCTATATTATAGTCTCCAAGAAGGAAAATTTCTTTAGATTTCGTTTTAAGATTTTCCATTAGCTGTTCAAATTCTGCCAGAAATTCAGTTGGACATTGTCCCGGAGGCCTGTAAATCACACCTATTACTGGGGAATATCTTTTTAAATTTAGGCGTAAAATTAAATATTCAAATTTTGAGAATTCATTTCCGTTTGGAGTTGGATCAACAAGTTGATAGCTAAGTTTATCATTGATGAAAATACCCACTCCTCCTCCTCTTTCCCCTTTTCTAGCCTTGCCTATAAATTTATAGTTTGGTAAGTAGACCGTGTTCAGTCCGCTTTCATCTAGCCAGGTTTCAGTTACAGCGACTATTGTTGCCTGGGTTTTCTCCACTATCTCTCTAACTTCAGCTACTTTATGCGTGAGACTTCTGCAGTTTATATGCAGCATAGTAAGATTTAAATCGTTATTTTTTCCGATTAGTTGGTCTTTTTGAATTTTATCAAGAGTACTATAATTACTTGTCCAAGTTACATTTTTGTAATAGTTTTGGTCAGGGTCACTACTATTTTCATCTACCATAGTGCTATTCTTATCATATGAAGAGAAGACTTCAAGTTCAATATCTTGTAGATAGCGCAAACTTATATTACTTTTTTCATATATTACATATATGGATGTACATGCATGTATGTATGTATGTATGTACGTGTTTATGTACATACATACTTCTCGCCCTTCAGAAATTCCTGCTTTCTCCGCAAATGAATTCTTGACTATGCTCACGGAAAAGACTGATCGACTTAGAGCCTCCACATCGGATGCTCCTCCACCGACCTTTACCACAACGTTTTCTGTTTTTGATGATTTCCGACCCATATTGTACTCGGACCTTCGTACAGTTCTTTCATCAATTAATTTAAATTCTTGTGAATTAGATCCTCTTCCCCCTTTCATTCTTATTGACATTTTAGACGATTTTGCCCCATTTCTGCTTTATCTGTTTAATAGGTCCCTCTCTGAAGGTTGTGTCCCTGCCTCGCAAAAGAGGGCCATTGTTTTTCCCTCACTCAAGAAGCCCAATCTTGACACAAACCTCCCCCAAAACTACCGTCCAATCTCTAATCTATCATTTCTCTCCAAAACCCTTGAACGCCTTGTCTCTCTTCAACTTCTTCCCTATCTGGAACAATCTGGACTTCTACCTCCCTTTCAATCAGGTTTTAGGGCTCACCACTCCACTGAAACAGCCCTCCTGTCTTTGCTTTCTGAAATTTATTCAGCTGTTGATAGGTCCGAACTCACTCTTCTGGCGCTATATGATGTCTCCTCAGCCTTTGACATGGTTGACCACACCATTCTTCTACAGCGCCTTGAGACCTCTTGCGGTCTGAAGGGCCCCCCTCTCCAGTGGTTCGGGTCATACCTGTCTGATCGCACTCAGATGGTTATCTCTGGTGAATCTAGAACTCTGTGGGTCCCTATCAAACTGGGTGTTCCGCAGGGCTCTGTTCTAGGCCCTCTCCTCTTTATTTTGTACACGGCCGGTATCCCATCTCTGCTCCCCATCCATGGGGCTTCAGGCCATCTCTTTGCTGACGATGTCCAGGCTTATGTCCATGGGCCTCCTTCCTCTCAGCTTCTTCTTGCTCAGAACATCGAAGCTCTTTCTCATGATCTTCATACCTGGATGTCTTGCAATCGCCTCTCCCTTAATTCGTCCAAAACCCAATTTATCTGGTGTGGCACTCCTCAGCAACTTCTAAAACTCGACTTTGCTGTGCTGTCTCAAAGGTTTCCGCTTTTAACTTTCTCGTCTAGCGTTCGTGATCTAGGAGTGACCCTTGACAATTCTCTCACCTTTACTGAACACATTTCCAAACTCACTCGCACTTCCTATTTTCACCTAAGGCGCCTTAGAGCTATCCGTCGCTCTCTCTCATCTCCAATTTTCACTTCAATTGTCCATGCATTTGTCTGCTCTAGACTTGACTATTGCAATTCCCTCCTCATTGGTCTTCCTAAAGTCCGTCTTGCTCCTCTTCAGTCTGTTCTCAATGCTGCTGCTAGATTAATTCCCCGTCTTCCTCAATTCTCTCATATCACCACCTTTATGACAGAAGAACTCCACTGGCTCCCGCTTTCTGCCCGCATCCAATTTAAGGTCCTCATCCTTGTGTGTAAGGCTCAACTTGGTTTCGCTCCAAAATATTTATGTGACTTAATTCATCGCCCTCACTCTGCTGCTTCTCGTCGTCCTCTTTGTTCATCTGACCGCTTGGACCTCCTCGTTCCCCGTGTCAGGACTTCTCTGGCTCAATCTAGGTCTTTTGCCTCCATTGGCCCTGCTCTTTGGAATGAGCTTCCTCCGTACGTTCGTTCTTCTATTCTCTCAGGTAACGTCTCTTCCTCTTTTACCTTTCTTAAGACTTGCTTTTTCTCTCGGGGTCTCTCGCACTGGGAGCGCTTCTAAATGGCCCTCCCGCTAGAAGCGCTTTATAAATATCCAAATACAATACAATACAATACAATACATACATGTATATATGTATGTATGTGTGTAGGCACGTGTGGATGTATCTATATGTATGTATGTGTGTACGTGTGTATGTATGTATGTACGTGCGTATGTATGTATGTACATACATGCATGTATGTATGTACATACATGTATGTATATATGCACATGCATATATCTATGTACATGCATGTATGTATGTACATAAATATAGTACGAGTTATCTCGTACTCGGCGCTATAGGTCACAAAATAATGTACGAGATATCTCGTACTCGGCGGTGAACGTGTTAATGAGTATAGTAGACCTACTGTCCAGTGAATTCTGTATCGTTTGTTTTGTGCTACCATATTTGGTGAATAAAAGATTGATATATATATATATATATATATATATATATATAAAAGAGAATTTGTGAAGTGCAACTCATCACTGTCATCAGTAGTGCTCCCGACACAATAAGGAGAACCCTCTTTGAAACAAAATATGCTTCAAACGCTTGAGGATCAGAGAAGGAGATAAGCTGACTAGCTCATTCCAGGCGACAGGACTGATGAAAGCAAAGCTTCCGTGCTGAGTTGTAGAGGAAAGAGCATGAGGGATAAGAAGAATGCCATGATCAGCCAAACGAAGGAACCTGAGGCCAGGAATAGGCGAGGCAGAGACACACTATTATGTATTTCTGAGGCAACTCTGAAATATATGCCAAGTGATTTTGATGACTTAACGACCATTAACAACCAAATCTGAGCAGTTGAGTAGATCTAAATAATTTGGATTCATTTATTGGCAGCACGAGTTTTTATGTCCGATTAAAAAAAATTACAAGTTCAAAACTTTATATCCACTTAAGATTGTCACATTGAAATTCAGTTCTAGTGAGACAAATTCTTGATTTCTGGTTTTGGTTGATGAATTATTATTGTTATTTGTATATTTTGTTAAGCACCTCCATCTAATTACTAAACATCAGTTGGTCATGCTGAGCACTATTGTGATTGAAGGACTTGCCCAGAGTCTCTGCACAGTAACTTTCTCAGGGAAGGCTTGAACCCGGACACTGCATTAGAAGTGTCAAACCAATCGGCTACTATGTCACACATTTGTTTCAAATGAGTCAAGCTCTGGAATATGTAAAACTTTTATCTGACTCTACCATAGCTATAGTTCGATGGCAAAATTGTATACATATAGGAAGGTTCCATTCTAGGTAATTGCGTTCTTTGTCAACATCTAGGGTGACGTGTCTCCCATTTCCTTTTCAAAACGGTTAATAAATTTATTTCAAACTTAAGTCATTGCCTGCATATTCAACTATTTTGTGTATTTAAACTTTCATATTCCCAATGGCATTCTGTTGGAATGCTAGCATTAGATGTCAATGCTTCATAAGCAAGACTGAATACAATAATCTGTTTAAGTCATTTGGTTAAGGCTGTGACAATTTCCGTTCAAAAGCATTTAGGCCTTATCTGCTGCAGCTGTTTGCTGCTTGAGCTGTGCGTTTTGAATATGTCTGCCCATGGTGTAGGCCTTATCATGGGCATCTTCCTGGGAATGTGCTTTCATGTGCTTATGCTTCTGCATGTGTATGCACATGTGTGTGTGTGTGTGTTTGTTTCTATGTATATGTGTGCATATGTGCATGTACATATGGACAGCAGATGAGGTCTTTGGACGTGATCTGGGTTTTTAACCGACTTCCTAATGGATAGAGAATTGGTCAGTTAAATTTGCCAATTTGCTACTCGGACTGCTATCTTGATTAAATTTGCTCTGTCAGTCGTTGGCTGCCTCCAGTGAGGACGTAATCTCCATTCTACTCGATTCATGGATTGGCATTATATCTGGTTGTCTACGTGTGCTAAATGGGAAGAAATTTGTATTAGAGGGCTGGCGAATCAATACGTTGATAAATGTGGCTTATTGATCTTGATGGCTGAATGGGTTATGTTTCTTCCTGTGTGGATTCTCCATTGATGCAGATAATAAGCGCCTGAGTTAATTTCTTCTATCAAAAGCTCCTAAGGAAAGTGCACATGCGGTTGACTTGTTTTTATTGGAGTCTCCTGACCTTTTGGCAATATTGCAAAATCTGCAGTGTGTTTTCCGCATAAGATTTTGTCAAACAGAGAGAGATGCATCATTTTGATGAGCAAATGGCAAGACAGCTTAAATGAACCAAGAGGCAGTGCTGGTCGTCCCTTGGTTCCTAGTGTATATCTTGCTGTCTAGATGCTTCTTTCTGACTTTTGCAATTTCAAGCCATCTAGAAACCAAGCACCTTTAAAAATGATGAAATAGCATGCAGTGTGCAAGTAACATATTGGTTATATGACCCAGAAAGCACAATACAGTGAAACACCATTAACATGCGGCCAATGTGAGGCACGCCGTCAGAACTGCGTGTTACGTGTGTGTGAGTTAACGAGTTTACCAGCAAGATGTAGCAGTAATATACATGTATTGCCTACCTTTGCACGAATGTGTAGTCAGCGATTCTCAACATCATTATTAGCTACATATTACCTTTGCTATGTGTCAACAGAAGTGGTTACACTTTCCCACATTCCTAGAATTGTTCCTCTCATCCACATTGTTGACCGAGTCCCACACGTGTCAACAGAGGGACAAATGACCTCAAAGGGGCTGCGGACTTTGTTTCCCACGTTTGTTGATGGTTGACGAGGTTCCTGACGTGTGTCAACAGAGGATGATAAGCGAAATCTTGGTCAGTTGACAGTGTTGATGGTGGCCCCACACGTGCCGGTAGAGGGCAATTATCTAGTGACTTCTATAGCAATTGATGGTCACTTTAAGTGATATTGCAGTCGAAAATCGTAATTAATTGGAAAGCCAGGTTGACATCCAATAGATCAGAGAAATGAGAAGCCAGTCTACAGTGGATATGCAAATTGAAAGAGATGAGACATAAGTTTGGACCTGAACAACATCAAAGAATTGACCGGATGAACTGAACTGGGTTGCGAATTCCACAGCTTTAGACCAGCTTCTGCAACAAAAGAGGACCATCGACCGTGTTTCCCATGCTCGTAGTATTGTTTACAAGGTTTACTACACGTGGCAAGAAAGGATGATAGCTACGCTGTCCGAACAGTTGCCACTGTTGACGAGGCCCCACGCATGTTGCAACCCAGTGACTTCAACACATGATTCGGTAAAGAAAGATGTCAGTGATACCTACCACACCCATGCTGGGATGGGGCCTGATCAACTACATAAGGGTGGATTCAGGGAGGATGTTCGAATCAAAGGAAAAGGAAGTTCAACAAAGCGGAAACGCTACATAAACCAGGTGCTTCTGACTGATGTAAGGACCAATTTCTTCCACATGCATAATGTAATATCTTACTACTTATTAAACTACCACATGATTCCTGAGTGTTAATCTCATGGCATCAGGAGGCAAGGTGACACTTGGTGTAAACCAGACTCGTGTGTTATTGTGTGCTCGTTAACGGCGTTTCATTGTATGTAGTATGTTTCGGTTTTTTTGGTGGAATGGTGAAACACCCAGCTCTTTAAATGTGTTAAACAGAGTTAAGTAGAGGTGAAGTTTGAGTTATGTCCGATTTTCTTCTTATATAGAGGGTTTAATATGCAGGCTTTAAAAGGCTTGGGTTGGTTGTTAAATTTTTGTTTGTGGGTATAGCATCCTATCTGCTGATGTCACATTACACACATCAATTAGGGATGCAGCGAGAAAAATGTTGTTTACTTCTGAAGAATATGCAGCTGATTTTCAACCAGTTTCAATGTACACAAGACTAAATGTATTTTTGTCCTTGTGGCATTAAACACCATATTGTCATCATCATGAATGGTGTGCCCCTCTATGGAGCATGACTGTTTTCTTTATGACAACTGTTTTTGCCAATTGTTCCAGTCTTGTGGACGTCTCCAGTTCCACGTGTACCTTGGTCATCCGACTGGTCCCTTCCTGCTCCTTGAGGGACCAGAAATCAAGGGTTAGACCACCCTAACATTGTACTGCCTGCCATGATGTCATGCAGAATGCCAAAACATCACAAGTCTTATGCATTAGTGATAGGCACAGTGTTTAGAAGTTGCAAGATTCTTCTCAGTCACAACTGTTGTAAGGTATTCAGTTTCTGGTTTAAGGCCACCATGAGCATCCAGATCTCAGCTTCATAAGTAACTCCAGGTAGTATGATGTAAAATGGGTGGATTTTTGTGTTCAGCTGAATATTCGTACTCCAGATGCAAACACTGTGGCAAACATTGTTCAGAATTGGTGGTCAATTGCGTAAGAATGGTGGCCATTCTTGTTATCTCTTTAGACCAGACTTAGAGTGTTGTTGCTAGTTGTATTAATTATAGGTTGAGAGATGTTATAAACAAATGGTTGCAACTGTAATTGTAAATGCAAATTTATATAGTGCCACTTCCAGAGAAACAATTCAGAGGCATTCTGGAACCGATGACATGAAACCATGATTGAATAGGCTGGTTTTCAAGTGCTTGAGGAAATGAGGCAAAGAAGTTCAAGAGGTCAAGAAGCTCGAGTTGCATGTTACAGGGCAGCGTATTTCAGAGAGATTGGCCAACAGCATCAAGACCTAATGCAGAGCAGATAAATTTGTTGTCAGGGATCAAAGAAGAGCATAGCTTTGTAAGATAAGATATGAGCTTAAGGTCTGAAATTCAATGTGCTTTGCATAGGTAAAAATTGCAATGCCACCCACATGAAACTGGATACATGCCCACACTGAGCATTGAAGCCATACTCACTTCATACAGGGTGAAGAGATAAATGTCTCTTTTTTTTCAAAAGTTCAGCTTTCTGACAAATTATAATCTGCAATGTGAATCTTTGGTTTAATTTAAAGTGTGTACAACAGCAACAACGATTTCTGTGTGGTTCAGTCACTTTTGTAATTTTTCAAAGCCACATGTTTGCACTATGCTGATATGATTCATAAAGGCCTTTACCTATTTTTATTCTCTTTGTTTTCTCTGGACATTAGTCTTTATTACTAGTTCTTTCTGACAAACTAGCTCTTCATGATCTGTCTACCTAAAATGGCAACCTCAATTCATATCCATTTATCTCTGTCTGTCCGGCTGTCACTCTGCTTGTTTCTGTCTGTTTGTGTGGCTGTCTGTGCAAAGCGGTGCTGGTGGCTGTAGTGTAATTGGCTTAATAAATGTCTAATGGCATTCAACCTTTTCCACTTATTAATGTTACAAGACGTGTAACCCTGAGGCTACCCGTATGTATTCCTGGCACAGCTAGGTACTGATGGTCCATGCTGTCGGCCACCGACGAGCCATGGCCCGATTGGCCGAGATCTAATGACCGGTCTCTCTTTAGACTGCTATTCTTCAGAGGGAAGGCTGCACTAATTGGACATTGGTCTTGCTCCTCTGAAATCTCTAATCAATTCCATCCAATTCCTAATGCAAATCTTTCAAGCAGACCTTAACTCTGATGAAATGAACGCCAGCTGGTAAACTGAAGGTGACATTCATTCAAGGAGTCAGATGGTAGGGTAGGTGGCTACCAAAATACAGAATTTGCTGCAGTTTTAAATGAAACTTATGGAAGCCCTCATGAGAGTCAAACAACTTATACGTGTTTTAAAAGCCTTCTGACTAGCTGAACGAATGTCACCTTCAGTTTAAAAGGAGGGTATGTCTCATCAGATTTATCACTTTAATGACAAGCTGCATTGGTTTCCCAACAGGTTTGGGTCAGTTACATACCCCAAAACTCAACTAAATTACAGTTACTTTTGTACTTAGTTTTTATAATATTCATTTATTAATTCATACTGACAAGTATGCAGTAAGATTACATGATGTAGTAATAACAGGTGATAATAAGTTTAACAGGAATCAGATTTAACTGTATGGAAGCCTGCAAGGCACCCATCTGTCCTACTCCTCATTTTACAGTTGCCCCTAGGGAGTGGTTCAGAACTGGTTCCTGTGTCAACCTTATGGGGCTAGCGGGTATTGAGCCTGCTTCCTTCTGATCTTTGTGCCAGCATGTTACCATTTAACCATCTCCCTGCCTGTCTCACATTATTTACAATAGTGAGGCAAGGTCCAATTGCGAATAGCAACTGCTGATGACTGCACAAGAAGCCGTAATTGAGGCAGTTTGAATATGAATATTTGTGAGTGCACAAAAATCCACCTTTATACTTCCTACATATTACCTGTGTTTTATTATGGCGCTGAGACCTGGACACCAAAGGCGGTCCTAGAAGAATGCAGACATTTTCAGGCGCTTGCAACAATCCTCAGCTTCATCATCATCGTCGTCGTCGTCGTCGCCGTCATCATCATCATCAATATTTGTTTATTCAAAAGAATCATGCTGACAAGAATGCAACAGATTGCAATAATTATTAAATCATGATTAAAATTAGAAGACGCCGTATGTTTGTGCACTTCACACAGTGCCACAATGGCTGGCAGGGTGCTCGGAGCCTCGATTTCCAACTCCTCAAGGAGCTGGGAGAGACCAGTCAGACGACGAAGGGACACATGGACCCAGATGTACTGAACTCCAAGTTACACTGAGCTTGGAGATAAGACCAAGTCGATTGGCAGTTATGGAAACGGCAACGCTGAAAAGGGGGGGTACACCAATAATGATGAAGGTGATGACCTTATGCTCAGGTATGAAGCAGGAAGTGATGGTTTGTAATAATTGTCTGATACAGTTAATGGTGGTTTGTAATAATTGTCTGATTGGAAACCTTTCCTTACTTTGTTAACAGGTAAGTGTTGACCTGTTTGGTCTGAGAGTCTGTTGACGTCGTTCTGTGGAGCTGTGCCGTAAGCTAGCTAATAATGGTAATCTTGTAATCAGATTGAGAGTCTGACAATATTAGTTGGGGTGGATGTCCGTTTAGACGATGACGACGGATGCATTAAATCCAGGCTGCTGCTGCTGCTGCTGCTGCTGCTGCTGCTGCTGAGACTTGGACATGGCTGAGACTGCGACCGACCGCATGGAGAAGAGAGCTTGGTGCTCTGGTCTTACATGGCGTAATTGCCTCTGTCAGGTGCAGATGCTTATGGATAGATGGGTCATCCGTGCATTTGTGCGGATGTAATTATTCGCTTGATTTCATCTGCAGCTGATGGCCTTCTTCGCATCGTCTGATTGCAATCTCTGTGTCCTGCTCAGAAACGTAGCAAGAAAGAAAGTGGCCCAGAAATAAATCAGATGCAGACGTCAAGGAAACGGAATGTTACATGTTACGCGTGTCACTTGTTACGGTCAAACTGAATGAAACGTAAATGCAAGATGATGACGATGCCGTGGTTCGTGCAACATTTTTGTGCAAATAGAGTGATGATAAATCATAGAGGATACTGTGTATTAATTATGTAAACAGCATGATCTACAGTTATGTGATAAATACATTAATTTCTGTATCACATAATGAACACATTACTTCATGCATAATTGTAATGCTGTGTCATCAGTTATTTGTGGATTTGTGTGCATCTGCCTAAGAACAAAGTGTTACAATCAGTGCTTGCAATCAAATTAAATACATAAATATTGTATTCAGTTGTTTTGCAAGGTTTACAGGTATGTCAGGTGAGTTGTAGATCACAACTCGTTCAAGCAGCAAACTTTATCTGTACTTTAGAATGGGTTTTTGAGTTTAAATTTTTTTGGAGCAATCCTCAGCTCTTGCTAACTCTGTCATGACAATGATGATGAGCTCTAGAGGTAGTCAGATGAATTGATTAAAGTTTTTTTCTGTTCGAAGCAAAAGTGAAGAGGACATTCATGGTTGTTGTTATTATGAATCGGACCTTTTATCATTGCAGTTACTGAATTTGTGGCTGGGAGAGATTTGTCTTCAGTTGAAGTTAGAATAGAGAAAGAGAATGATCATGCAAAGCTGAATTTTGTGAACTCCACTGTTACAGAACTATGAGTGTGATTACAAAAGAAGGGTGACTGCACAAGTTTGTGCATGAGTTGCCTAATGTCGGGTTAAGACTATGATGATGACCTGAGTGAACTTTGTTGATCACGTAAATGGATTTGATGTTAAGATGTTTAGGCCAATGACTTTGGAACTATTTTATCAAGCTTTTTGTTTTTTTGTACTAAGAAATAAAAATTTAGATATGCTATTGATAGGGACAAATCAACAGTACGAGACCTGATCTTTCACAAACTTCGATTTAGAAGACATCAGCTCAGTATGGGAGAATCTGGAAGGAAGATTGTTATCATGCAACTTACAAATCAAGTATGGCATTAATTTTAAAATTGATAGAGAATGGAAGCAAGGTTTTAATATCTCCAAAACTACATGAAAGTGCATGAAAATGAAACTGTTGGTGAATGGTGATATTTTCTTGGTTGCTTTGTTAGGTTGATGATATTCACTTCAGATGTGCAGATGTGGGGGTCATTCATATATGTCCACGATCCTTAGGATACTAACATCTGTCTTAAAATAATGTCAGTGATCATGATAACATAATGACTACTTACTTGTTACATGCACAGTAGATGCACTTTAGTATTTTGCAGGTTGCTTACTGATTGTACAAAGATCCTCATTTTTAGTTTGGCTGGTTGGTTTTGCATTGTGATTGGTTGCAGTGACCAAGGTCTGGTCCAATCAATCGCTTGGCTGATGTTGCATAGTTGGCTGAGGACACGGTTCATTTGACGAGAGAGGCTGCCCAACAAAGTAGACCAGGGTTGTCTCGGTCATCAATCCATCATTCCAATGTTCATACGGCTGCTGACACAGTCATGTGGCCAACCTCATGCTTCATGTGGTCAGTGAAGCTTACCGGGTCCTGAGGTTCCTTGTTTAGCGGATTCCTCGTCACTCATGCAACCAACCAATCAGTCAATCACCTGGTCATTCCATCTGCATAGACCATCTTCCACAGTCTGCTGGCTTCCATTGTGCTGTTATTGAACACGTCTGGTTCCAGTCGAAAGCACCGCCTGCAATGGATGGCAGCGATCAAAGTCCAAGAGGTCAGGCAAGTAGATGATGATGATGATGGTTATGCCACAAACTGATGAAGCATCATCAAAGCCTGGCTTCAAATCTGGACGAATGCAAGAAAGGGTAAAAAGTAGAAACCTGCTGGAAGTGATCTTAATGTCGATCAGAGAGCAAAGTGGCTGACAGCAAATGTGAGAAACAACGATGCTTCTGAAAGAGACTTGCCTTCTAAATATTTTGAGCTTCCTAGGATTGCTAGTGCTCAGCAAAAATGTAGGAGATCAGCTACACTTGGCAGGAAGTACTTAGTTTCTGTTATCAAGTGGAACATTTAGAAAATTTAAATTTTTGTTTGTGATGCATGTATGTATGTATGTATGCATATATGTATGTATGTATGTATGTATGTAATATGTATGTATGTATGTATGTATGTATGTACGTATGTATGTATGTATGTATGTATGTATGTATGTATATTATGTAACATGGAATGAAATCAGACAGTTATATGTCACTACGTAGAAACTCCTTGCCAGTGTTGCCTATCCAACAGCAACTAGGGAAAGAATGCAAGGAAAGGCTCCAGAATTCTTGTCTTAATTAATAAACTATAGGACACCCATTACAAAGTGATTGTCCAACCACAGGAAAGATTCCATGTGAAAGCAAGCAAATTTTTCTTTGTGATAAAACGAAGAGTTCTGTAAAGCAGAAGTGAGGAACATGTATATTATCATATCATGTCTTATCATATATATGGTTATTTGTAAAGCGCTGTTCACAGTATAGACTATTCAGAGGCGCTCTCAGCATCACAGCCCCGAGGGTAAAGGAAGATCTTCAGGCAGCAGAGAGAAGAGGGCAAGATCCCAAACAATATCTTGCTACAGAGTCAGAGGGCAAGTCATTCCACAAGGAAGGGCCAAGGATGGCAAAAGCATCAGGGACAAGGAGATTAAGGCGGACCGAAGAGGGCGGGAAGAGAGCAGAAAGATGTTCACGCATTAGATCACAGAGGTACTTACTATGTAAAAGTAAGTATTGTTATGCGTGATGGATGAATGATCTCACACTGCTGGTTCTAATGGTCTCTGCCATGGACGCGTTCTGTGATGGTACATGTGGTGATGGTTGAGCAAGATACATGGCAAAAGGGTGCTATATAAATGATTTGAAGAAATGGATGAATCAAAGACTTGATCATTCTAGCAACTAATTTATTCGTTAATCGGTTGCTATCCATCAGGTCAAAAGCAACTATTTGGCATTACATATTCCTTTATCCAACTTAGACCCTTGCATCTTTTCTTAACCTCTGCTGTGTGATACCAATTTCTAAGCATAGTAACTTATTCTTTTCAAGAACTTACTGTAATGTACCGTAGTCTTTGCTTGATCACCTTCTTCTGCAAATGCTTGGCTTTCATGATTCTCTCCTGGTCAAGGCATATTATGTGTTGTGACTTGCGAGTGCATTGCTCCTACACACTTCTGCCTTCACAGCCTTTTGCTGAAAGAAGCTATGATGTAAATTCTTCCATGCTGGGCAATGTTCGGATCAAGATTGACAAAGAGTTTGATGCAGTGATATAATAACATATATGAGTTCTGACGGGGCAGTGGTAAGCTAATTATGCCAATTACTCCATCCAATCTCCAGTGCCAACAACCAACTAAGCCTATCATCAAGTAAGCCTTAAATCAATGTTTGGATGATAATGCAGGTGACTAGCTATTTGTGTGGGATTGAACAATTCCATGTGAATATGGGGTAGGACTTCCCCTTGAAGCTGTTTAAAATGGATGATTGTTCATGGTTTGCATGGGCTGGGGTCTCTTATGTTTCAGAACCCTGCATGTCAGTTTAACTGACCACACCTTTAAAACCTAATTCACCTGAGCTAGCCACAGGTACCATATCAAAACCTTGGCCTGGGCCAATAAGAAAGGCCAAAGAACCGTGTACCATAGGTTATTGCAGTTTAGTCTGTGATCAGCATTAATGGATTTTTTATATTTGTGTTTATTCACAAGCTCACCGACAAACCGCAGTAAGTAACATTAAAACATCTAACAGTACAATTATCAAGATCTTATAAAACACACGTCTCAGTAGCCTGTTAGGCGCCTGCTTATTTTACAGCTATCCCTAGGGAGTGGAAGGCTGAGTCGACCTATAGGTAGCTTATGGGTATCGAACCAGGCTTTTAAGATCTTATGTTCTTCGAGCAAGAGGGTTACCATTCATTTATCCCCCTTTCCATGGAATTTGCTATGGCTGCTCTGTGCAGCTTTGGATTATGTTTTGTGGGATGGATGACACTGGATGTGTGTCTGTCATCAGCCACTTGGTCTCGGCTGTCTATGAATTCTGCAAGCAGGGAGTTGTGGGACCTTCAAATTTGATATGTTCATCTGTCAACCCAGGGATCATAGGCCAGCCAGAGTGAATGTATATGCTGTCACAGTAAGTTGTGAGGAATTGCTCATTTATTTAGTGTCAGAGGCGCTGTGAAGGTGTAGGGTTTATGTTTGTCACATTTGCGTCAGCAAGAGCTCCAACTGCTTAAGTCATGGTTAACAAATTCAGCAGTTATATGGATACACCTCTGAGGTGACAAAGACATGGAATAATTCTACTTCCTTGTATAAGTGGACACTGACTTATATATACATATACATATTTATATTTATATATATATATATATACATACAGTGCTCGAAATGGAAAATTTTATGAAACGGAATGCTAGTCAAAGATATGGGAGCATTCACGTTAATTTCATAGTATTTTCCACAATAATTCATTTGACGAACCGGAACGGAACGCTGACGAACCGGAACGGCGTTCCGGTGCGTTCCGGTCCATTTCGAGCACTGTATACATATATAAATATAAGTGTATACTGGTACCACTGCATGTTGACAGTTTGGCGTCTTGTTCGTAATTGGAAAATCTAATTATTGTGTGCATCATATGCATTATGCAGTCTCACAGGAGATTCTGCTAAGTTACCTGGGATTTGAATTAGAGACTAGCAGTAACATGAAACCAGATTGCCTTCAGCTGAAATTCATCTCAGGGAACTTCTCTAACTTCACCTGCCGTGGCCTACCTGCACTCTCCTCGGACGATGATGGACCTAACGGTTGCATTAGTTAGTTTTGCAGTAGAAGGTTTCCTTGCAGCAGCATCCTCAGGATCGTCCATGGCCATGCACATCCTGGTAGTGATCACTGATAACGTGCCTTGTCTGTCAGTAGATCCATTGGCCAATCTCTCAGCCGATAATGTCTTGATTTACTGTCTTTGTGGGGTAGTGTGTGTGACCATCACAGTTGTCTGCAGTTCCAGGGATTTGGTGTCAATTTATCCTGGGTGGAAATTTCATCTGTGCTAAAAGGGTATTGAGAGGAAGAGAGATCTCAGACGAAGCAGCCTTTGTCTCACAGATGAAAGATTTATGCTGGTTGAGCATCATAAATATACTTCTGCAATAGGCATGGCTCTCTAAAGCCCCCAGACTAATCATTAAGCATTGGTGCCATGTTTATTCTGAAAGTCAAATGATTATATGATGGTCTACAGCTATTTCTCATGCAATGCATTTGTGCTTAACCTTTTAGTCTGAATAATGAAATGGGAAAGCTGTGAGACAACAAAAAGGCTGGCAGTTATTGGCAAAGCAGTAAAAGACACTTTTATCATTTAGAAGTATTTGTTATGGAATTTGATATGTGCATGAAGTGGATATGTTTCTTCAGTGTAAGTGGAACTCATGTAAGAAATGCTACCTTAGTACCATATAAAGCACACTATAGACTTAAACTGTGTCTGGTTGCCTGAGTTCAGTGGTGCAACCAGAGGTTGTTCTCAGTGCAGTTGAGAGGTTCTTAGAAGCTGACATAGAACTGTTCAGATTAATACCATAAATACACAGTGTGTCTGCAGCATGTGCTGCCTGAAGTGCTGAAGGTTTAGTTGTGTTCTGGTATCTTTGTTGCCGGTCGTAGACCCTGAAACTGCTTCTGAGTTCTACTAATTCACAGAGTGACTGTTAACTTTAGAACACATCTAAACCATAACTTTTCCATGTTGCATTTCACTCTGATGCTTTTTTCTAGTTTGTACAAGGATTATTCTTTCTGTTTTGAGGAGAGTGACCCTGAATTCTGGACAGCTGTTGATCACTGTATGGTCTGTGATCAATGTAATGGTGCTATTGATATTGTTAGAATACCCCACAGTGAGTCTGTTCTGTTAGGAAATGTTTGTAAGCAAAGATGAACCCACCTTTGTCCAGGTTGTCTTCAGGTAAAGCCAGAAATTGCATAAATGTAACATGAGTTTGAAGCTTTATAATGTGATGTCTGAATGTAGACAGAAACTTCGCAGAAGTGAAACAATAGTTTATTATGTGAGGCCAGAGTTCCAGTCTCTTCTCATAAGCAAGCCTGTGTCAGTATTCATGTACATGAATCGACTGTTATAGCTTTAGAGAATATTGGAAAGAGATGGAGGATTCTGTGATGGGCTTAACGCTGTACATGTGTTAAGGATTGACAGAGTTCAGGATCAAGCAGCAAAATTTAGACTTATTCTAGTATTAAAGTGGAATAGACAAAATTCATGAATATAAGAAGAGGGAATAAATGTGTGAGATTATGAGATTATTATGAGATTAGATTGTTATTTATGAGCTTATGTTGAAACTATGTATAAATTCATGTTCAAGTAGTGCTTGTGCTAAAGTGAGGCAGCAGTTATATTGATAAGATCCAAGCAAAGATGTGCTATGAAAGGCAAATGCTGCTTTTGAGAAATGCAATAAAATATGGATGAAAAGTGAATACAGTGAGAAAGCTATGAATTGGCTCTATGTTATCCAGCAGTGAAAGAGCACAGGGTATCCATGTATAGAGCGCAAACTTATAATGGCTTCTTAAAATGTTTACCCTATGACCTGAACAGGGGCCGCCATGGTTAAGAATAAAGGAGCGAGGTGAGATTAGAGGAACTAGAGATTTGGAACTGGATGTAGGGATTGTGTTGGCGTGGTGTGGAACGTTAGGGAGGAGGCCATCAAGTAATACATGTCCGATGAGATGTAAGGAAAAGTGGGAGGTGTTGGCAATGTGCTGGAAAAGGTAACTGGTTTCTATCAAGTCAGTGGTTATACAAGAGAGAATGATGGTGCTCTAACTCTGTGATGAAAAGTAGGCCACTGTTGTTAATTGGACCAATTGAGTCTTAAAGCCAGCAAGATGAAATGGTAACAGTGTGCTCTACTTCACACACTTCCTTTCTGCTGCACATTCGCCTGCAACAGAGGTCAATGTTGATGGAATATGTGAAGCAGCCTTTATCTTCTTATTATTATTATCTTCATTATTTTCATCATCATCATCATCGTCATCGTCATCATCATCATCATCATCATCATCATCATCATCATCATCATCATCATCATCATCATCATCATCATCATCATCATCATCATCATCATCATCATCATCATCATCAGTATTACTATCATTATCAGTTTTAACCTGGCGATTGTATTGTAAACCACTAATGCAGCGAGTTGACTATACCATTCCCATGTTGAACTAAAGAGTAACTGTAATCTGTAACTTATTTACTATTTATGGTAATTACTTTTCTGGCCCAAAGACTAGTTACTTTTAAAAGTAACTATCCAGTAATATCAATACCGGTAGGTATTTGTATCAAAGTTATCAAGAAGGTTGTAGTTCAGCAGATGAAAGGCTACCTAGAAGCAGGTGACCTGGTGGTGAAGCTACAACTGGACTTAACCAAAGGACATTCTAAGGAGACGGTCTTGCTCACACTGATCTCGGACATCTGATGTAAGTGCAGTCGATCTTGATATACTAATCAAGCTTCACAGCACCTCATACAGAATTAGTGATTGACCTCTGGATTGGCTTAAGTCCTTCATGGACAAGCGAATGATGATGGTGACTGTGGGATCAGACTCCAGTTCCATTCAGTGTACCACAAGACTCAGTAGGCCTACTTTGACTGCCTACTGTTACACATCTGACCTAAGTTCACCCTTAATAGCTATTTCAGTTAGTAAATGTAACTAACCATTTCAGTTGAGTAAATAAATAAATAAGTACATGCAGTTGAATCATGCAAAGAAATTTTATCAGACATTTACTTGCACTCCTACTAACTGCCACAGCCATTCCACCTACAGTGGGAATATTCCACCACAAGATCACAGTTTATATTTAGAGTGTGGAAGGGAGGCAGGTTTCTTAGGCATTTCTCAAACTCCAATTATTAATGCTTTTGATCAGTTCAGGCAAAGAAAATATATATTTAAAGTCAGCCTGTTTAATACTTTTATAAATGTTTAGATACAATACAATACAATACAATACTTTTGGAAATATGTCACAAAGATGATCTAACTTGTCAACAAAAGACTGGAGAGATAAAGAAACAATGTGCTGGAAAGATTGCATTGTCCCATTCAGCAAACATTTGAATTGAATAAAACAATTGTCTAAAATAGAAGTTTATGCATTTTCATTATTTTTTTCTAAGAAATTACCTGTCTTATTTTGAATGGTTAAAAATCAGAAAAGCATACATTTTGCTCCATCATTGCAAGCTATATTAGTTGAGTCAAATGAGTTACAGTCAAGTCCATTATACATTTTTAGCTGTGAGCTCTTTTGATTAATTTCTGATGAAAATGTTGCTATTTGGCCTTAGGATTAGACAAGACTTGTCATCTCAGTTCATAAGAAGCAAAATCAAGGTTATAGCAACAGGGATAGAATTTCACTTCAGGGCAACAGAAAAAAAGCCATTTACGCTTCGTGCATGTTAAGACATTGACTCGTGCAAAATATATTTACTCCTGCATGTATAAACACAGATAGACTGGAATATCCTCAAGGGTTACCTATGGGAGCCATAACAACTACCACATTATAATCAGATTGTATTACAGTTCTAAAGCCAAATTAAATGTGTGATCCATGTCGTAAACAATAATGTGAGTTCTATAAGAACTCGCATTATAACTAAGAATTAAATAGACAGTTCCAGTATATATATTCTTTTATATGAGCTTTCTACCATCTCCTTAAGTCTTCTCTTTTTAACCATGGCTGGACTAGGAGCACCTCTGAGTAGGTTTCTTGAAGAGGCGCTATATAAATTATAAAAATGAATGAATGAAAAATGAATTATAAATATAAATTATAAATTAACATGCTAGTATATACCAAATATATACTGTAGTGCATTTTTATTTCAGCAGAGTGACCTTAAATTCTTCTGGCTGTGAGCCTGGAGTTGATGGCGAATCCATCAGCTGAAGCCTTGCTTTATAATCTCTAACACTTTAACGACAAGCTGCACTGGTTTTCCAGTCGCTTTTAGTACACTGTCATCGTGAAAGTCTTAAAGTGCTTAGTGCTTAGTAAAACAGAGTGATTAGAAGGGTTTCAGTATTCTCAACCCTTTATGCCAACAGAATGACTACCAGATTGAAGATAATTCGTACCAGTTTAACTTTTATATTAGACGCAGAGCTGAAGACGATAATACACAATGACAGCAGCTAGACATTTATGCAGAACTTCTGAAGGTCAGCTTAAAATATTGTAAATGAATCAATAAGAACCGTGGTTGTAAAGTAAGGTAGAGCAGTTTAACTCAATTCTTGCTTACTTATTAGATGCTTTAGAGGAATGGAATTTGGTTAAAGAATATTTTGGCTAATTCTGGATATTTATTTATTTATTTATTTCGGATATTTCTATAGCGCCTCCTCAAGTCTACTACTACTCAGAGGCGCTCCCGACTACAGCATTGGTATACTGTGTCGGAGTTTTCACGCCGAAGCGCCACGAGCAATCGTGAGTGAAGGACTTGCCCAAGGTCCGTACGCAGTGGCTAGATTGGGATTGGAACCTGCAACCCTCAGGTCACAAGGCGCCGAACTTACCACTGAGCCACCACGCCGCACTATATGTCGTGTATGAACATATATGATGACTTACAACTACAATTACATGGCCAGTGAGAGACATGGTAGAATTGAAAAAAAGTCATACATGTACATTGGTGACATGTGCAGGATTAGGCATTATGTCCCATGTCTTTAGGATATCTCTAGTATGCATTGGTCTTGAGTGGCCTTGATTACTGTAACTCACTCATCTCTAATCTATCATTTCTCTCCAAAACTCTCTCTTCAACTTCTTCCCTATCTGGAACAATCTGGTCTTTTGCCTCCCTTTCAGTCAGGTTTTAGGGCTCACCACTCCACTGAAACTGCCCTCCTTTCTTTGCTTTCTGAAATTTATTCAGCTGTTGATAGGTCTGAACTCACTCTTCTGGCGCTATATGATGTCTCCTCAGCCTTTGACATGGTCGACCACACCATTCTTCTACAGCGCCTTGAGACCTCTTGCGGTCTCAAGGGACCTCCTCTCCAGTGGTTCCGGTCATACCTATCTGATCGCACTCAGATGGTTATCTCTGGTGAATCTAGAACTCTGTGGTCCCTGTTAAACTGGATGTTCCGCAGGGCTCTGTTTTGGGCCCTCTCCTCTTTATTTTATACATGACTGGTATCCCCTCTCTCCTCCCCATCCATGCGGCTTCAGGCCACCTCTTTGCTGACGATGTCCATGAACCTCCTTCCTCTCAACTTCTTCTTGCTCAGCTCATCGAAGCTCTTTCTCATGATCTTCATACCTGGATGTTTTGCAATCGCCTCTCCCTCAATTCGTTCAAAACCCAATTTATCTGGTTTGGCACTCCTCAGCAACTTCAAAAACTCGACTTTGCTCTGCTGTCTCAAAGGTTTCCGTTTTTTACTTTCTCGTCTAGCGTTCGTGATCTAGGAGTGACCCTTGACAATTCTCTCACCTTTACTGAACATATTTCCAAACTCACTCGCACTTCCTATTTTCACCTAAGGCGCCTTAGAGCTATCCGTCGCTCTCTCTCATCTCCCAATTTTCACTTCAATTGTCCATGCATTTGTCTGCTCTACACTTGACTACTGCAATTCCCTCCTTAAATTGGTCTTCCCAAAGTCCGTCTTGCTCCTCTTCAGTCCGTTCTCAATGCTGCTGCTAGATTAATTCCCCGTCTTCCTCGATTCTCTCATATCATCACCTTTATGGCAGAAGAACTTCATTGGCTCCCGCTTTCTGCCCGCATCCAATTTAAGGTCCTCATCCTTGTCTCTAAGGCTCAACTTGGTTTCGCTCCAAAATATTTATGTGACTTAATTCATCGCCCTCACTCTGCTGCTTCTCTTCGTCCTCTTCGTTCATCTGACCGTTTGGACCTCCTCGTTCCCCGGGTCAGGACTTCTCTGGCTCAATCTAGGTCTTTTGCCTCCATTGGCCCTGCTCTTTGGAATGAGCTTCCTCCGTTCGTTCGTTCTTCTATTCTCTCAGGTAACGTCTGTTCCTCTTTTACCTTTCTTAAGACTTGCTTTTTCTCTCGGGGTCTCTCGCACTGGGAGCGCTTCTGAATGGCCCTCCTGCTAGAAGCGCTTTATAAATATCTGAATACAATACAATACAATACATTTAACAAAGTAAAGCATGCTGAAACTCCAAAAGTTCAGAATTCTTTGGCTACTTCCATAACTAATACATCAAAATATGAACATGTAACTCTATGTTTGAAATGTGTGCATTGGCTTCCTGTTCAGCAATGGATTTTGTTTTCAGTGTGGGGCTCAGCAAAGGATTTGTTGTTCATACCTTGGCAGGGTTTGACTGTATGTTGTAAGGGTTTGACTTTAAACAGCTCATTGCCTTTCCTACACATAACAAAAGCCATACTCTGGATTTCTTGATATCTTCTTCTGATACACAGTCTGTTCTCTCTTTTAATCTTTGTCTAGTCACGTCTTAGGATCACTTTGCCATCTTTTTAGCATTTTCGTCATTTAAACCACCTCAAAATTAAAAAAATTAAATTTTGCCCTTGGTTAGAAATGACTGAAGCAAAAATAATCTGGCCTCTCCTTTATGATTATCTCCTAACAAACAGCTTGCTTTGCAGTTTCAGTGTACTTTAACTGAGCTTCTTGAGAAGCAAATTCCTTTCAGAACTAAGTTGTTAAGTGCACCTAACAGCCTTAGTTTAACTCTGCTTTTTTTAAACTAGGCACTGCAGAAATGAGGTAAAATATTGATGGCGCCACTTTTGTCTCCCATCTGATAATATTTAGGTTTAAACAGCAGTGGAAACTTGCATGAAGACCTGTTTCCTCTGCTAAGTCTGCATATTTGACTAATTTAATCTCTGAGTGTTCTGCTTCACCTCAGACCATGTGCATATATGTGTGGCATGCTCCTCTCTAGAGCCTTGCCATTTCCACTACATGCAGCCTCTCCATTACTCTTGCCCTTCTGAAACATATTGTTTGAAATTCAAAACTTAAATCTTTGAAACTTTAAACTTTCTTATCTTGATCCCCTTCTTTCATGGTCTTGCAAATCGCTTCAACATCACAAACATTTTTGAATTGCAACTGATTCTCCCTGTCTTAGTCTGATCAAGAGTTTGGAGTTATGGCACTGACCCATCAACTTGGCTCTTTCAGGCAGTACACCAGCGGTTAACATGTTCTTCTATCTGATGCAATTAATTAGAAGGACTTACTTACAATTGCACAATTATTTCTTTCTAGGAATGCAGCAACATTTGATACATAATTTTAACTGTTTCACAGTAACATGACAGAAATGCTTGTTACCACATAATATGTAATGTGTATGGTAGTGTGCATAGGAAGTAATGTCTCTTGTAACTAGTAGTTAACAATCAATTAAGTTACACCTGTTGTGACAACTGTTTTGTTTTCATTACTGATTGTTAACTATGGCGTACAGTTTGTAAAGCAGCTCTCAGTTTAATTTGGTTCTGAATTTTAAGTTGTTTGATTAAATGTTGGTGACACTGATTTACATGGTCAGTGTAAGAACTGAGTTTATCAGGTAACCAAGTTTTGAGATCAGAAGGGCATGTTGAATGTTTTCATCTCTTTTCCTGTTGGCCATTAGATGTGGTTTAAGCTGCAGTAATAGGAACACTGCTTCAGATAGCATGCGTCTGCACTTCAGCCAAGTCCCCAAAGACCGTTCTATCAACGCTGACTATTCAATATTGCACGTGCCACCGTGATCAGCATTTTCTGTACAAAAGGGCATCTCAGGGCTCTCTTATATTTATGTGTCTATGCAGCCTGCACAGCATACTTCTCTGTGTCGGTATGGGTCATGAGCTGCAAAGAAGGTCAACAGAGAAAAGTTGAGGTCATTTCAAATACCTTTCAAAAATCCATGAAGGACAGACATTTCCTTAGTTTAATGCTATAAATTACTTACAATTGCCTTTTAGCAAGTTCTTTGAGTGTTGCTGAATAGTTTAGTTTTCTAGCATTTTCAGAATAGAGCTTTATAGCAGAAAATTATCACACAGTCAGTCATTCTTACTTACCAAATTTCGCAAATGAAATTAATTCTGTGATTAAGAGATACTAGTGTCTGGTGTAGTTGTAGAGTGTCATGGTGACTTAATAGCAACACAGAATTGAAGCATTTTGAGATACTTAGGCAGAAGTGATTGGCTGTAAGCCACAGTGACTGTGGTTTGCTTACCACATGATTCATGTCCATCAGCCAGACACTTCTGTTGAGAGCAGAACTCTTGACCAGAACTTCTGCTCTTTGACCTAGGACTGAAACTGAACACTTGTTCCATTCTGGGAATTGATTTAGTTTGAGAGCCTCAGGGCATAGCAGGTTTCTCTGACTCACCTTTTGTCTCCTGCTGAGAAGTGGAGAAAGTTGCACCACATTACATTATATTTTTATGTAAATAATATACAATTACTTTATGTATGCAACTGATTAATTTCAGCATCATTAGCCACAATGATAACAACTGTTATGAATACTTACATCATACATGCAATACTTGTCAGTGCCTTGGAACTATTTTCATGCATTATGTGATTATGAGATGGTTTATGTTGAATCTGGTAGCATGAGCTGAGGCCTTTTGAAACTCTCTGCTTAACATGGAGCCTTCATAGTGCAGCTATATATATGCTGTTAATGTTGCCTAGCATAAATATAACTTTATTACTGAACATTTTAACATAAATTGTAGGTTTATATAATATTTTAAATTAGAAAGTTCTTTATGGGATTCATTGATGGAAAATATATTTATTCAGGTAGTTGCTTTCTGAGTGAAAATTTACAGGAGATCAAAACTGTGTGTTGAAGATACATTAGCGGGTAAACCAGCAATTCTAGGCAATACTTGTTCAAGTTATAATATATTAAAAATTGCCTGTTCCATTCGTGCAATAATTTCTCATGAATCTCCGGATTGATGCATATGAAACCTTCGTGTATTAAGATTGATGACAGCTCTGCTGACGTCTTAAGTGATGTATCTTGTCCTGAAACAATGGAATATGTCATTGTTGTCACGTGGTGACCACCAATATCCCAAGTTGAGTCATTCTAGGATTCAGCTTGTCACAAGATGCACTTGAAAATGGACAAAAACAGTTATAGGATAGACAGACAGACAGACAGACAGACAGACAGACAGACAGACAGACAGACAGACAGACAGACACAGACAGACAGACAGACAGACAGACATTGGCGTTTCTTCATGCAGTAGAAATGGAGAATGGGTGATGGTTGTTGTAAGATTAGGTTAAGGTTATGTCGTGCTGGCAGGTTTCTCAAGTGCTCATCTGTTTAGCGAGTCACTGAGCAAGAAGTCCTTGACACAGTTGCTCAGTGCGATCAGTTGGTTGCCAGTGGCTCTGTATATGTAAATAAATGATAGAATATCTAGATGTGTATTAAAAATGTTTTCTTTAAAGGAGTTCAGGTGGGAGTAGGATGTGAGGTGTTTTGAATAGAAGTCAATGGAGCAATTACTTAGCTCTGTTGTCATGTGGTAATATGTTGCAGAGGTCTCTATGTGTCTGCAAGAGACCACCAGTGCAGGCCTTCTCCAGCTACACAAGCATAATTCAAAGTGTTCAGTTTTGGTGTTGTGTTAGAACATCAGCTAAGTAATTGAAAAGTTCTCTTAGAACATCAGTTAGGTTATTGAGAAGTTCTGTTAGTATGTCAGTTAGGTAATTGAGAAGAAGAACTTTTGTGTTATAGTAAAAGCCTCTACAGAAATGCTGTGATACATAATTATGTTAGCTGTTCATCTAGTTACTGTTTCCCTTTCCTTTGGCATCAAAACCTGTTTCTCAAAGCTTGTTCTGTTTATTTTGGCAGCTGTTTTTATTGTTACTGATGCTCATGTCATTAGAATGTATGCTGTTGCTAATCCTCCTCTGCAGCCTCTGCCTAGAAAGTCCAAGGCAAAAGCTGTTGAAAATTGTATCATCAGAACTCTGATACAGACACTTTTGGCCTTTAAATGGTCTCAGACATTTAGAACTGCCTCCTGAGTGCTGTAGACAGCACACTGACTGTTGGACATTGTGGTTGTGTTTTATTGCCAGACAATATCTATCCGTCTGCAGTGTTATGGTATTGGTGTCTGCTTTTGGCAAACATTAGGTGCTGTTTTGCACCCAATGGGTAGTAGCTTTTTGTTTCTGACACTGTATCATTTTAATGGTTTTTGATGAGAAGAAGAAGAAGAAATGATTCCTGATGAAACAATGGGTTGATGTGTCGGAGGTGGATTCATTCATCAGCATTCATAAGTTATAAGTGATGTGTTGTTGTTTGCTGGTCCTGCTCTGCAACCAGTATGCACTATTAATGGGTAAGGCATTTGCTTGTTATTCTAACGAGTTCTGTCATGCATACGTTATGTAACTTCATCTATCAAGGCCTTGAGGCGGTGAATGACCTTGACTGTTGAAGGACCACGACTTCTAATTTCGAACTGACATTGATCTGTGCATGACTCCCATCATTGGCAGTGATTGACACAGCAGCAGTAGAGGCAGCAGCAGTAGCAGTGGCAGCAGCAGTAGCAGTGGCAGCAGCATCAGTGGCAGTGGCAGCAATAGCAGTGGTATCAGCAGTGGCATCAGCAGCAGCACTTGCAGCAGCAGTAGAATCAGCAGAAACAGTGGCAGTAGCGTCAGTGGCAGTGGCAGCAGTAGCAGCAGCAGCAGACTGCCAGCAGTAGCATCATCAGCAGCAGTTGCAGCAGCGGTAGCTGTGGCAGCAGCAGTGGAATCAGCAGTGGCAGCAGCATCAGTGGCAGTGGCAGCAGTGGCATCAGCAGCAGTAGCAGTTGCAGCAGCAGTAGCAGTAGCAGTGGCAACAGTAGCAGCAGTGGCAGCAGTAGCAGCTGGGCCTGTTTTTTTTATTGCCTAATTTTTTTATGCAACATTTTTACTGCACAATTTTTCTTGTTGCCATGTATTATGTTATGTACTTTGATCAGAGTTAATTTATGTTTAGGTTTTGCTAAACATTTGCATATTTTGTCCTCAAGGTGTTTTCAGTTTGCAGGGCCGTGGCAGTTGAGATCCTTGTGTGCGGAATGGTTCCATGACTCTCTGATGTAAACTGATCCTTATCAGTTTAATCAGCTTTGCCATAAATTTACTGCCTGTCATCTTCAGCTGGGTTGTTCCTACCATCTATCCATCTGTCTTTACCTTTTACACCAGTCCACCACTACGGTTGAATATTTTTCAGTATTTCAATCCTCCAGATAACATTTTTCACTTCTAACATTTTCTTACCTAGTTTTAAGAACTTGCAGTTACCAGTTTCCTTATTGTTTATGCAAATCTTAAATTTATACAGTAAGAATCATTAAATCTCTCTGTTTCTGTCTCTCTGTCTCTCTCATTCTATATATATATAGAATGGCAGATAGTTTCTATCCTATTTCATATATATATATAAATATATATATATATATGTACATACATATATATCTCTGTATATTTATATGTATGTTAGCTGGGGTGTGGTGGCTCAGTGGTAAGTTCGGTGCCTTGTGACCGGAGGGTTGCAGGTTCGAATCCCACTCTAGCCGCTGCGTACGGACCTTGGGCAAGTCCTTCACTCGAAATTGCTCGTGGCGCTTCGGCGTGAAAATTCCGGCACAGTATCAAATGCTGTAGTCGGGAGCGCCTCTGAGTAGTAGTAGACTTCGAGAGGCGCTATAGAAATATCCGGAATAAATAAATAAAATATATATCTGTATATATACAGCTGTCTCTCTTCCTCTGTCTTTCTCTGCTTGTCTCTCTCTGTCTCTGTCTCTGTCTCTCTCTCTTTGTATATATTTATATATGTCTATTACCATCTGTCTTTCTCTATTTGCCTCTCTCAGTTTTAGTCTCAGTCAGTTGATCCTGTTTTCTGAAGCCTGAATTCTCTGCTGTGCTCTTAGTTTGTTGAGTTTCTGTCTTCTACTGTCTGTGTGTCTGTGTGTATGAGTCAGTAAGTTTCTGCAGTGTTGTTGGGACCATGGCCATGTCTGTTTGTCTGTCTGTCTGTCTGTCTGTCTGTCTGTCTCCTTATAGCAGTGTATTTGACTATTTCTTCCATACCTATGTATAGAATGTTTTGTTTATTAAATTTCAGTAAAACCTGTTGCACTCTGGGAAGCAAGTTTTCCACAATTTAATATGCTGGTAGATATCTGGTACAAGAAATAGGATAGAAACTAACTGCCATGATTTCAGATTTATTTATGAAGATATCTTGAAGTGGTTAGTATGATGGGCTGTTAATGCAGAGGCAAGGGATTCGAACCCAGAACAGATATATTTCAAGATTCCACCATCAACCACTTGGCCTCTCTTGGCTTCACCTTCCAGGATTGTCACCTAACTGATCTAACAACGTGATTGGAATTGATTGAAACTAAGTGCCTGTGATTGAACTGGTCTCCCTGAAGAAGTGTTTGTGTGACACTGAAAAATTTCTTAGATTTACATTACAGAACCTAATAGCAAACACACTTGGCTGAAAAATGAGCACGTCAAATGTGGGTTGTCGTCAAATGTGTGTTGTCGTCAAATGTGTGTTGTCACTGGAAAGATCAGATGATAATGCAAATGAGTGAAAGCTCAGTCATAATCAATACTAGGCCTGCATTGATATGACGCTCTACTTTCACGAGCATGTTGCTCCTCGCACTCATGAATTTGTCACAAGGTCTTCTGATTGCTTTATGCTTGTTATGCCTTGAGTAAAAACTGTTCTGTGCAAGAGAGCTGTTTTGGTGAGCTGAGTGACATTTCTGCACTGCACTTCCTCAGCCCATCTGCTCTGTGTTGTCTTCCTGATTTTAACTTAGAGTGAGATAGTCGCGGCATGAGTGTCCACCTAAGGCAGTCTCATAAGAGTGACTTTCTGGAATTGACCAGATTGCAGATATGCATATGATCAGCTTAGCCTTATGTAGTATCTTGAAGATGGTAGAGATCTTATGTGAGCAGGTGAGATATTTTGCAAGTCAACCTCTGATAAATATGTTGGCTTATTTCTGTAGTATTTATTATTCAAGTTGTTTGAAGACGTTTGATCAAATTAACAACTATTTCAATATAAAGAAAGTGATCCCAATAAACTTCAAGAGTAAAGGACATTTGTCAGAATTTTATGTTTTATTATTTTGGCTCCCACACACTCAGATTAGCTTGGTGTTACACATAGAACACTGGTAAGAGCAACGGAATTAAGGGAAAACTGGGCATGGCTTGAATTTGAACTTCCATGGAAGAGGCGATCTCTGTGAGACCAGAATATGACTACCAACATGTACATTCTGTTGTTTATTTGCTATGGTCATAGTTGTGCTTCAACCTGGGAACTCGCTTCTTCTTCTTCTTCCAGTTGTGCACTTATCGGAATACAGTCGCATTTGTGACACAACACCTTTCCATCTGTCCATGACTCTGCTCCATTGCTTTGGACCATGTGGGTTTTGATTGATCATGAGATCTCTTCCACTTCCACTGGAAGTGATTGTTGTTCATCATCGCCCCCAACAACATCTTCTAGTGGTCTGAAGAAGGAGCCTTTGACATATTATTATTATTGTTATTAATATTTTTTATGAAGTTTTGTATCCACACAAGGTCACACAGAAACACGATTCTGATGTGTGGTTAGTTAGTTGTGAGGAGCAGTTAGATATCCAGATGTTTGAAAGCTTATGAGAAATGGTGAGTTTTAAGATGTTTCTTAAAGGAAGAAAAAGGGTTTGAGCATGGAACAAACACTGGTATACTCCGTTCAATTCCTTGGGGACTCACCAAAGACTGCATGAGAGTCCATGACAGTCCTGCATCGTGGCTCAGCTGAAAGACCGAAGATTGCAGACTGGGTGGAGGGATGGATGTAAGGCGATATAGTGGTTGAAGGTAGGTAGGGTGTTTGTTGTAAGGGTTTTATACACCAGACAGACCAGTTTTTACACTTCTAGCACGTTTGTACTGCGGTATATAACTATTCTAAAAATCGTGTTACCTTTACAAAGTTTATAAGTTTCTATGCTTTGTGATATCTCTCTCCTTTTCTTTGCATTTCATTGTCATACGTTATATTGATTTAATAAGCAGTCATTCAGTGTTCCTGTTTATTCTGCTGCGATGGGCGACTGCTGCTGCTGCTGCTGCTCTGCTGCTGCTGCTGTTGCTGCTGTTCACGAATGCCGAACGCTGTGTCGACAGTAGCCGTTTGAATTTACAAGTCCTTTCAGGTGCATTGAAAGCCTCCGACGTTTTATGGCTGACGGCCTGCGTGGATTTTCCTAAGAGACAGAGACAGGCAGAGGCAGGAACAGAGATAGGCAGAGGCAGGGACAGAGGCAGGCGGAGGCAGGGACAGATACTGGCAGACCGACAGACGCAACGACGTGAAGTTGTAAAGCAGCAGCAGTGGCGATGGCAGTAGCAGAATTGGTGTTGGGATGGATGGAAGCGTTTGGGAACTGGCTCCCGACTGGTGAGGAGGTGTTATGAGAAGTGAGTGTCTGCCTGACCATTTGCGTCCGCCGCCTGGGTAGGTAGGTGGGTGGGTGGGTGGGTGGACTGTGCACCACCCCCACTCCACAGCCGACGAGTCATTCGTCAAATCCTGGTTTCTTATTATCAATAGAGACGCTGACGAAGAAGAAGTTGCATCCAGCGCTGGATTTTCATTGGATGATTAAGAGTATATTAATACACACAGGGAGACATTGGCCTCCAGCAGATTTATTGGTTTCACTAGCAAGAGAGGGAAGAGAAGGAGGACAAGGAGGAGGGATATAGGAAGGAAAAAAGAGGAAGGAAAGAGGGAAGTGGAGTAGCGGCCGCCGCTGCCGCACTGTAGCAAAGACAGTAGACACAGGCTACGCTGCTGGTCCTGACGGAGCAAGTGGATAAAATTCTTCTCCAGTTACGGGAGTATAGCTGTGGGAGATTCTGTAGCCGACATCTGGCCAACAATTGGAGTTTGGTGAAGTCCCAGGACTTGCACATTAGCATCGTAAGTAGTTTTTTGCCTTTTGGTTATTCGTTGGTTGTTTGTGTACGTCTCGGAGATTCTTCAAGATTCCTATATACATGTATAGATGATATTTTTGTATAGCGCTGTTGTCTGTTACCACTGTATCGATGGTTGAAATCCAGTCAAGTGTGTCGCTGTGAAATTGTTTAGCTTATTATGGAGCAATGCAAGGCAACGATCAGTGATCTGATATTTGATATGATCGTACTGATGGATTGATGTTGCTCTGTTTCAACATTAAACATGTAATAATCAAGTATTATGTATGCATGTACATATATACATATATATATATATATGTATATATATATGTATATATATATGATATATGCTATAGCACCTTAAAAGTTCCTCACAAAAGTCTCATTTCTCTTTTTTCTCATACTGTTTTATTCCCATTAGCTAATACATTGTTTCCCTGCAGATTTGACTACTGTAACTCATTTCTCTTTGGCATCACTAAGAGAGATCTGCACAAAGTATAAATAGTTCAAAACTCCGTTGCTATGACTATGAGAAGGATTGCCTTCATTGCATGAGCTGCCCACTGAGCAAAGAATCCATTTCAAAATCTGCCTTACAGTTCACAAAGTACTACATTTTAACAACTGGCCAATCTAGCCCTCATATAAATAGATACTGTACTCAATCAATGGATGCTGACTCTCTTGTTGTGAACTCCACCGCATCACTCTTAGGTTCTTTGGCTTTCACAGTGGCTGGCCCAGAGCTTTGCAATTCCCTACCCAGTTAAGTTTCTTCTGTCAATCCTTTGAAATTTGAAAGACAACACTGGAGAGAAACCATTTAGTTGTACAAATATAATATTTATACAAATATTATATTAACAATATATTATACTCATTATAATATAATAGTATCATGTGTTATAATAGTATGTTATTATATAATATAGTAGTAAATAATATCATTACTAAATGTTCAAGGAACAAAACATTTTGAAATTTGATATTTTGAAATTTGAAAGATGACACTAGAGAGAAGCCATTTAGTTGTACAAATATAATATTTATATAAATATTATACTAACAACTCATTATAGTATGATAGTATCATATATTATAACAGATTATATCATTATATGATATAATAGTAAATAATATCATTACTAAAATTCAAGCAACAAAACATTTTTAAATTTGATATTCTGAAATTTGAAAGATAAGACTGGAGAGAAGCCATTTAGTAGTTGTACCAACATTATATGTGTACAAATAATATGTTAACAGAAGATTATACTCATTATAATGTGATAGTGATATTATAACAGTGATATTATAATAGTATATAATATCATTGATTCATTATATTATATAATAGTTCATATAATATTATAATGTCAACAACAAGTCAAAACTATTATTTTTTGTTAAATTTCTCTGGGGGGTGGGGAAACGTCCCCAGTGGATTGTGATTTTTGATTGCAACTATACTTAAGGCAATCATTGATTGATGTGTTGAGCATTATGATAATGGCATTAAAGAATTCATTAGCTTCAATCAAGCCCATACTTAAACTGGTATGTCTTTGTTTAGAACAATGGTTGAATGCTATTGGCTATACTACTACAAAGTTGATACAAAAATTAAATTAATTATCGGCTGCTAACCAAAATTCAAGTCACCCTTTCCGAAAGAATTGGGTTCTCCTCGCACATTAAGAACATCTGTTGTAAAGCTAAGCAATCCTTTTTGCTCTGCGAGTCCTGATTTCGCATGGATTAACTGGAAGCCGCCTTCATGATGTTGTACGTTCCACCACAGTGTCACGAATGTTGTACTCATCTCCAGTCTGGTGGGGTTTTACCAATGGCCGAGAGAGAGAGAGAGAGCGTTTGTCTGCTTTGATAGGTAAACTTAAGCGACAAAGGTATCTGCCAACTGATACTCCTACATTTGACCTGTTGTGTGCTGAGGTGGATGATGCTCTCTTTGCTGCAATCCTTTGGAACCCAGTGCATGTCCTCCATGATTTGTTCCCTCCAATACAATTATCCGGATACTCTCTTCAGCCTCCCCTCTCTCATAATCGTGAGATACCACGATGTGATACCCTGACGGGGAAGGGCTACAGTACCAGGTTACTGTATACATGATAAGAAAACACTTGCTTACTTATTTACTTATTTTATAATTTTTATTTAGATTTATTACTTCTATGTTTTACATTCAATGCTTCTAGCTACTGTCCCATTGTGCGTTTGCTAATGATGTAATAAAGAATATACTTACTTACTTACTTACTTACTGCTACAAAGTTGATACAAAAATTAAATTAATTACCTTTCCTAAGTGCACGTTTATATAGCGCATCTTCAAGAAAACTCCCAAGAAAGTGCTCCCGACGGGACTGTATGAGACCACAAAGAAACTCTTTGATTGATACTATGTGCACTTCCAATTTGGATTACCAACACGTTACATAGTGTAGAATGTATAGCAGTTTACTGTTGTTTTAATCCTTTAACAGTGAGAGGGATTTGCTTTCTATGCACTTTAGTACATTCTCGTCATTTAAGGGTTAACTTTCATGTGAAATTGCTGTCTTAAGAGCATTGTAGGCCCTGGGCAAAGCAGTGTGCTGCCGCGTGTGGAGGTCACACACAAAATAATTTTTGTGGTCTTTTTAATTTGGAGGCCCCTAGAATCATGGGCCCCTGATGTCTGACCAGCATGCCCATGCCTTAAGACGGCACTGGGTTGAGCCATGCAATCCTTAAGAAAAGCTTATCCTTGTCATTGTTTGGTGATGTATATGTTTGCACTTCATTTTCTGACAACGCTTGTAAGTTGTGTTAACAAAACTTGTCTCCAGGGTGGGCTGCAAATATGATCTCAGCCATCCACCAACAGGGCATTGAGTTAGCCTTCCAAATTGCTTTCGTATTCATACTCTCACCCCATAAGGACGGTAGGCTGAGTTGGCTCAGATGGTCTGGTATTCGATGATGATGGATAGTGGATGGAGGGATGGATGGATGGATGGATGGATGGATGAATGAATGGATGGATGAATGGATGGATGGATGGATGGATGGATGCACTTGGCTTTACTTAACTTAGCTGTGCAGGTAGCGACAAGGACTAACAGAAAGTGACTGAGACAGGCAGAGAAACAGAGTGAAACAGAGAGAGAGAGAGAAAGAGAGAGAGAGACAGACAGACAGACAGACAGACAGACAGACAGACAGAGAGACAGAGAAGAGATTGAGCAGTGGAAGCTCCAATTACAATTATGGAAATGTATCTGTAGGTTTTCTGTGCATTCATGGCTCTAAATGTGTGTTTAGATGAGCAGGGATCTAATGGACTACTTCCTGTTTCATTCCTCTTCCTCATACCTTCCTCCTTCCTCCTCCTCCTCCTCCTCCTCCTCCTCCTCCTCCTCCTCCTCCACCTTTGCCTTTTATCCTGCCTAAGACGGACAGAGTGTCTGCCACCGAAGGCTATTCCTGGTCTTCGTCGTTGGTCGTTGGCACTGAGTTATTGCCCCTTTCCCCACAGAACTATCTGTAGAATTTGTTGAAATGGAGAAACTAATGGACGTGTCAGGTCCTGATTCACTTTAGTGGCATTCATTAGTGCGTAAGTGACGAACTGCCCTCGCTCCAAACAAGATGAACTGGAACTCATGCACACAGAACTACAGAACTACGAGCCACAAAAAACTGATCCAGCTTAATGTAAATGTCACTATTTTTGTGCCACCTGCACAAAGCAGAGGAAGACTTCTGTGAGAAATTAGAAAACAGATGCAGAGGTGTCAAACAAAACATAATTATGCAGACTATTAAACAAGCATAGTGGGGCTATTAAGCGTTCGAGGTTAATTTGCAGTGGTTCTAACACGTCTTCTGCACTACTTAAAACCCTTGTTATGTTATGTTATGTTATGTTATGTTATAGTCAGGCATCAAACTAAGGATGGTGAATTATGTGAGCAGACATTGTCAGGCATCTAGAGGGTCACACAGTAATGATTGCTGTTGGATTAACATGGCAACATTTTTCAGAAGACGATGGTAGTGGCACAGGAATGAGGCTTTATGCTCATTTCCTGCCATCTTGATTATTGTAACTCCCTTCTGTTTGGTGCATTGTCAAAGTTGCAGAGTTCAGAACTCATTAGCTGGGACCATTGCAGTTACTCAGAATATGATCTTAATGTCATTGCATTGGCTTTCTGTTGAACAGAGAATTAAGCTTAAAATTGGTGCAATTGCCTAGGAGATGCTGGATTCTGGTCAACCACAATGCTATCAACATATCCTTACCCCTCAGAGAAATATAATCACTTTACTACTTATCATTTCCATACCTTGAGTGAACTATGAACTTGGAAGCAGGGCTTTTTCTCTTGGTCTCAGTCCTTATTATCTTTCATTCTCCACTTCAGACATTTTGTTTCAATTCGCTTATCCTCCTGATGAGACCATCTTCCTATCTCCTGTAGGACTGACCAGATTGTGATTCTGTTTAGGAGTGCCATCTTTGATGCATAGTGTATTACAATAATGGCAATCTATAGGATTAGATTAGATTAGATGTGGGTTTTTCCCACTTATGCTGGGTTTTCTCACACAAGGTCAGTCATCTAAACAGCCACAGTATACCTTAAAAGAAGATATAGTCAGGCCTTGTCTGTTGGTGGATAAGGCCAAGGATCCAGCCGTACAGGATCAGGTATAGGCATCTATTGGTAGGAATTTTATTAGCAGTACTTTTGAGTTTCACATTACCGTATTCTGCCTTTCATACATTGCACATCACTTAATGTAAATGTATGGTCTCATCTTGATGCTTATTCCCACATTACACATTCTGCTGTTTCATGAAATTCTTGTCTTCAGAATATCTACCATCCACTCGAAAAATATCATCCATGGAAACTGTTTGTAAAACAAGGTATTGACTCTTCTGCTAGAGTCCTTAATGAGATGTATTCCTCAAGAACATGGTACTGCAGCTGAAATATCTTCTTGGTGGTCAGATGTTCAATTAGACTGCAGATGTAGGAATGAAAGTCAGACTCGTCTCTGCATCCATATCAACATGTGATTACCTCTGTTAATGTTGGTTTACGTATACAGCTGAACAGCTACAGGAAAACATCTAGTGTACGGTGATTGTTGGATAAGCCAACAATTACTCTTTATTGCATCTAATATATTGTTAAGCTACTATGTAAGTAAGTAAGTAATGCTATTTAATTAAATAAGAAATGCCTAAAGATGGGAATTGAGTGCATTTGTATGTAGCGTGTAGAAGATATTTATCTTGTCCGACCAAGCAGCAGACGTAGAAAACCAAATGCCGGAGTTTGCAGGTGTAAGTGCTTTATCCAGTAATTTCATTAGCCTTATCTCAGTCCGCTTGAAACAAGAGATTGGCCGGACAAGAGATTCGCTGGATTCTAAGAGACTGAACTGAAGCACAAACAAACGAACTTTGTGGGTAAGAAACTAATTCAGTGAGGAGTCTTTACGGAGAATTGGGAATTAAGCCGATGAGAGGAAGGAGACTGAATGCAACAGACGGATACTGCATACTGAATAGCTGTGGCTTTTGTGCTGTGGATAAATGGCACTCAGCGTGCAGATGGTGATGATTGCTGCTACACAGTGCACTCATCAGTGTACACAGTGAATGTATATACCAGTGACATTTGGTGTTGAGGAACTATGTCCTCTGGGATTTTCCTTGCCTCTTTTCTGATTTCATTTGTGGATTACTCTGTGGACTGGTGGTACCTCATTGTCACCACTAGCACCACCGCAAACACTAACGTCATCACTAGCACCACTTTACCAACCTCACAAACACTGTTGACATCTTATTTTTAGTGCTATATGAATATCCAAAAACATTTCTACCAACAGCTATAGAAACTTCTGTGGCTTCCCTACAATAGTATAATGTAAACAGTTCTCACGAGTTGTGCTACTGCTATATATGCTAAGTCAACAGTTTTGGTATATCATGTCAAAAGGCAGAACTTCGATCCATGGAGATACATTCTGAAAGCCAGATATTAAGACCATGCAGCACATTTTGGGTCAGAGAATTTTTCACAGAAAAACGTTTTTGTAAAAAATGTTTTCCCATACTTTAGAACAGCTCAAAATACTACTATGATAACCAGCTGCTCTCTCAATACTACAGCCATCAACGTGGGAGTTTGTTCGCAAAACCCTAAAAATGAAGTTGGTCATAGACTATTAGAGGAAACGAAAGCATCTTAAAAGACCGAGATATGATAAACTTGATTAGCATCAGAAGCCCTCCTCGGCAACCACTGTTTCAGCTGCAAGAGATCAATAATTCTAAAGCCAACAAGTGTCAAATAAAAGCAACTGCTGATTAGCTTTCAATCATTTGCCGCTCTGTCTTATTCACTGTCTCTGTTGAGCCTTTTTCGTGTAGATTCTTGTCTCTGCCTTTGTCTCTGCCTTCGTCTCTGTCTTTGTTTGTGTCTCTGCCTTTGTCTTTGTCTCTGCCTTTGTCTCTGTCTTTGTCTCTGTCTTTGTCACTGCCTTTGTCTCTGTCTTTGTCTTTGTCTTTGTCTCTGTCTTTGTCTCTGTCTTTGTCACTGCCTTTGTCTTTTTCTTTGTCTGTCTTTGTCTCTGCCTTTGTCTCTGTCTTTGTCTCTGCCTTTATGTCTGTCTTTGTCTCTGCCTTTGTCTTTTTCTTTGCCTCTGTCTTTGTGTCTGCTTTCCAACCACTACTGACTGCATGCTTTGTGTTGTTTGTAGAAAATAATAGCTCTGTTTTTCTACCTGTGGCTTTACAACACTGAATCTCTGATCTTGTTTCTGTACATTGTCAACTGCTTTACATGTATAGCATATTCAAAGCAGCATGTAATTCAAGCTCTTTGTAATTAACGAAAATTATTTTATCAAATTTAGGCTAATTTAAGACAGACATAATTTAACGAATCTGAGTAAGCGAGTAAGATGTGCAGTTGTTGTGTGTTGTCATAATGTTATTGAGAGGTCATTAATATAAGCACTGACCTTGTTTCATTTAACACAAGTCTTGTCTGACTTCATACTCTAAATTGATTCTGTCGTACTGGCAGCATTTGTTGTTGTTGAAGAGGCCAATGGCTGCTCTTGGCTTTCATCTTGTGATGCAGACACAATGTCACGTGCACAAACACTTGTGCCGAATTAGCTCTCCTATTTTATTACTTTATTTTCTGCTACAGAACTTTTTATAAACCAAAGTGTTTGTTATCGCAGTTTATTTCGTGTTGTATCTGAATCTTCTTTGATCCATGTTTCTGCTAGTTTTCCAGTCTGACTTGTATTTCTAATGAGAAGTGCTTAACGTGGTCGTTGCTTGCTTGTTAAATTGGTTTTTGGCTGAATTCCTCACAGATGCTGTACATAAAAGAGAGAACCTGCTAGACAAGGTCAGAGATCAATGAAGGTGTGATTAAACGAAAATTTCAGAATTCAGAATGGATGACAAGATGAGTGCATAGATTGATACATCGATTGATGGAGTTTAGGATGGGTAGATATTTGGTTGGATGGATGGATGGATGGATTGATGCATGGATTACTGATGGATGGATGGATGGATGGATGGATGGATGGATGGATGGATGGATGGATGGATGGATGGATGGATGGATGCACTGATGGATGGATATATGGATTTATCGATGGATGAATGAATGGGTTGATGGATCAATTAATCCATAGATTAATGGATGGATGGACGGATGGATGGATGGATGGACTAATGAATATTGAGGCTTAATGGATGAGTAGATGCTTAGAAGAATTAATGAACAGGTATGCATCTGCTGATTGTTCCAGACTGAAGCAAGTGGACTATGGATGAATGGCGGAGTGGTTTTGACATACAGGTAAATGAAAGACTGGTTGGTTTGGCATTACAGGTGAATGAGAAACTTTTTCTGCTCGACTTAAGACACATTTGTTTAGTGATTCCTAGGTATCCGTGCCGGAGCGCCCTTGTGAGTTACTTAGAGAGTGCTATACAAGTGCTTTAGAGGATACATACATAGTACATACATGATGGAATGGTTTTGGGTTACTGGTGAACAGTGGCGGCGATCTTGTTTGACAGGTGGGGGGGGGCATTTTGGAACTGATCTGGTGAAAAAAGAGTTTTGAACTGATCTGGTGAAAAAAAGAGGCCAAAAAAATAAATTGATGACCTTTTTTGGGGTTTCCTCAAAATTTTGGGGGTCCGATGTATGGCGTGTCCCCCCCCACTCTTAAAGGTGGGGGGTCTTGTCCCCCTCGACCCCCCCGGATCGCCGCCCATGCTGGTGAATGAGAGGCTGGTTGTGGCATGCAGGTGAATGAGAGAATAGTTTTGACATACAGCAGAAACTTGACCAATGGTGAACAAGAAAATATTTAATGCATCAGGAGAATAGAGAATATCATCAAGGAAAGAACATTGATTACACATTCCGTGTATAGTCATGTGGTAAAATACAGAACAACTAACCAAGGGTTGAATTCAATTGCTGAAGGAAGTTGAAGACTGAAAGAAGACAGTTCAGGACTGTAACTCAGACTACCCTCATATATTCTGTGTTTGCATTGTTTGTTGATAACTGTCCAATGAGGAAGATCTGGAATGCAATTCTGTTCTCAAGCAAAAGTCAATACCTACACCTGCGGTAGCTCACATATGTAGTTTGAAATATGTGAGAATTTTGGCAGGTTGGTCACAATCAAGGTGGCATGGTTAAGGACAGATTGAAGGTCACATATTCAGAACTGATGGAACCGTTCTTCTAAGGAAGACAACATCTGTAACTGGCACCAAAGTGTTTGGAAAGGGACGTTGAATCATCTGATGCTAGTTGTCAAAAATACCCTTAAAAGGCTATGAAACATTTTCTTTCTCCATCATATATATATATATGCAGCACACATACACATTCATGCCTGCACAGCATTACATACGGTACATTTACCTTCTGAAAACAAGGTTGTACAAGTGCAGATAACTGGTTGCTGAGTTGGTCCTATAACTCATGATCTTAAGTAATGATTTTGAAGACTAACAATCATATCTAAACCATGGCTTAGACCAGGGTCTTGAAGACAGAGGTTATTTGACCATGGTCAGGTCATAGGGCTTGCCTTTTATGTCATTGGCAACTGGTTAATTCGCTCTTGGTTGTCATGGAAATGCGGATCTGTTAGATGAAATATATGGGTATTACCTCAGAGGGAGTCCGCATCAGATGTTGTGAATGCAGCCTCGGTTTTATGAATGTGACAGTTACAGGACAAGATGAACTGTTATTGGGTGGACATAATTTCAACAGTCGCTATCTTGGATGTGCAGTTGGCAGTTCAAATGAGTGGTTTCAACTGCTTAGGTGAAATTCATTGCCAAGAGTTAGACTGGTTCCCTTTGGGTGATTAATTAATGCTCTGTGAAACAGCGGTGGCTTTTGCTTGCTTCTCTGTGTATATTGCCCCATCACATTTATATTTTGCAACGAAACTAAATTTAACAGTGTAGAATAAATTTTCTCTTTAAAACCTGTAAAGTGTGGCTCAGTTTGAAAACATTCAGGCTTAGTTGATTGTGTTTATAGTTTTTAGCCAATGCTGTTCACATGCATGCTTATAGTTTGAGTTGTGAGCAGTTGATTAAGTGATTCTAAATCTTGACCCTACAATGAGAGGCTGACGTGGTAACAATGAACCACTAGTAGCTCTTTAAAATATCCCTAGAGATAACTGCTGTAAAAGCCAGCAGAGTTCCACCGGAACTGTCTGCCTCAACACAGGTGTGCACTACAATTTGTGCTGAAAAAAAACATGAACACCAACTATGCCATAAAATCCAGTTTTTATGCTGATGCTTTCAGTCTTCCAGAGAACTAGGGCTATAGTGCAATTGAAAAACTGTTGTTGACATGAATGTTGCAACAACTGTTCAAGCTTTTGACATCTGTGTTGCTTTATGTTGGCCAGGTGGCTGCTGGTGAGTTACTACATAGGCTACTAACTAGACTGTCCTGCATAAATACCAGACTCCAGTCAGCTGTATAACATAGATCATCCGATCTGATGTGAATTAGCTTTGCGTGCTGGTATAAATGAAACGAAGACAGTTATGCATTATTATGCTCATCAACGCTTCCAAGGTCCGGTGGTGGCTTGAAATACAGGTGCCAACACCTGGACAGCTTTGATTCCTAGATTTACGAAGCTAATACACTAACACAATACACTGGGATATAAATCCTAAACCTTGTATTAGGTAGCCAGGATGCTAAATGGTGGGGTCCCGGGTGTTGGCTGGTGGTGCCAGACTTTGGTATTTCTGTCCACTCTGCAAGATCTCAGATGTCACATCAGATGATCTCCGCTAAATCCCATTCTTTATCCTCTTGTCTTCCAGTATTTGGGGTCTTGTCCTCATCTTCCAGTTCAACTTCTGTTGGAATTCTGAGGGTTTATTTATGTATTTTGAATTGCACACTTATATTCTAAATTTTAAATTTTTTAATGGAACTTACACTGCAAATTATTTGAAAAAGGAAGAAATTGAATACTTGGACTTGTGGTGTCTACTGTGGCCATGTTAGCTTGTAGAAGAACGGCTACCTACTGGAATTGCTGTGATGCAAGCATTGGAGAAATTTATGATTTTCGTTTATTCTGGTTTTTATTGGTTGTTGCTACAGCTAAGTCATTGGTTGTCAGATGGGACCAGATCGAAGAGATTCCCTGTAGCTGGTGAAAAGAACAGCCTTTCCAGTCTTGGGTCTGTCTGATGTCACCCCCCCCCCTCGGATGACCGTCTTGGCTTTTGCATATGCACTAAGCAGGCAATCTCGTCTTGTTTATTGCTCCTTTGCAGTAAATTCCTTCTTTTGATTGTGTCCAAGTAGGATTTTAACTTTCTGTTCCTTTTCTGAAAGAGACATTTGCCAAAATTTGAATGAGATAGCTTGGTGTTTTTAATGTGGTGTTTTTTTTGGAAATGATGTTATCAGGTACTACTGCTTGGTTTGTGAGTTTGAAAAGAGAATCAAACCTATGAGTGAATTACACAGGTCTTTGTAATTTGAAGCAGTTCATGCTATTCATAGATAATTATTACAATACATTCGGAAGTGATGATCCTGAATCATGATCATTTCAGCTTAAATGCGTTTAGACACAATATATCCTTTGGCCTGGCAACATTTCCCTATGAACTGAGTGACTGTTCTTCATCAAATGCAACCCATTCAGTTAAGGTCTAACTGTGTAACTTAATATGCCTCAGTTTTATCCACATTTTTCTTCATGTGTTCAGAGTTGAACCTGGACAGAAGCAATGTTCATTCAGTCATGTAGGTACTGGCTGCAGTCATTTTGTACTGCAGTGTGTGTTATCTGTGAATGCAAGCATTTGCTGCCTTCGTATAAATGCATATTTCACTTGTCTTGTGTGCGATTGGTTTACCAGACACAGGAAAGAACAAGATTATTGACATATATTTTATCAGGTCTGGAATGTGAGTTATGATGATGATCGCCTGGGTGGTTCCTTTGTGTTGTGGACATTAGTCTCCCTGATTGCCTTGCGCTGCCTCCTGGATGTTTCATTATTACACACAGACCCTGTTTCTCTTATATTATCTCGTCTTATCTCCAAGCATCTTTTCGACTTCAAAGACCCTGTGGGAGAATAAACTGCTTGAAGCAATTTTCTGCAGCTGATGAAGTGAAGATCAGTTCGTCTGATACAGTATTCCTCAACCGATGAGCTTCTCCTGTTACAGCAGCATCTCCATCTGCACAAACTGACTCCAATGGCTCTCCAGTCTCAGCAGCAAGTCTCTGAAAAGTTTCTCACTACTTACTTTGTATGTACACTGTGTCCCGATGAAAAGTGGACCCCAAGAAAAAGTGTCATAACTCGGTCAAAACTTTTAGCATTTCCCTGAAATTTTTAAAACAACAGCAATAGCCATATCACCACCAAATCCTAACGCCGTTTGGAAATTTTGCCGTGTTTGTCAAGTTTGTGAACGTTTGAGACGCAGCACTGAAAATGGGAAGTTTCCAACACACAAGCGCCATAAGGAAGTGAAGTTCAGCTACAGCTGGTGTTCAAAATGTCCTTTTTGTTCACGGACACACGACCGTAGACGTGGACGCCACTGTTTGATGGCCCGATCGATGATCACGTGGTCAAACAGCTGTCACTCTTCAATCAGACGCGCCTCCGGTGATCGACGTCACGAATGCGGGAACGATAAACGCGCTCCTCCAGTACACTCCAGGTTTGGATTTCGCGTCTGATTGAAGAGTGGCAGCTGTTTGACCACGTGATCATCGATCGGGCCATCAAACAGTGGGGTCCACGTCTACGGTCGTGTGTCCGTGAACAAAAAGGACATTTTGAACACCAGCTGTAGCTGAACTTCACTTCCTTATGGCGCTTGTATGTTGGAAACTTCCCATTTTCAGTGCTGCGTCTCAAACGTTCACAAACTTGACAAACACGGCAAAATTTCCAAACGGCGTTAGGATTTGGTGGTGATATGGCTATTGTTGTTTTAAAAATGTCAGGGAAATGCTAAAAGTTTTGACCGAGTTATGACACTCTTTCTTGGGGTCCACTTTTCATCGGGACACAGTGTATATGTATATATACACCACATATATAATTTATATATATAATGTACATATATAATCATGTGTACGAATGTATGTACATATGTATCAGAACAATGCAATGTCTTTAAGCACCTCACAAACTGCCGGCTATCTGACAGCTCTAAACAAGTGCAGTTTAAAGTAGGCAGAAACCTTATGTGAGCAGCGTCAAATGCATCTGTCTCCATGGTGATAGGTACAAGTGTCCTTTCTCTCCCTCTCTCTCTCCCTGTCTGTCTGTCTGTCTGTCTTTCTAATGAGCCATGCCAGAACAAGTGCTATTGAGAAATTGCTAATTTACTAGGTTCTTTCATCAGCATCAAGTACTGCATTGGTGAGTGCATTTGTGGAGTGGAATGACCTAATGACTGGAATGTGGACATCACAGGACAGTTGAGCAACTGGACAACCTTTTTGGACCTCATCAGAACTCAGTCTGCCAAATTTCCTCTGTGTCCAAACCCTGTGATCTATTTCCGATTTGAAATGAAGTACTTACTAGACTTAATTTATTTCCAGCGTCTAGTCAAACACTACAACATAAATAATTGTGCTTCACTGGATAGTTCCACAAGAAATCTCAGTCACCTTAATCTGTGGTTTGAACACACAGAGGCATATTTTGTCTGGTAGCAAAACAGCCCCAGTCTTTTAAGTGATAATTAGAAGATGGCAGTGTCTAGCTATGGCCTGCAGCGAGTGTCGTTCTTACCAGACATGTTATGCTTCTCAATGACAAAGTAATCAAAAGACTGTATGTTGTGAAAAGTAGGCTGTAGTGAATAGTTCTGGATAAGTGTCCAAGTCAGTAGGGGATTTGGATGGAATTGAGAGCAGAGCGCTTTGTATTAGTGTTGCTATTCTGTAGCTATTGTTGGTAGCAGTTTCTATGATGCAGTTCTTGTCCAGCTGTTGATGGTGGTTGTGGTGGTGTTGTTGGTGGTGTTAGTGGTGGTAGTAGTTTCTGGTTGTGCTTCATGGAATGCAGACTTTAATAGTAGTCTTTTATATTGTTGTGCAGTTGGATCAGGAGACATTCTGCTACTAATCAACCTCTCCATATTTAAGAAAGTCACTCATTGTCTCTTGTGTTATGGATGCATAACAATAACTATTTACACTCAATCAATAAATGCAGTCTTTAGCATTTCGTATCTACCTGGCCACTGCTTTGTTTGGCTAGACGTCATTAGTCGAACTGACCACTGCCTTTGTTTGTCTAGATGTCATTAGTCGACCTGACCACTGCTTTTGTTTGGCCAGGGGTCTTTGGTCGACCTGGCCACTGCCTTTGTTTGTCTAGATGTCATTAGTCGACCTGACCACTGCCTTTGTTTGTCTAGATGTCATTAGTCGACCTGACCACTGCCTTTGTTTGTCTAGATGTCATTAGTCGACCTGACCACTGCTTTTGTTTGTCTAGATGTCATTAGTCGACCTGACCACTGCCTTTGTTTGTCTAGATGTCATTAGTCGACCTGACCACTGCTTTTGTTTGGCCAGGTGTCATTGGTCGACCTGGCCACTGCCTTTGTTTGTCTAGATGTCATTGGTCGACCTGACCACTGCCTTTGTTTGTCTAGATGTCATTAGTCGACCTGGCCATTGCCTTTGTTTGGCCAGGTGTCATTAGTCGACCTGGACATTGCCTTTGTTTGGCTAGATGTCATTAGTCAACATGGCTACTGCCTTCCTTTGGCTAGATGTCATTAGTCGACCTGACCACTGCCTTTGTTTGTCTAGATGTCATTAGTCAACCTGACCACTGCTTTTGTTTGTCTAGATGTCATTAGTCAACCTGACCACTGCTTTTGTTTGGCCAGGTGTCATTAGTCGACCTGACCACTGCCTTTGTTTGTCTAGATGTCATTAGTCGACCTGGCCATTGCCTTTGTTTGGCCAGGTGTCATTAGTCCACCTGACCACTGCCTTTGTTTGTCTAGATGTCATTAGTCGACCTGACCACTGCTTTTGTTTGGCCAGGTGTCATTAGTCGACCTGACTACTGCCTTTGTTTGTCTAGATGTCATTAGTCGACCTGACCACTGCTTTTGTTTGGCCAGGTGTCATTAGTCGACCTGACCACTGCCTTTGTTTGTCTAGATGTCATTAGTCAACCTGACCACTGCTTTTGTTTGGCCAGGTGTCATTAGTCGACCTGACTACTGCCTTTGTTTGTCTAGATGTCATTAGTCGACCTGACCACTGCTTTTGTTTGGCCAGGTGTCATTAGTCGACCTGACCACTGCCTTTGTTTGTCTAGATGTCATTAGTCGACCTGACCACTGCTTTTGTTTGGCCAGGTGTCATTAGTCCACCTGACCACTGCCTTTGTTTGTCTAGATGTCATTAGTCGACCTGACCACTGCCTTTGTTTGGCTAGATGTCATTAGTCAACCTGGTCACTGCCTTTGTTTGTCTAGATGTCATTGGTCGACCTGACCACTGCTTTTGTTTGGCCAGGTGTCATTAGTCGACCTGACCACTGCCTTTGTTTGTCTAGATGTCATTAGTCGACCTGACCACTGCCTTTGTTTGTCTAGATGTCATTAGTCGACCTGACCACTGCCTTTGTTTGTCTAGATGTCATTAGTCGACCTGACCACTGCCTTTGTTTGTCTAGATGTCATTAGTCGACCTGACCACTGCCTTTGTTTGTCTAGATGTCATTAGTCGATCTGACCACTGCTTTTGTTTGGCCAGGTGTCATTGGTCGACCTGACCACTGCCTTTGTTTGTCTAGATGTCATTAGTCGACCTGACCACTGCTTTTGTTTGACCAGATGTCATTGGTCGACCTGACCACTGCCTTTGTTTGTCTAGATGTCATTAGTCGACCTGACCACTGCCTTTGTTTGTCTAGATGTCATTAGTCGACCTGACCACTGCCTTTGTTTGTCTAGATGTCATTAGTCGACCTGACCACTGCTTTTGTTTGGCCAGGTGTCATTGGTCGACCTGGCCACTGCCTTTGTTTGTCTAGATGTCATTGGTCGACCTGACCACTGCCTTTGTTTGTCTAGATGTCATTAGTCGACCTGGCCATTGCCTTTGTTTGGCCAGGTGTCATTAGTCGACCTGGACATTGCCTTTGTTTGGCTAGATGTCATTAGTCAACATGGCTACTGCCTTCCTTTGGCTAGATGTCATTAGTCGACCTGACCACTGCCTTTGTTTGTCTAGATGTCATTAGTCAACCTGACCACTGCTTTTGTTTGTCTAGATGTCATTAGTCAACCTGACCACTGCTTTTGTTTGGCCAGGTGTCATTAGTCGACCTGACCACTGCCTTTGTTTGTCTAGATGTCATTAGTCGACCTGGCCATTGCCTTTGTTTGGCCAGGTGTCATTAGTCCACCTGACCACTGCCTTTGTTTGTCTAGATGTCATTAGTCGACCTGACCACTGCTTTTGTTTGGCCAGGTGTCATTAGTCGACCTGACTACTGCCTTTGTTTGTCTAGATGTCATTAGTCGACCTGACCACTGCTTTTGTTTGGCCAGGTGTCATTAGTCGACCTGACCACTGCCTTTGTTTGTCTAGATGTCATTAGTCAACCTGACCACTGCTTTTGTTTGGCCAGGTGTCATTAGTCGACCTGACTACTGCCTTTGTTTGTCTAGATGTCATTAGTCGACCTGACCACTGCTTTTGTTTGGCCAGGTGTCATTAGTCGACCTGACCACTGCCTTTGTTTGTCTAGATGTCATTAGTCGACCTGACCACTGCTTTTGTTTGGCTAGATGTCATTAGTCAACCTGGTCACTGCCTTTGTTTGTCTAGATGTCATTGGTCGACCTGACCACTGCTTTTGTTTGGCCAGGTGTCATTAGTCGACCTGACCACTGCCTTTGTTTGTCTAGATGTCATTAGTCGACCTGACCACTGCCTTTGTTTGTCTAGATGTCATTAGTCGACCTGACCACTGCCTTTGTTTGTCTAGATGTCATTAGTCGACCTGACCACTGCCTTTGTTTGTCTAGATGTCATTAGTCGACCTGACCACTGCCTTTGTTTGTCTAGATGTCATTAGTCGATCTGACCACTGCTTTTGTTTGGCCAGGTGTCATTGGTCGACCTGACCACTGCCTTTGTTTGTCTAGATGTCATTAGTCGACCTGACCACTGCTTTTGTTTGGCCAGGGGTCTTTGGTCGACCTGGCCACTGCCTTTGTTTGTCTAGATGTCATTAGTCGACCTGACCACTGCCTTTGTTTGTCTAGATGTCATTAGTCGACCTGACCACTGCCTTTGTTTGTCTAGATGTCATTAGTCGACCTGACCACTGCTTTTGTTTGGCCAGGTGTCATTGGTCGACCTGACCACTGCCTTTGTTTGTCTAGATGTCATTAGTCGACCTGACCACTGCCTTTGTTTGTCTAGATGTCATTAGTCGACCTGACCACTGCCTTTGTTTGTCTAGATGTCATTAGTCGACCTGACCACTGCTTTTGTTTGGCCAGGTGTCATTGGTCGACCTGGCCACTGCCTTTGTTTGTCTAGATGTCATTGGTCGACCTGACCACTGCCTTTGTTTGTCTAGATGTCATTAGTCGACCTGGCCATTGCCTTTGTTTGGCCAGGTGTCATTAGTCGACCTGGACATTGCCTTTGTTTGGCTAGATGTCATTAGTCGACCTGGCCATTGCCTTTGTTTGGCTAGATGTCATTAGTCAACATGGCTACTGCCTTCCTTTGGCTAGATGTCATTAGTCGACCTGACCACTGCCTTTGTTTGTCTAGATGTCATTAGTCGACCTGACCACTGCCTTTGTTTGTCTAGATGTCATTAGTCGACCTGACCACTGCCTTTGTTTGTCTAGATGTCATTAGTCGACCTGACCACTGCTTTTGTTTGGCCAGGTGTCATTGGTCGACCTGGCCACTGCCTTTGTTTGTCTAGATGTCATTGGTCGACCTGACCACTGCCTTTGTTTGTCTAGATGTCATTAGTCGACCTGGCCATTGCCTTTGTTTGGCTAGATGTCATTAGTCAACCTGGCCACTGCCTTCGTTTGGCTAGATGTCGTTAGTCGACCTGACCACTGCCTTTGTTTGTCTAGATGTCATTGGCTGACCTGGCCACTGCCTTCGTTTGGCTAGATGTCGTTAGTCGACCTGGCCACTGCCTTTGTTTGTCTAGATGTCATTGGCTGACCTGGCCACTGCCTTTGTTTGTCTAGATGTCATTAGTCGACCTGGCCACTGCCTTTGTTTGTCTAGATGTCATTAGTCGACCTGGCCATTGCCTTTGTTTGGCTAGATGTCATTAGTCAACATGGCTACTGCCTTCCTTTGGCTAGATGTCATTAGTCGACCTGACCACTGCCTTTGTTTGTCTAGATGTCATTAGTCGACCTGACCACTGCCTTTGTTTGTCTAGATGTCATTAGTCGACCTGACCACTGCCTTTGTTTGTCTAGATGTCATTAGTCGACCTGACCACTGCCTTTGTTTGGCTAAGTGTCATTATTTGATGTGTTTCTTGGTTTGTGTCTAGCCTCAGTCAGGATTTTCATGAGGTGATGTGAGGTTTGGTAATTCTTTGTTTAATGTTTGCCTCTGTCCTTAACAGCTTTTTAGTTGCATGATGTTGTCCTGTGTTTGACTAAATTGCAGAGGTTGTATGAAGAAAATCAACAGCCTGATGGAGCATTAAATGATGAGGATTTTGAGGCTAATCTATGTAATCCAGCAACTTCTAGATTTTCAGCTTCTTTAGATTGAAAGATAAAAGTAAGCTAATGTGTCATATCCACCTCACCTCTAGTAGGTTACTAGAATGACAGGAATGGGTTTTAGTATGTTTTTTTTTAGTTACATGAGGTATGTATGTATGTATGTATTGTTAATGTTATTGTTATTCTTTGTTTAATTTTATTATTGCTTGACCTGATATAATAATTTATTATTATTTAAGAAAATTGTTAACGCGCGGGCAAAGTCACACAGAAATGTGAGTCTGAGGCGTGGAAATGATCCTTGAGGTCAAAAGGATGCAATTAAAGCAATGAATTATTAATGTTTCTTTATATTTTCTTTTATATTTTTGTTTATATTTTCTTGGGATTTGAGAATTATGCAGAGGTTGTGAATGAATTATATTTATTTTATAATAATTATTATTATTACCTGGGAACAAGAAGCCTTTTGTTATTGGCTGAATGAATAAACACTGGGCTCGGCTGGTGCACTGTTTTCTGCCAGTCAGTTGGTTGGTCAGTGTGTCTGTCATCCGTGTGGAGTGGCCCTCTTCCTCAGTTCTCCCTGGTTCTCTTCCATTGCAGCCGTTTCCTTGCAGTGATTTCTAGACACTTGAATCATGGCGATCTGCTTTCGTCTCAGACATAGCAGCCCCCCTTCTCGTCTTTAGCTGCCCTAATGAACCGTTACTCTTAACGGCTTTTGGCTTTTGCTCTCTCGCGGCGACACTGCCTTTGCTTCGTTTCCTCCATAATAGACTTACGTCTCTCGTCTGAAGCAGGCCTCGACTTGCTGCTGTCAAGTTTCTATGGCTTTTAGCTTGGCTTTTATGTCTTCGCTTCGTTAAGAGTTTAGTCTTCACTGGCGTCTTTAACCTATAAAGCCATTACTCATGCAACTCTGTAACCTGTTAAGCTTCAACCTTCTGCCAGGTCCCTATAACGCTCTTATTTTGTGCTTGTATTTTGTGCTGTGTGAACCACTAACCCCGTTCAGAAGAAATTTGGTAAGCATTTCATACTATCTATGGAGATGCCTCACAGAATGTCAGAGTCAGTTATGGTGCAAGTGGGATTTATGAGTAGACAAGTTAATTTTATGATGTGGCATGTGGCTCAGACCTATGGCATAGATTATATCAAATAACTGGCATAAAAGACTTTCTTAATAGTGAACATCACATTGGCTCACAATATTTTGGCTCACACAAATATTCTCATTAGCTGTTAGTATTATATCAGCTTGGCAAATATTTAGGACTGGTAAAAATGCTAAAAATGCCTCATTTTGTTATGGGAATTGGAGAGAGTTCTCCTCCTGGTGGCACTTAAACTTAATCAGTAAATTGGAGATATGTCGTAAAATGTTGTGAATGTGCAATTATTATTATTTTTCATTATTATTATTAGTATTTTATTATTATATATAATAATAATAATAATAATATTATTATTATTATTATTATTATGACTATTATTATATCATTATTATATTATTATAGTATTATTTTTCATTATTATTACATTAACATCGTTACTATTATTATTATTTTCATTAGTTTTATTAATTATTATTGTTGCTACTCTACTTGAGGCAGTAAGATCCTTCAAGATTGAAAAAAAATTATTCATTGTTCTATGATCCCTCAGTTTCTTAAAATAACATCCTGAAACCATAAATTATGGTATTATTGTTATTGTTATAATTATGATTGCTAGCCCTACGTTTGGAACTCTCTCCCTGTGTCTGTGTGCTCTGCTCTGTCACTTGTGTCATTTCATTCTCAGCTTAAAACTTACCTATTTCAAATTGCTTGACCACTATAGGCTGCCTCTCTGTCTTATGGACTGATCTTCTGCATATTGATCTGATTACGTCTTGGTTTTGGTGTGCCATCGGTTGATGCCTTTTGCATTAGACACCTGTACAATAGAAGTTCCTAATTACAATGACACTTGTAGAAAGTTTTCCTCCTATTGTGCCAAACTTGATGCTCAAGTTATATAGTACTTGTTCAGCGTTAAATTGTTACCAGTGATTGAACAAGGAAGAGGAGGAGAAGGAGAAGGAGTAGGAGTAGGAGGACGAGGAGGAGGAGGAGAAAGAGGAGGAGGAGGACGACAAGGAGAAGGAGGAGGAGGAGGAGGCATGGCTTGTTAGCCAAGTAGATCTGTGGTTTGTTGATTCATGAGCCTGCAGCTGATCACTTACGTGTATGGTCGTAACACTTTTGTTGTGTAAAATGGCAGAATATAAAGAGGAGACAATGCATCCATTCTGTCATGAATTGACCAAAGGCAGTAAAGGTCGGTTGTGTGAGTTGGGTGGTGAGTTAGTAAGAAGATCGATCGGAGCGCAGAGGAGACGAACTGAAAGGCGGACAGAGTGGAAATCAATTGAGTTGTGAATGGAGAAGCAATCGAAGTTGCTTGTTTCCTCAAGGATCGTTGTCTGGACCTCTAAGGAAAAGAGGCGTCGATTGTAATCACATGTAAACAGCCGAAGGATGAGGCAGCTGCCTGTGATGATAGGACATCTGATAGCCAGCTCCAAACGAAGGCTTCAATGTCAATGTATTGATGACAAATGGCTAATAAGAAATCCATTCCGTGTCCTATAATAATATTCTGATGAACTGTTGCTATCCTCCTGCTGCTGCTGCTGCTGCTGCTGCTGCTGCTGATGTAGATGCTGTGATGCTGCTGCTGCTTCTCCTGCTAGATGGGGTGGTCTGTTGTTCCGGTTTGCATCTGATAACATACATGGATTGATTGCAATCATCAGGGTCTCCATCCTGGCTTTGGTGGACAACTGACAACTAAGCATCTTTACGGGATCAAATACTATTTTCTTACTCTGGCTGATGCTTACTTACATTATGCATAAGACCTTCACCAACCATTTCCTTACTTTTTAATCAGGTGAATGCATGAAATTGATCCCTGATCTTTCCACTCGGCTAGAGTCATGTGCTGTCAAATTGTTAAGTCCTTTCTCAGGGCCACTGTCATCAAACAGCCTCTGTGATTCCTATGTACAGTGGCCTTTTCTGAAGAGGATGATAGCATAAAGACCTGACGGTAGTTGATTCTTCAGGTTCTACTTGACAGGAATACAGGACTTGTTGCTTTTCCTTGACAGTTAATTCTTCAGGTTCTAATTTGTAATTTCCCTCACTGCAGGAAGTTGACAGCTGCAATTAATAGGCAACAGGGTATGGAAGGTGAGCATGGGATGCTAGATGGGAACACCCCAATTGCTCATCTATAGTTGCACAGAAATATAAGTTGAATTTTCTAATTAACTAACTTTCAGGCACTGTCAACGAAGTTGAAGTAGGCCGCAAGGATGTCTAAATGGCTCCAACGGCTTCAATCAATCAATCAATCAATCATCATTTTATTGTTAAACAAATTTTAAACAGTGTTTACAAGTAAACAGCTTTTATGGAGGATTATATCCTATACATATATACATGGATTCCAAGGTAATTCTTAAAACCGGTAGTCTCTGAAGAGACAGCATAGCTGCTGACTTAGTCTGAGGATTACTTACTTTTTCTTCTTCTTTTCGTGAAATTCAGCTGAGTGTAGCCATGTCATTGATGCAATGCAAAGACTGCTCTGTTGTTGGCCTCTATGAAGTCTGAATTTCAGTGTTGTCAGATCCTTCTCCATGCCTCTAATCCAATCAATGGTCCTAGGTCAGCCACATTGTCTTTTCCAGTTCAGGGCAACATGTGTCAAAGCTGTCAAGCTTCACATTTAGAATCGCTGCAGTCTTTCAAGTCATACAACAGTAAAGGATATTTACTGACAACACATACAATGTATTCGGCTCAATGGTGAAGCACTAAATACTCTTATCCAGCAGAATCATGCAGGATCTTGCTATAATGATATGGCACTTGATCCCCTGTGTGTTGGATCCACTCGGTACTGTTTGGCTCCCTGGGTTTGTGAATGCATCCATCACCTCCAGCATATCACCTGCAAAACCTGGCCAGGGGGTCAGAAGGTGGTGGTCTGGATCTAGGTTTTGTCCCAGTTGATTTCCAGGCCAAAGGAATTGGCTTTCCTGCCCACAACTTTCATCACCAGGAGTAAACTTCTGCAATCTTTGTCAGCAAGAAGCATCATCCACATAGTCTAGGTCGGTAAAGACCTCCTGCCGAATAGTATTGCCCAACATGCAACATTGGCAATGTGGCAACCTCATGATGGTTTCTAAGCATGTCATGAGCATGTCTTTTAGCCACAGTCAGACATTATTACCAGCGTTTCTTTAAGTCATGCCTGGTTACAATTATGTTAGTATAATACTGTTTTGCTGTCAGTGTAGACGCAAATTGCCTTCATCAGAGGACAGGTATTTGATTAATTAGTTCTTAATTTGCAAGTCAGTAGGGCTTTTGTTTTGATTACCACTAATTCAAATGGATTTCTTTGTTCTGCTCGCAGAAGCTGCTGAACAACAGCATTCCATCCATTTTTCCCAATGTCAGTCGCTAAATCTTTTTCCATTTCTGGTGCATGTTCAGTTTCTGTGACCATTCGCCATCAATTGTTTATGCGCTGACAACTCAGGTAGACCAACGACCGACCGAAGGAGGTTCATTACAAGCAATGAATTCAGTTCGCTTCGATCTGCTCCCTGAAGGACGCTGCATTCGGCTTTGTCACTTTGTCATGTGGAAAGGGGTGGGGGTTGCCTGCTCCTTTCCAGAGACCCTGCCTACCGACTTGATGATAGACTGGATAAGCGATTGCAGTGGTTATGATGATAGTAACAGTATGGTAATCTCTTCCATTCTGTACATTATTTAGCTGAAGTATGACACGCTGCTGTGCCCGGGCATAAATTTCGTGTCCTAATTGCCATTATGTGCCTCCTCTCCGTAGTGTATCAGTCTGAGGTTTCTGTCGTGAGTCCACCTCTATGATTGGAAACCCTTGGACCGTGGAAAGATGGGGGCGTCGCTAAGTCTGTGAGTTAAGAGCATCATTATCAGCAGCAGTAGCAGCCATTGATCTGTGTCCTGCAGGGGACTTAATCATAGACTGTCAGTCCTAGACAAGCAGTGAAGCAGATTCGGACTTCTATCACTGTACAAACACATCAGTCTGTCACATGATACAGACAGACAGACAGACAGACAGACAGACAGACAGACAGACAGACAGACAGACAGACAGACACACACACACACACACACACAGAATAAAATAAGACAGAATCAGTTAGTAGGACAGACAGGTAGACAGACACGCAGACACAGAGATAGAGACTGAGAGACAGAGGTGCAGGTCTTTAGTGGATCTCCTCTGAACAAATAGAGCTCACTTAGAGTGATATTTTAGCACCAGTTCATCAGTCTTAGTATATTAAATGTTTTAACGAGCTTTTGTTTGCCTTTTCTTGTAACTATTGCTTAGCCATACGACTTTATAGTCATAAAGATTTTGGTTTGATGGGTTATAACTTGTGAAGCTTTTTGTCTTTCTTGTTTTAAGTACTTTGAAATTCTGGTGCAAATAGAAACCTTTAAACGCTGTTTCTCATGGGGTTGAGCACCTACCTCTTCATTCACATTATTCTTGTTCCATACTTCTCATGGCCTTGATCCACATAGCTGTTTCTTGCTTTTAATATCTAGATGTGAATGTATTTGTACAGGTAATTATGAAATTCAGTAGCTTAATTATATTTTAATTTACTCAGATTCTGTTGGTCATTCACTGTTGGAAATTTTCTGCTTTCAGGTAATTCTGCTGCAGCAACAGACACAAACGGGAACCTACAGCAGCAGTGCATTTGTGAGGCAAACAGAATCCTACAACCGTCATGAGCCTCCTTGGACACATGATTTTCGTACTTGAAATTATAATGGCCAGCTGGGAAAGTAACGATCTGAGAGGGCTACAGTTCTGGAAGTGTTCTGCAGCCATTCAGTCTCTTTTTGATTTCATCATATTGCAACATGTGTTATTATGAGCATTAAGCAGTTTTGTTAGTGTCCTCTGTCATCATCATGTGTTCAACGATGGAAGCATTGGGTATTATGCTGTTGGCATTCATTTGGGAGGAATTAGCAATGGCCAACGAAAATTCTCACCACCTCCTGAGCTTCCATTTCCATGAACATCTACAACATCTAGAGGTCGATGTCACATCAGATTCAGTGTTTGTTGGAGCGACAAACCGACTCTACCACCTGGATCGTGATTTGCAACCATTGCAGGAAGCAAAGACTGGACCTCTGCTCGATAGTGTCCAGTGCACAGAGGCATTTGGGGAAAACCCATGCAGTGGGGGTGGGACGGCGCGATTTGAGGCAACTCTGACCAACAATGTAAATAAGGTTCTGGTTGCAGATAGGTCTAATCGTCAGCTGATAACGTGTGGTAGCGCTCATCAAGGCATTTGCCAGACGAGGAGCCTGGCCAACATAACTGCAATGAAAGAACACTACAGTCATGGTAATACTGACTATTTCATTGCAGCAAATAACCCAGAATTCTCTACCGTGGCTTTTGTTGGCCCTGGACCCGGGAATCGTGATGTTTTCTACGTAGCTGCCACCTACACAGGAGTGGTGTCGACATCCGTCCGGCAGACTGTTCCTGCCGTTAGCAGTCGAAATCTGTTGGGCTCGAATGCTTTCCGGTTTGCGTTTATGGATGGCCTGACTGGAGGCACTTTTGTTCGTCTTCGACGCGAGGCCATAGAGAAATATCTGATTTCATATGTTGCTGGTTTCAGTGTTGGTGGCTACAGTTACTTCCTCACAACGCAGCCAGAAACGTTTTCTGTGGAGAATTCAGGATTTTTGCCAAAGGTGTCGAGTAGGTTTGTATCCAAAATAGTTCAGGTTTGTCAGAGTGATCGTAATTTCTACTCGTACGTCGAGATGCCACTCGAGTGTCGAGCAGAAGGCAGCAAATACAGTCGCATCAGTTCTGCAACTATCGTTCAGCCCGGTTCTGATCTTGCCAAGAAACTACGTTTGAGTGTCACTGACCACATTCTGTTGGCAACATTTGTCAAGTCCTTGCAAGATTATGAGGATGATGAAGATGAGGAGGAGGATGCAGAATCCTCTTATTCAGCACTCTGTTTATTTAGACTGGTTGATGTACGACAGAAATTCACTCAGAACATTCAGAAGTGCTTCTCTGGTCATCAGAAACATGTTGGATCTCAGTTCACCAGCAGACTCTGTGTGTCCTTGGTAAGTTAGAATTTTCATTTCATAAAGTTGCTTAGTGATAAGTAGCAGGGAGTAACAGGAAGAGTGGGAGCAGAATCAGTCAATAGCAGTGTGCTCCGCATTGCTTTCTTGCTAGTCAATGTGTTTCTAACGTAAAGTTAACTTTCTCTCTTTTATATTTGTACCATTCTACCTGATTAGTTGCTTAATAAACTTATTGTGAAGAAGTCTAGATTTTCTAACCAGAATTTTTTTAATTTTTGGGACATCTTTTTAAGTGCTAAATTTAGGCCATGGATGCCTTGGGTACATTAGGAAGTCTAACTTTAAACAGTGGAAGTCAGCGATATTGCAGTGGTCAGTGGATGGTTATTGTCTGGTATAGTATAACAACTCTAACCCAACACTGAATGAATGTTGAAGCAAGTGCAATCTGAATGCTGACATTTTTGTTCCTTATAAATTGAAAATGCTGCTGTTTGTTTAGAGTATTCGATATTAGCATCTTGCGTAAGTGGCCTTGCTACCTGGCTGAAGATCAATTCCTAGTCTGTGTAACCAAATAGGAACCATGCACTGACACCATATGCCTGCAGCAGTTTACCATTTGACGATATCCCAACCCATTGCTTCATCTGTTGCTTTATGTATCGGGTTCATGATTTTCTGTTGGTTGAGTGGCTTTGATCGACTCAGCGTCTCTTTCGCTTGCAATCTAATCAATTACAGCCAGTCAGAAAAATTCAATATATCACTGAGAAAAGATATAATTCAAAGTGTTCTGTGCATTTAATTGGAAACGACTTGTCTCCACAAAACCATGAGTTTATAAGCTGTGGATTCGTTGGATAAATTTCCATGATCAAGAAACTCAGAATTGCATCGGCAGAGGATTCCAGTGAATTGAGGTTTCCACTAATATTCCAGTTTATTGGTAGATTCCTTAATGCTATACTGTGACTCATATTAGTTCTCAGATAAAATCTAAACTGTTGTGGACTTCTTAAGATGTGCCTTTTTAGATCTGGTGTTACAAGAGCCTTTGTGAGGTTCTTAAAATGCACTGTGGAAGTGTCCAGCTATATACAATGTCATACATACATGCATATATATATATATATACATATATACAATTATACATACACACATACTTCGACTACTGAAATTCCTTCCCTTTGGAATTTCCGTAGTTGGACTAAATTTCAAGGGTCATGAAAATTGTATATTTCAGAGATCACGAAAATTGTAAATTTCAGGGGGCAAATTAAAAATTTTGGAGGTCACGAGGAGCCTTCACAAATACTAATGCATGGATCATGCCAGCTAACTGGGATTTAGTTGGATCCTTCTTGTTTCATGTTCTAGAATTCAGGTGCACCTCTCAAGTATGGAAGAGGCTTTATCAACTGTCATTTCTTTTGTATTATACTGTACCCAGGTATATTCTTTCTAGCACTGCTTTATTGTAATAAATCAAATCATTTGACAGTAGATCATGTTACATTACATCTCACATTAGGATTACATTAGCTTGTGATTGTTATTATTTTATCTGTATAGCAGCATAATCAAGTTACTGGGTCAATTGATTAGTTGTGCTAGGTATTCATGTGTGAGCTTCTGCCCCCGAAGAGCCTTCAGGAAGACTGTTAGAACTGTTACGTTATACTGGGATGAGGTGGTATAGCGGTATGTTCTTTGCCTTGTGACTGGAGGGTCACAGGGTTTGAATCTACCTCAAGTCACTGCGTAGTAACTTTGGACAATTTGCTCACCTACAGTTGTCCAGTACTCGTGAATAGACTGGTGCCCTGTGCTTGGCCTTTGAGTGGCGCTTTAGAAGTTTAGATAGTAGGATTACGATTACAATAGTTCCAATTTCTCAACCATTTGCACAGTGCCATTGTGTTACTAATTCATCCCTCCTTGGTGTGTCTCCAAGTATGAAACCCTTACAGCTTATTGCAGACCCTAATTGCCCTCATATACATTGCATTGGGTTGGTGACAGTGGTGTTGCATAATGAGAATGATGATAACGAGGGTGACCGTGGAGTGCCGTAATGACATGTCATAAAGGGGCTTCATTTATGTGCTTTTTCTGAACATTGTCAGCTTTCAACAATATCTTAGCCTGGTGATGAAAAAAATCAATAGTTCGCAGATAAATGATTTATTCAAAGGCTAGAAGGGTGAGAGACCCATGAGGAGTAGAAGGTAGAGGAGGAGAGTGGAGGAGAGGGGGAGGAAGTGGAGAAGAGGAGGGAGGAAGTGGAGGAGAAGAGGGAGGAAGTAGAGGAGGGAAGTGGAGGAGAAGAGCAAGGAAGTTGAGGAGAGGAGGGAGGAAGTGGATGAGAAGAGGGAGAATGTGGAAAAGAAGAGGGAGGAAGTGGAGAAGAAGATGGAGGAAGTGGAGTAGAGGAGGGAAGTGGAGGAGAAGAGCAAGGAAGTTGAGGAGAGGAGGGAGGAAGTGGATGAGAAGAGGGAGAATGTGGAAAAGAAGAGGGAGGAAGTGGAGAAGAAGAGGGAGGAAGTGGAGGAAAAGAGGGAGGAAGTGGAGAAGAAGAGGGAGGAAGTGGAGAAGAAGAGGGAGGAAGTGGAGAAGAAGAGGGAGGAAGTGGAGAAGAAGAGGGAGGAAGTGAAGGAGAAGAGGGAGGAAGTGGAGAAGAAGAGGGAGGAAGTGGAGGAGCCATGGCTTTAAAGTGAGATGATCCCATTGATGAGAGCAATCATTTGCTGCATTTCAGTGGATGGAAGGAGTTGTGATGCTGTTGAGATAAATGCTTCTGGGAATCGATTGGGGGTCTCGGGTGGCCTCTGATGTCTCAGAATGTCTTCCGATTTATGTGTGGCCTATGGCATGTCACTTTCTGGAAAAATTGTTTAGTAGATTTTCATGAATTCTCTTTTTTCTTTCTTACTACAGCTTTTACATCATGTTCTCTCGTTTCACAACTTCAGCGATGTTAGCTAAGGGAATTGTTCATCTATTGCTTGCTCCTTTTCACACTCAGCTCCAGACCACTTCCTCCCTCTTCCCCTTCACTTCCTCCCTCTTCTCTTCCATTTCTTATGCTCATCTACACAGCCATGTAGTTTCTCAAAAGCTGTTACTCAGTCTTGTTGTCAAGACCTTAAACCTCAAGACCAAGACCAAGACCTTGAACCTCAAGACCAAGACCAAGACCTTGAACCTCAAGACCAAGACCAAGACCTTGAACCTCAAGACCAAGACCAAGACCAAGACCAAGACCCAAAAAGTCACAGTCGTATCCAGACTTCTATTCCTTACTAAAAAATTGTCCAGTCAGACTACTCGTTATTTTAATGAAAACATGAGTTTTTTCATTTTTTCAAGCAAAACAACTGTAAATGGACTACTCGTTATTTTAATGAAAACATGAGTTTTTTCTTTTTTTTTCAAGCAAAACAACTCTAAATGGAGACTGCAGAGAATTCCGAATTCGTATTTACAAAAGTCCTTCATGCGAAATGTTATTCCAAATGCCTGTTGAATTTTATAAAAACCAATTTGCTAAGAATTTTCTGACCAAGACGTGACCTGTGGGGCCTCATAAAAATTCTGCCATGTGAAAAAACACGGTCTACAAGTGTTGAAATCGCAAGCACACAAAGCAGCTTTTCAAGAACCGGATGCAAATGTACAAATTAATCCTGAGTCTGTTTCGAAATCATTCCATGTTAAATAACCAGAAGTCAAAATAATTGTCCAAAACAACATTTTTACACCGTGTAAATACTAAAGCAATAACTGTATGAGTAATTATTGGATAAATTTTTAAAATTCTTGCCTTTTGTTAAAATTAATGACTGTTCGTATTGACAAAAGTCCATGGGCGCCCGCAGGATTTTTTGCAGGGGAGGTCAAGCACGGCCGGGAACACTGGCGGCGATCTTGTTTGACAGGTGGGGGGGGAGGGCACTTTTGAACTGATCTGGAAAAAAGAGTTTTGAACTGATCTGCTCAAAAAATTTCAAAAAACATTTTCGCGCGTGAAATCTGGTCACCTTTTTCCGGTGTTTCTTCTAAAGTTAGGGGGTCGGATGTATGGCCGCTATGGCGTGCCCCCACTGTTAAAGGTGGGGTCTTGTCCCCCTAGACCCCTCCGGGATCGCCGCCCATGGCCGGGAGAGTTAGTTGTGTAATATATAAATATGTCATTGATTTATTCAAACCAATCACCGAATTCCATTAATACACTGTTACTTGTTCAGCATTCAAGGACACGTCACTCTGTGTGCCCCTCATGTAGGCCTAAACCTTTCGCAGTGGTCTGCACCACTGTAGGCCTACATACCGCCAATAAAAATAATTTTAGCAATGCAGAAGAAATTAGTCCAGCCTAGCATACATTTCAATGAAATCAATCTTGGCCAACAATACAATCTCATTTCTGAAGTTTGGACTTTGGAAGAGTGTAATTATACTCAGAGGCCCGGGAAATGTTTAGAAGTTGTGTGAGCCAACCTCAGCCAAGTAAGCCGCATACAGACCTAAGATGGATAAGCCTACAATTATCCATTATATCTGATATAATCTACAGGCCTAACTATATTTTTTGTCATTTTCTACAACCACTGAACAAGTGTAAGCCCCCTTGCACAACTTTCACTTCCACTTCCTGCTCCGTCCTCGGCAGGCGCATCTGAATGTATAAAAAGCACACTGCACACCGACCCACCTACAAGACACTTCAATCATCCCATGCATGGAGCCTCCTATCTTCGTCAGTTATTCACAGTCCAACTACGCCACTGAACCCGCTCCTCATCCGCCCTATAACACCGCCCTTTCGTCACCTCATCGCTATAATTTGCAAATCACTCCAAAGCCATAGCTGTTCTGCTTCTCTTGAATAAACTCTTACCAGAATGACGATAAATATCAGATCCTTTCTACGAACTCACCAAAACCTTACCTCTTGTCGTCTCTCCACATGGCTTTCACTCAAAACATAAAAACACTGCTCTTTCATAGATCTTAGCCTGCTTCCTCCTCTTCCACTTAGCTCCCTCACCGCTTCAATTCTAAACTCCATCCACCGTAGCCGTCTGACTGCCTGCCAGGCCTGCCTGACCCCTTTGCACTCTGACCCTCTGCCTATAGATTTTGTTTGACTGAGCTTACTTACTTAGTACTTAGTCCTTCCCGTGCAGAGCTGCACATCGGGCAACGCAGTTCTTCCATTCCTCTCTGTCCTTCGCCACCTCAGCGCCTGTGAATAATCTGGTTCCCGCGACCTAACGCTTTTGTGGGCATTGAAGTAATCGCGAGATTACGATTGCGATTACAAGTAAAAACTGCGAACAAAACGGATTTTTTTGTGGGAGAAAGTATAATTTAAAGGAATAGCCCTATGGCCATCTACAATTCTGCTTGTCAATTTTTCTGATGCTCAGATTTTTTAGGCGAATTATTTTAAAATGCGGTCTCGACTCTCAACAGTTTAGTTGTACTGATCATCACATCTTCCAGCTGGTGACTCGGAAAACGACAGACAAGTTTAAATTACTTTAATGGCGGTCCACTATAGATATTATCAATTTTATTAATTCAAACTTAGTTACAATCCTCTGTATTCTCGAATAGGGCCTACAATGATGGGATCTCTAAATGAACTGATCTAGTCTCTCTTTCTCCTCCCAATCTGAAAGCCCATAAATAAATATTATATATATATATATTATATTACTAGCTGGATTACCCGGCGTTGCCCGGGGTTATAAGTTTCACACCACCACCACCACCACCCCCAAACCACCACCAACAACAACGACTGCTTGGCAATCTTGGCAGTCGTCCTCTGGCGGCGACTGCTTCGCAGTCTTGGAGGCCCTTGTGGCGTCTGGCGACCTGTGGCGGAGACTGCTTCGCAGTCTTCTAGACGCCTTCTGGCATCTAGCGACCTCTGCCGTGAACTGACTGCTTCGCAGTCGCCCTCTGGCGGCGACTGCTTCGCAGTCTTGAAGGCCCTTGTGGCGTCTGGCGACGTCTGGCGGAGACTGCTTCGCAGTCCTGTAGACGCCTTCTGGCATCTAGCGACCTCTGCCGTGGACTGACTGCTTCGCAGTCGCCCTCTGGCGGCGACTGCTTCGCAGTCTTGGAGGCCCTTGTGGCGTCTGGCGACCTCTGGCGGAGACTGCTTCGCAGTTTTGTAGACGCCTTCTGGCGTCTAGCGACCTCTGCCGTGGACTGACTGCTTCGCAGTCGCCCTCTGGCGGCGACTGCTTCGCAGTCTTGGAGGCCCTTGTGGGGTCTGGCCACCTGTGGGGGAGACTGCTTCGCAGTCTTGTAGACGCCTTCTGGCGTACAGCGGAGACTGCTTCGCAGTCTTGTATACGCCTTCTGGCGTCTAGCGACCTCTGCCGTAGACTGACTGCTTCGCAGTCGCCCTCTGGCGGCGACTGCTTCGCAGTCTTGTAGGCCCTTGTGGCGTCTGGCGACCTGTGAGGGAGACTGCTTTGCAGTCTCCCGTGGACTGACTGCTTCGCTGTCGAAGAGGGTGAACCGGGCGTTGGCGTGTTAAAGAAAACGCCAAAATCTAGCCCTCACTGCCGGTCTGTAGTCGGCCTCGCCCTTAGTGAAGCAGACTGGTTGTTTCATATACTGTAAACAATTTAGATCTTTGTCTATGAACATACATGTGTTAAAATTTTGCTGTAAAACGATGAATATACTTCGAATCGATCGTCATAAAATTTTGTGCGAAAGTAAACAACTTATGCGCATTATTAATGACGTTGGGGCATACCGGCGCCATAAATAGAACCGCGGTGTCGTTATGCGCATTAGTTATGACGTTGGGGAATACCGGCGCCATAAATAGAATCGCTTCGCGCTGGGTCGTCAGGGACGGTCGGTTGGGTAGAGTTTTGGGGGATTTTCACCATGTTATCGGTGAAAAGGGGGCACGCGAACCCCTCCACTGGGTGTCCGAAGCCGAGGCCGACACAGTAGTGCAGGTTTCGAGTGAAAAGGTGCAAAATTGTAGAAGGACTGACTGCTCGGTCAAACAGACAGAGAGACAGACAGAGAGACAGACAGACAGACACACAGAATTCTCGCTTTATTTATATAGATATATGTATATATATATTACAGCTGTCTTAATAATTAGTTGTCCTGTGTCTTATCTCTACATTCAAGTCCAGCCACTCCCTCTTCAGTCTTGTAGGATGATATATTGTGCGTGTCACCATCCTCCGCCTTTGAACCATGCAGAGAGAAACCCAAGCTATCTTTCAACAGCCAACACCTGTTTAACCTTTCAGACCGAGAGAGCATACGGTTTCCAGTATCCATGATTCTGTGGGCAGTCGCCTTAGCTTGCTGACCCTAAGTTCAGGACTGGCATTGGCTGGCTCTAGGTAGGTTCCATTAGGTCTACTGTGTTACTTCTATTAATTCTATAGTACATTGATCACCTCTGGGGTTTCCCATCAACAGCCAGCACTTTCTGTTGCTTTCAAACTCGGAGAGTAAGATTTTCAGTATCCATGATTCTCTTGGCAGTCACATCATGATTTCCAGGGGGGTCACGTGACCCCCCTTGACATGTGGTGCGGGCGCCCATGCAAAAGTCTTGGTCTTGGTCTTGCAAAACCAAGACCAAGACCTTGAACCTCAAGACCAAGACCAAGACCAAGACCTTGAACCTCAAGACCAAGACCAAGACCTTGAACCTCAAGACCAAGACCAAGACCAAGACTTTTAAAAACGAACTCGAGTGCACTCGAGACCAAGACCTTGGTCTCGAGGACAACAAGACTGCTGTTACTACTAAAAATGTTTTCAAACTTACTAAATGCCTTCTTCAATGCAGTACTCTTTATAATTGTCCATCTTTTTTTGTTCAGTGTAACACATGTGCACTTAATCTCAACCATCACCTCATGCCATTCTAATAATAAGTCACACCTAAAACTTTTTCGCTTCTCCTCACCCGTTCCAACCTATAAGTCATTTGCAATCCTCATCTCAATCCTGGACTGTGAAAATTAGCATCCCACCTTTGTCAATGTTTATAGTCCTTACTCTATTTCACTTTCTGACTTTTAGTAGAATTCCAGTCACTGCTCATAATCACGAATTCTAGTCCTTCTGAACTTTTATTATAAATTATATTGGACAACTTGAATATGCACTTGGACACTGAATAATGCTTCACAAAGTTTTTGGCTCTCCTCCCATCTGCCTTTGATCTTATACAGCCCTTCCAACTCTTGATTTGGGTCATACACTTTGATCTTCTTTATAACTGGGTCTAACTTCTAACTCTCCTTTGTCAAAGATATATCTGTTCCTGAGTCATATTTTCTGATCACACTGCTATTAATTCTCAGGTTTCCTTCCATCATAAACTGCCTTCCAGGTACTCCTTAATTAGTTACAGAAATTGTTGTATGTTTCAACCCCCAAAGCTGATGTTGAAACTGCACTACTCAGTTTCACAATCAAATAATCAACTTCATGGACAAAGGAAAGGTAACTGCTCTCAGTTTATTTACTTTCATTTTACTTGACCTTTCTTCCACTTTTGATACACTCCTGCACTGACTCGAACACTGTTTTACCCTTTCTGGCCCTGCTCTGAGATGGCTTATGCCTTACCTGCACCCTTAAATCATTTTACTCATATCAGTCTGTGTCAATTTTTGATGCTAATTGTCTTGAACTGTGTGGCTCCACAAGGTTCTGTGTTGATCTTGCTTCTATTTACTCTATATACCACTCCACTCGGTTCACTACTCACACTGAAAGTTCTTTAGACTACCATTAGTATACCGATGATACCCATCTTTAATTCTTTCAGTCAATATCTTCTTGTGTAATTCTTGTGTAATTCGACTCTACAGTGACCTGCTTCTGCTTTGATGATGTTAGTCATTCGAATGTACACACAGTTTGGACGTAACATTTAACTCCACCATGTCCTTCTTTGACAATGTCAAAACTGCATGTAAAACAGCTCTGTTTCAAATTCAGGATATTCATAGAATCAGATCCAAGCATGCCTCAAAATGATCTGCGAGTAAGACTGAGACAGTGAGGCTTCTTGCTATCTTGTGTCTTGACTACTGCAACTCACTTGGTATTGCTAAGAGAGACTTTACACAAACTATATATTCAACTGAATAAAAATTCTGTAGCAAGATATGCAATAAACCCCTTAAAGCATCAACACATTACACCTATTGTAGTTTTAATTATTATTGTAAGTGCTTATTCTCATTGAAGAAAATCAATTAAGCATACATGAACCATCCATCCACCAGCGTGAAGAAATAAAAGTCTTGAAGATCAGACTTCGTGGATTTTTCCACCAAATTTGATTCCAGACATAAATAATATTATGTATTTAGCATAATGGAGCAGGATTTGAGCAATGTTGTTCCAGAAGGATGGTCCCATGCACGAGAAAGCACAATGTGCACTCATCATCCTAGGGGAAGATGTATGAAATGTACCCAACCAGTGCTTGGATATCTGCTTCAATTTTATTCAAGAGAGAGGGAGAGGGAGACTGCTCCTAACAGTCCATAAATATTGACAGCAGAAGAATCCTTTCAGGGAACATAATGTTTAAGCATATCAGTGCAAATGGTAGAGGTGACCAGGGAAGTATTACAATTTTCCTTGGATTTTATATCACTGTTGCAAAAGACAAATATGCGCCACAGTTCTGCCTGTGCCATTGCCAGCAAGCCAAAAATAATCCCATATATCAGAATATATGCAAGAAACACAAGACCAAATTCCTTCTCTTAGCCACAAGTCAGCAACTCAGCTAATTTGATTGGCTCACATCAGTTCATTTGGGTGGATTGCTCGTTGATCACTCGAAATGTGCACCACTGAATAAACTTCAACTCTGCCATGTTGTTTTTCTGACAATGTTCAGGCAATATGCAAATTACTGTATGTCACCTATGGCATATTAGTAGAATCTGATCTTACAAACTGTCTTAGTTTCATTAGAAAATGCTTGGATTTTCAGCCAACTGATTTTTTTTTAGCTCACTTCTCATTGGCATCACTAAGAATGATTGACACAAACTACAGATGTTCCAGAGCCATAACACAGACCCCTAAATATCAGCTTATAACATCCATGTTACATTCACTACATTGGCTGCCCACTGAGCAGAATATCCTCTGTAAAATCTATCATTCTATTCATGAGGCACTACATTGAAATCATCTGACCTATCTGAGCTCCTTATCCACACCCGTGCCAGCAAATATTGCATTCAATCCACAACTAATTATAATTTAAGTCTTGCTTTTCCTCTCACAAGATCTCTCAAGTGATGGTTTTGAAGCTTTGAATTCACAGCTGTTATCTGTGCCTTTAATCGGCTCTTTGTTGTCTTTTAACCTTAAGACTCATCTCCTTCAACTCGCTTACCCACCACTACCACCGTATGATTCTCTGGTTTCTCCAACCAATTAGATTGTGACCATGCTTCTTTTTCAACAGATTATGCTTCTTGACTAAGATTTCATTTGAAGTGACCATCAGTTGATACCCTCTGCATTATTATAACAGCCCTTTAGAAGTCGTTAGATTAGATTATATACACTGGCTTCCTGTTGCAGACCATTCAAGGTCCTGCTGCTGGCATGTACCTCACTTGTTGGCACTGCATCAGCATACATCTCGGCTTCCAGTCTCGAGTCAATAAGGGCAACGTTTATTGCATTCTGTTGCCTGTGAGGATCCACACTTCAACTTGAGCCAATTTTGCTTTCTCGTGTGTTGGAATATTTTGGTGTTGCATATGCGTATTTAATGTATGACTCTGCGCAGCATACATTTTTGAACTGTCTTAAAATGCTCTTTTCCAAATCAATTACCTAGCCTTGTGTCCAGTGTATTTATGAGATACTAGAAAACGTGTTGTGTTGAGTGCCTTCATACATATATAAATATATGTAGGAAAACACTTTGTAACATGGATGAGGTACTTGTAATGCACTATATCAAATGTATCGATATATGCAAACATACATACTTACATACATACATAATACATGAAAACACATTCAACAGATTCGTTGTTCAGGATAGAAGAATCTGTTATTCTTCAATTCTGTGAGCAAAACTGTGCTTGTAAAAGGAAACGAGGAAGTCATGACAGGTTTAAATGTAGCTGTAGTGAAAGACATGGTATTGGTAACTGTAGCGCTTATACCTGGTGTTGGATATTACACCCGCTACTTTGAATCAACAGCCCAATTATCGATAATAACAATAGGATATAATAAAATGAACATCAATCAGTTTCTTTCAGTTTGAATTATTTAATATATATATATATATATGTGGCGGTCAAGGCCACAGTGCGTAAGTGGGAAGATTTATTTTATGCGAATAGCATCGTTTTCTTTCAGTTTACATGCGAAGGGAACAGCATCGTTTCTCTTAATTTTACATGCGAAGACCCAGCATCGATCATTTAATTTTTATTTAATTTCAATAGGCGACTGGCCGGCAACGACCGTGATAGGGAAGCCCGATCGACGGTGTAAAGCCAGCGCATAGCGAGCAGACGCGTTAATTCGGGATGCATAGAGCCTGCCTCACGGTGCGCTGCTTTATACGTGAAGAGTTGGTTCGACTCTTCATACATAGCAATACTGTGAAACAGCGTTGTTGGTTAGCGATTCAGTTACCGATTCAAATATACTGCACTCAGTGTGGTAGGCGAGTGATTTTGGTTACGACAGAGTCAGAGTTCGAGTTTCCGGTTAGTACAAATATATTTACGGACGAAAGGGGCGTTCGAATAATATAATCAGGCGATCCCGAGTACAGCTAAAGAAGTTCACTGTTGGGAGACGGGCCGACAGCGCCGATCCGGCGGGTTGGATCCCTCCGTTGATCGCGAAGCGGTCTAGATCCCGATCGTGGGAAATCTACGGCTGAGTAATACTCGGGGAAGGATACCGTTGATACACAGGAAAACCAATTCAGTGTGAGATCGAAAACCAGGGTGAATTTGGCGACGGGCAGGAAAGTCCCTCTTGGGTTTTGAAGAACTCCGCGATCGGAGCTTGTCCGGTAACCCATGAGAGTAAAGGTGACCTTCTTAAGGTAGCCATTTTCTGGAATTCTGAAATCCTTGAAACCAAGAGTAAATTTGGCGTCGGGCAAGGAAATCCCTCTTGGAGTTCGAAGAACTCCAAGATCCGACAGTGTTTGGTTTTACCCACTGAGAAGAGTTTTACGCGATTTCGGCGTACTCGACACAGGGGAAGTTCTACGCGCTTTCGGCGTACTCGGCCGGAAGGATTTTACGCGACTTCGGCGTCCTCGGCTGGGAGAGTTTTACGCGACTTCGGCACTCGGTGAAGTGACCGTCGGGATACCTGAAAAAACCAGTTTAGTACAAAAACGATAATAAGGGTAAATTTGGCGACAGGCAGGATCGGAGCTTGTCCGGTTACCTGTGGGAGTAGCGTGACCCTCGTTAGGGAACCAAAATTCGGAAATTCTTGGGAACAAAATTCAGGACATTCTGGTAACCTTACGGGGTCGGCGTTACATTTGGATTGTGACACTTGGATGGCTGACACGCCGGTGGAGCGTTGGAGGGGCTCCATCGCCCGGTAACTAAAAATAGTTACTGGGAAAGACCACTGTTACCGAAAGACCGCAGTACGGGAAAAGACCGCCCGACAACTGATTACAGTGCGGTAAGACCAGGAAAAACGATAGAGTCAGGAAAATCTTGTATTCAAACCAGTCGTTATTCAGAGCAAATAACTTGGTGATCGAAACACGTAGTTCCGAGAACTGACCGAAGTGCGAAGTAGGGCCCACCTCGTGCACCGGTCGGAACACAGTTCTGCGTGCGGTTAGGGAGGTTTTAGACCTAGAACCTGTCCTATCAGAAGAGAGTGTCGTGAGACCAGTATACCGCGTTAATATCACACGTGCATATATTATCGCAAGATGTTCGCGTGTTTGAGACAGCACGACGTGACGACTCGTCAGATGTACACCTTGTCCTCTCGGACAAGAGAACGTTCAGAGTTTTCCCCTATTGACGATAACTCGAGAGTCATGAGATGCAGAATGGTACGTGAGGGTTCGGTTAAGGTGGAGAAAAAGAGGAAGTCTTTGACTAAGAGATCTCACAGGAAGCTGAGGACTCCTGCCGGCAAGAGAGCGAACCCTGTTCTAAAGGACGGCCATCCTGAGGACGAGGACGTTGCCCACCCGGCGACCGCGGCAGTGGCAGAGTCCGAAAGTGAGATGGAGCTTGACAGCGACACTGTTCGCAAACAAGCGATACCCTCGGGACCTCCTCTTGGAGAAATGGGCATTGAGAGCGGAGACAGGGAACCGTTCGTCTACAGCAGAAGTAGACAGGATAGTGACCCGGGCGACTCCAGAAGGTCAGTTGGCTGGAGCCGAACCCAGCCCGACGACGAAGCAGCGTCTCGGGTAAGACCGACACAAATTGGTACCACGTCTGATGAAGGGTTAGTTGATCTCGAGCGACGAACGTCACAAACTGGTACCAGAAGTGGGGTACTAACGTTTTCTTGTCACAGAACCAGGCAAGGTCAGGAAGATACCGAGGACGAGTCGGATGAAGTGCCCCATAGTGAGCACGGAGGCGCGCGTCCAAAGTTACGTAAACGGAAAAGCAAACGAAGGTTGCTTGATGAAACGGGTGCACCTGACGAAACCAGTGCATTTGAAACGGAAGCTGGAACCCGCAGTGGGCGTGAAAGAGGTTTCCATGAGGATAACGGATGGTTGATAACCGTTCCAAAGACTACTGAGGTAGTACAGAACGATGTGAATAACGAGACATTCACACACTGGCGAGAGACCGTTGGTGAGAGTAGGTTTGACAGGTCCAAACCACTCGACGACAATAGAGTTCCGCGTATAATACATGAGAGAACGTTCGACAATAGATCGGAGAACCTTGTGCAGGTTCAAGTACCTAGTATCGTACGGGGCAGGCAACCTGTACAGTCGAGACAGGCTTGTGATAGGCCAAGAGACATTGAGACAGGCCTGAAACCGCGGGGTGACGCCGTAGTGCAGAAAACGAGTGGTGACATCGTGGCGCATCAGCGAAACGAAGGCAATCGAGTACCGTTTACCAACATGGAAGAAGGTCGCCCAAGACCTGTGACAGATGAGGTAGATTGGCAAGCGGAGATGTCTTACCTGCGACAGAGTGTGGCAATGATGAGTTCGAAACTTGAAGAACTGTCTGTTCCTGCTGCTCAGCATGCGAAGTCTTACCGACGCGAGACATCGGGGAAACCTACGGGCCCAGGTTACCAGATGGATCGCCGAGGGAAGCTGCAGATCGAAGAGCCGGCACGGAGCCGAGGTAACACAGAGACACGCGAGGAAGTTTCGCTTTCGGAAACTTCGGAAAAGTTACGTAGCTGCTATCTTCCCGAGGACAGCGGGAGAGAGTCACACGGAAAAACGGCAAGGCAATCGAGTCGACAACGTCTGTTGACAAGAGGAAGAGTTGAGGCGAAATTACGTTCGTCAGTGAGTTCTTCGGAGTCAGACACCGATAGTGTTGGTCCAGAAGAGGCCATGAGAACCGGAGGCTTTGACAGGAAAAACCTCCGCCAACGAGGAAGACACGAGAGTTATGAGAAAACTGAAAGGGAGACGTATGGTAAGGAACGTCTACCAGAGTACGAGAGACGCGGTTTAAAACAGGCACTTGATAGAGAAACCGAGAGAGAATCGAACATGGGAAGAGACAGAGATCATTTGGCCTGGGATGAGACCCTCGAGCGGTACTCTAAAGGGCACAAACCAGATTCGAGAAGTCGTAATTGTCTTAGGTACGACGAATCTGACAGACCGCCAGAGTCAGGAAAAAGAGATATTCGCGAAGAAGACAGAAGAGTTACGTTCGTCAACGGAAACTCTCAGAGTTCCCGCAATAAATATAAACGATCGGAGTCCAAAGACTACGCAGGTAGTGAGCCTCGTAGAAAAGGTCAGAGACAGGCTGAGTACATCTCTGATGAAGACAGTGCAACGTCAGGCGACCGAGAGAGGACTACGATGTATCCTAAGTGGCGTACAGGGAAGACGTTGGGTACTCTGAGGGGACAGAGTCGGCACTGGTCAGTGGTGAGGACAGACGAGGAAAACGATTCCAGGAGTAACGATGAGGACAACCGGAGAGGAAATCCCAAGAAGAGTGTCGGAAGATCACTTGTTACACGGACAAGAGGCGAAGACCGATCGGATCGCGGTATACGAATCAAGCTAGAGAAGTACGACGGCAAGTCAGCGATCGCAGCCTTTCTAGCAAAGTTCGAAGTTTGTGCACGGTGCAACCGGTGGAGTGATCAGGAAAAAGCAGACCAGTTAATGTGTGCCCTAACGGGTCCCGCTTCGCAGCTGTTGTGGGACATGGGTGCACAGAGGGACGTGTCTTGGCGAGAACTTGTTGAGCGGCTTAAGGCCCGGTACGGGTCTGATGACCAAACTAGCCTATATCGGATGAAACTTCGCACTTACCGGCAGGCTCACGGAGAAACGCTGAGTAGTGTAGTGCAGGAAGTACGAAGGCTAATGGCTTTGGCATACCCAGGACCAACAAGTGATATCGTCGAGACGGTCGCTTGTGACGCTTTCATTGATGCACTGGCAAACCAAGATTTGGGGCAGAAGGTGCGCGAGCGAGAACCAGTTAACCTCGAAGCGGCGTATAAACATGCGGTGAGGTTGGATGCCTATGGTCGATCTTCGACACAAGGTGGTGATTTAGACCGGAGACACGCGAGAGTTAAAGTTACCATGGAAGACCGAAAAGACTCGAGCACTGAGGGGCAACAGTCTCGTCGTCTAGAAGATCTCGAGCGAAAGATTAAAAATCTTTCAAGAGAACTTGATCGAGTGACAATAAATCAGAATTTGGGCATCGTTCCGAGAAAACCTCATGAAAGGGAGAACAGTTCTGATCTAGCTGTGGGAGATCAGAGGACAACCGAACCGAATGTGGGATGGCGACGGATTTATCCGCCCACACGGTTGCGTAACCCGGATATCGAATGCTACTTGTGCAAACGAAAAGGACACATGAAGCGATTTTGTCCTCAGAGAAACGCTGAGACGAATGGTGCAACCGGTACCAGTGAACCTACAAAGGCTGAACCGATACAAGAGGAGACCCAAAACCGACTGGTCAAAGGCAGTAGGGTGGCCTACGTGGTTGCGAGACTGGCAGGAAAACGTATACACTGTCTACTTGATTCTGGAAGTGAAATGTCACTTGTGCCACGACGTTTCGTGCTAGACGCTGTGCTAGTACCGTCAGAACAGCGACTCCTAGCCGCTAATGGAAGTCAGATTAAGGTGGATGGTGAAACTAACCTTAAGATTCGGATCGGAAAGCAGGTGTACCCTGTACCCTGTCTAGTTACAGACCAAGTGACAGAAGTGATCTTGGGGTTATCTTGGCTGGAAGCCAATCAGGCAAGATGGGACTTCGCAAGTCGATGCGTTTTCCTTGGGAGCGAGAAGATCCCTCTGAAAGAGGTCGTTACCGAGTCCATGTGCCGGAGGGTTATTGTGCAAGAGGACATAATAGTTCCTCCAAGGAGCGAAGTTGACGTTCCAGCTTGGGTAGTATACCCGCATTTCCAAAAAGATAACGAAGATTGGACGACCATTCCAATGGAATTATCAAAAGATTTGATAATCGGACGTACGTTGGTGACAGGAAGAGACACGGAAGTGTGGATCAGGATGCTGAATGTTGGAGACAGAGATTCGCTAGTCAAGAAACGGACTGAATGTCCGCTGGAGCGAGTGAACGTAGTCGATGTGACAGTTAATCGAGCCAGAACGGAATCGTATGATGAGCCTTACCGAAGCGAAAATCCGGAGAAGCCTATGGGCCCAGGTTATCCGGAGGAACGCCGAGGAAAGCAGCAAAGTACGAATGACCGGTTTGGATCGAAGATTAGTACAACGGCCAGTGTGGCGGAGCAGACGCTCAACCCACTTGCCGAACAGACCCTAAAACGACTATGGGAAGAGGTGCCAGCAGACATTTCGGAAGAAGAGCGAATCAGGTTACGAAAACTTGTGCTAACGTACAGCGCAACGTTTTCCCTTAACGAAAGTGATAACGGATTCACTTCGGTGATCCAACACGAGATCGATACGGGACAGGAGAAACCAGTGCGGCAACCTTTGAGACGTCAACCGCTTTCCATGTTACCGGAAGTTGATCGTCAGGTAGAAGACATGTTGAGACAAGGAATCATTGAACCTTCGATATCGGAATGGGCATCCAATGTCGTAATGGTTAAGAAAAAGGATGGCAGTATGCGTTTCTGTATCGATTACAGGCAACTGAACTTGAAGACACGGAAAGATGCTCATCCGTTACCCCTTATCCGCGAGAGTTTAGATACCCTGGGTGGCGCCAGATGGTACAGTACGTTCGATTTGAGAGCAGGTTATCACCAGATGGCCTTGCACCCAAGAGACAAACACAAGACCGGGTTCGTTACGAGAAGGGGCAGCTTCCAATTCAAAGTGTTACCTTTCGGATTGTGCAATAGTCCGGCCTCGTTTTGTCGACTAATGAACTTAGTCTTGACAGGGCTAAACTATGACATCTGTCTGGTTTACTTGGATGACATAATTGTGTTCTCGAGGGACGTAGAGACGCACATGCAACGTCTAGAGATGATTTTCAGGAGATTACAAGAGTATAATCTCAAGCTGAAACCATCCAAATGTTACCTGTTACAACAGAGAGTATTGTTTCTTGGTCACGTTTTGAGTGAAGAAGGGGTCGCGACGGATCCGAGCAAGATCAAGGCCGTAGAAGAATGGTCTGCTCCTCGGAACTTGAGGCAAGTCAGATCCTTCGTTGGTCTTTGCTCCTATTACCGACGTTTCATACATGATTTCGCGGTGGTAGCTCAACCACTTCATTTTCTGACCAGGAAAAATGTACCGTTCCATTGGACTGACGAATGTCAGGGAGCTTTCGAAGCACTTAAACGAAAGTTGGTTTCCGCACCTATACTTGGGTTACCGAACGACGAGGGCCAGTACATCCTAGATACGGATGCCTCGGCATACGCCATTGGAGCGGTATTATCGCAAGTACAAGCGGGAGAAGAGACAGTGATTTGTTACGCGAGTCGGCTCTTGTCGACGGCGGAACGGAACTATAACGTTACCAGGCGAGAGTTGTTAGCTGTGGTGTATTTCTTGAAAGAGTTTCGTCAGTACTTACTGGGTAGTAAATTCCTACTCAGAACAGACCACTCCGCACTTCAGTGGTTACGCAGAACACCGGAACCGATTGGCCAACAGGCTCGTTGGTTAGAGATGATAGAGGAGTTTGACATGGAGATATGTCACAGACCGGGAGCAAAACACGGTAACGCAGACGCGATGTCTAGAGGTCCGGGTGAGGAACAACCTAAAGTGGTTACCATGAGAGTTACGAATGAAGACGTGATGTGGGCACGTCCGATCGGAGAAGTAACGCGCTCCGAGGTTACCAGTGAAGATAAAGGCCAGGAAATCCGTTGGACAAAGGAGTTTCTTCGAAGAGAACAGCAGAGCGATTACAATATTGGTACGGTCCTTGATTGGAAGGAGTCGAAGCATCATCCAACACAGGCAGAACTATCACCTGCTAACGGAGAGGTGAAAGTGTTGGTGAGCAACTGGAATCAGCTGGAAGTCCTGCAAGGAGTGTTACACAGAGGCTGGATTCAGGGTAACACAGGAAAAGCTGAGCGATCTCAGTTAGTTGTGCCCTTATCTCTACGGCAAGAGATGCTTCAGTTAACACACGCAAGCTTTGCCGGAGGACATTTCGGGATTCGGAAGAGTTTAACTCAGTTGCAACGCCGGGCGTATTGGCCGAGTTGGAAGGACGATGTTAGACGGTTCTGCCAAAGGTGCGATCGCTGTGCTCGTTATCGAAGGGAGAAACCTCCAAGACAGGGTTACATGCAGACTCCTGTGGTCGGTGAACCAATGGAGAGATTCGGAATTGATATAACTGGTCCGCATCCTGTATCAAGTAAAGGCAACAAATACATACTGACAGCGATAGATTACTTCTCGAGATGGGCTGAAGCTCTGCCTATCAGAAACCAAGAGGCCGTTACTGTGGCAGAATCGCTTATGGTACACGTGTTCTCGAGGTTTGGTATGCCACGCCAGATCCTGACGGATCAGGGACCGTGTTTTGAGTCGAAGTTATTCAAAGAGCTGTGTAAACGCATGGAGATTGACAAAGTACGTACAACTCCATATCGACCCTCTGGTAACGGAATGATCGAAAGGTTCCACAGAACACTGAACATGTTGATCGGAAAGGTAGTGTCGGAACGACAAAAGGATTGGGATGTTCATGTACCATATGTAATGGCGGCATATCGAGGTACTGAACATGAAGCGACCCAACGGACACCTAATTTCCTGTTCCTGGGAAGAGAGAACCATACGCCATTAGACTTGATTCTAGCCCAAGTTACAGAGTTCGAGAGACCGTCTTACAGTGACATGGAAGAGTACGTGGACAAACAGAAAGAGAAAATGGAACGATCGTATCGGCTTGTACGAGAACAGTTAAAGAGAGTAGCAGAAAGAAGGAAAAAAGCCTACGATTTGAGAGTGAGACCTAGCAAGTTCGCTCAAGGAGATTGGGTTTACTATTACTACCCTCGGCTAAGGAGCGAAAGGAAGACAAAATGGGCTCGCTATTACACCGGCCCATTCTTGGTTATTCAAGTGCTCAGTCCGTATCTGTACCGGATTCAGAAGAATCCGAAATCCACGCTAATGGTTGTGCACGTGGATAAATTGAAGCCGTTTTACGGTAAACCTCCGAGTACCTGGTTACCGGAGAGGGACAGAAATCTTGAGTTACCTACAGTAGACTGGCCAGTCCTGGCTCAAGATCCTAATGCAGAACATGAACCAGAGGAACCTTCAGAAAATCCAGACGAGACCGCTGATCCAGAATTGCCACCTGGACGACGGACGAGACGAAGACCTCGCTTGGATGGATGACTACGACTGTAGAAGTCCTTGTTAGTGACCTTCTGAAGCAGACGTGTATCTAGGACCAACTAGGTCAACGCTTAATTGCGTTGGTTTCATTGACTATTGGAGACCCATGTTTCAGTTGCCCTTTTGATGAGAGTATTTCTTTTGAGCGGTATCGGGAGCATACAGTACCTGTGCTACCAGCAACGCTTAATTGCGTTGGTTTGACAAATTGTCAGTGAATGACTGTTTACGTTTCCTTTTGATGATATGTTTCGGTTAAACATTGGATTAGTGTTTAGTACTGAAACGAGTAAAGATTCCAGTACTAGGACGCTTCATTGCGTTGGTTCTACAATATGATAACTTGTACTATTATTTTGCTTTCACGATTTTGAAGTGGTACCGGGTGTGACTGATCGACAATGGTTACCAGATCGGGAGACAGTGGGCGACTTTTCTCTCCTTTAGTTCTCCTGGCCCTTGGGGTCCGGTAGAGCCCAGGTTCATGATAGAGGGCCTGTTAAGGTTGGCGATTTGTCAGGTACGACAGGTTGCCAGTAGGGTGGTGGTTCGGATCGAAAGCATCATTAAAAAGGCTGTCGCTATCACGGTTCTCATCGTGTTTGGCGTACGTGCAGGGTGCCGAGAGATCGAAAGCATCATTAAAAAGGCTGTCGCTATCACGGTTCTCATCGTGTTTGGCGTACGTGCAGGGTGCCGAGATTGTCGATAGACCGCCCTATAACCAAAGGTGCATTTGGTTCCTTGCTCTCTAAGTGGATCTGGGTTGGGGATGTTCCTGTCACGTTTGATTAAGGTCCCCGATTTTGGCAGAGATGCTCCGCATCTAAGTAAGGTGGGGAGAGTGTGGCGGTCAAGGCCACAGTGCGTAAGTGGGAAGATTTATTTTATGCGAATAGCATCGTTTTCTTTCAGTTTATATGCGAAGGGAACAGCATCGTTTCTCTTAATTTTACATGCGAAGACCCAGCATCGATCATTTAATTTTTATTTAATTTCAATAGGCGACTGGCCGGCAACGACCGTGATAGGGAAGCCCGATCGACGGTGTAAAGCCAGCGCATAGCGAGCAGACGCGTTAATTCGGGATGCATAGAGCCTGCCTCACGGTGCGCTGCTTTATACGTGAAGAGTTGGTTCGACTCTTCATACATAGCAATACTGTGAAACAGCGTTGTTGGTTAGCGATTCAGTTACCGATTCAAATATACTGCACTCAGTGTGGTAGGCGAGTGATTTTGGTTACGACAGAGTCAGAGTTCGAGTTTCCGGTTAGTACAAATATATTTACGGACGAAAGGGGCGTTCGAATAATATAATCAGGCGATCCCGAGTACAGCTAAAGAAGTTCACTGTTGGGAGACGGGCCGACAGCGCCGATCCGGCGGGTTGGATCCCTCCGTTGATCGCGAAGCGGTCTAGATCCCGATCGTGGGAAATCTACGGCTGAGTAATACTCGGGGAAGGATACCGTTGATACACAGGAAAACCAATTCAGTGTGAGATCGAAAACCAGGGTGAATTTGGCGACGGGCAGGAAAGTCCCTCTTGGGTTTTGAAGAACTCCGCGATCGGAGCTTGTCCGGTAACCCATGAGAGTAAAGGTGACCTTCTTAAGGTAGCCATTTTCTGGAATTCTGAAATCCTTGAAACCAAGAGTAAATTTGGCGTCGGGCAAGGAAATCCCTCTTGGAGTTCGAAGAACTCCAAGATCCGACAGTGTTTGGTTTTACCCACTGAGAAGAGTTTTACGCGATTTCGGCGTACTCGACACAGGGGAAGTTCTACGCGCTTTCGGCGTACTCGGCCGGAAGGATTTTACGCGACTTCGGCGTCCTCGGCTGGGAGAGTTTTACGCGACTTCGGCACTCGGTGAAGTGACCGTCGGGATACCTGAAAAAACCAGTTTAGTACAAAAACGATAATAAGGGTAAATTTGGCGACAGGCAGGATCGGAGCTTGTCCGGTTACCTGTGGGAGTAGCGTGACCCTCGTTAGGGAACCAAAATTCGGAAATTCTTGGGAACAAAATTCAGGACATTCTGGTAACCTTACGGGGTCGGCGTTACATTTGGATTGTGACACTTGGATGGCTGACACGCCGGTGGAGCGTTGGAGGGGCTCCATCGCCCGGTAACTAAAAATAGTTACTGGGAAAGACCACTGTTACCGAAAGACCGCAGTACGGGAAAAGACCGCCCGACAACTGATTACAGTGCGGTAAGACCAGGAAAAACGATAGAGTCAGGAAAATCTTGTATTCAAACCAGTCGTTATTCAGAGCAAATAACTTGGTGATCGAAACACGTAGTTCCGAGAACTGACCGAAGTGCGAAGTAGGGCCCACCTCGTGCACCGGTCGGAACACAGTTCTGCGTGCGGTTAGGGAGGTTTTAGACCTAGAACCTGTCCTATCAGAAGAGAGTGTCGTGAGACCAGTATACCGCGTTAATATCACACGTGCATATATTATCGCAAGATGTTCGCGTGTTTGAGACAGCACGACGTGACGACTCGTCAGATGTACACCTTGTCCTCTCGGACAAGAGAACGTTCAGAGTTTTCCCCTATTGACGATAACTCGAGAGTCATGAGATGCAGAATGGTACGTGAGGGTTCGGTTAAGGTGGAGAAAAAGAGGAAGTCTTTGACTAAGAGATCTCACAGGAAGCTGAGGACTCCTGCCGGCAAGAGAGCGAACCCTGTTCTAAAGGACGGCCATCCTGAGGACGAGGACGTTGCCCACCCGGCGACCGCGGCAGTGGCAGAGTCCGAAAGTGAGATGGAGCTTGACAGCGACACTGTTCGCAAACAAGCGATACCCTCGGGACCTCCTCTTGGAGAAATGGGCATTGAGAGCGGAGACAGGGAACCGTTCGTCTACAGCAGAAGTAGACAGGATAGTGACCCGGGCGACTCCAGAAGGTCAGTTGGCTGGAGCCGAACCCAGCCCGACGACGAAGCAGCGTCTCGGGTAAGACCGACACAAATTGGTACCACGTCTGATGAAGGGTTAGTTGATCTCGAGCGACGAACGTCACATATATATATAAGAATAAAATAATGCAATTGAACAATCATACAATCAATGCTTAAAGTGTTAAACTGTTAGACTGTAAGATTTGCTGGATTAATTCTACCCAAACCATCATCTTATAATCTAATTACTATTATATTATGGCATCTATGCTAACCTCCTTCTTTGATTTTCTTGACTCTTTGCATTTACTTGTACTTGACAAGCCCCTCGCGAAGATTGCTTATTCTCTGTCTCCGTCTTGTGGATCTTTTGCCATTTGTTGATCAAAATCCACCAACATTTCAATGTTCCTTTGGTTAATAGTTTGACAAAATTACTTCTTCTGAAGTCAACTGTCCAATTGTAGATCACTGACTTGATCAAATACTAACTTTGCTCGCCTCAGCAGTTACTTCTTGTAACTAGAAAAAACCTAATCACACAACTGCCAATGAAGTTATCACATGCTTCAGATACTCTAATCTTGATAGTTCTATCCAACTTCACAGTTTGAACATTTCTAAACTTTGCTAAACTAATTTAACTTTTCCATTTAACTCAAATCTGCGGCCTCAACGGATCAACTTGGCATAAACTCTTTTATCGAATTGATCAGAAGCAATTAAGTTGAACTGTTTCTCAAGTGACAACCAACATTCACCACAACCAAAACTCCAACTGATAATCTTTGCAGCATTCAGGTCCAACGTGGCTATTGACAGTCTTTCGAGCAGGTGATCTTTTCACCAATGGTTCAGATTTGAAGTATTCAGTCATGGTCCCTGCTATACACTGAATAATCCAACATGGTGAATTGTATTCCCCAAGCCCTATCTGTGTATTTTATACCTTTTGATGCTGGTTTTAGGTGCTGGTAATTAATATATCCATTTAACTAAATCACCTATCTACACAGCAAATGCACAATCTAACTTCACAACTCTACACATATTTTAATAAGATATAAATGTGTAGTACCGGGATACTGTCACAGTAACAATGGTAAGCTGTAATGTAAGTACTGTTATGACTTGATGTAATGTAACCAAAACATTCCTTTGATGCTGCTATGGTGTCTACTAGTCTGAGATGTAAGGCTTTCTGTTTCTTGGATGTTCGGATTTATGATGGTTATGTCAGGAGTTACGTAACGTATGAATGCAAGGCTTGGTCAGTGATAAATCGGATAGTGCTTGAGTGAATTTGGAAGTAAGGAGATAAGAATAATTCACTTGATGCATGTATGTTCTCTCACGAAATACGAATAAAGCAAAAGTGGAGAGTTGAAAGAATCGACTATAGGTTAAAGGTGATGCGATAAGGAGAAATAGGTTCCTGTGTCTTGAATGGGTGGATGAGCGACTGGTCAGAATGATGGATGGAGAGGAGAATAGGTCTGGAGGGTGGGGGAGAGAGGAAAGAGGCAGCGCCTGATGATATAAGATCTACTGGATCTCACTCCTGAGAATGCCAGAGAGCAGGCAACGGCTCAGATGGGATGCCAGGGCAAACGGCGGCGGGCCAGATGGGATGCCAGGGCAAACGACGGGTCAGATGAACTGGCAAAATCGCCTTTAAACTGGCCATCCATTATGTGCTTTATGTGAGGATCTGTGCACTTGCACTGAAGCGACTTGTGGATAATGTTTGTATAATGTATGCGAGATGTGCTCTCTCATGCATCTCTTCACTGCATTCTCTTTGGGATTGTGACTCTTTATATCGGTAATGCAAAAGTTTAGCAGTTGCTGAACTCATATTTAATTCAGAGTATGTTTTAATCTGTACTTGTTTATGTAGCAAGACTTTGTATAATTTTATGATATGATTTTATGTATAATAAGTGAGTTTGTATGTAATAATTCAGTATAATTATGTACTGAAAGTTTCAATGCTTACTGCTGGAATAATAATATTAGTGAACTCCATTGGGTTCTATACGTGTGAGAGAGCCTTCCAGTGGAGACTTTTTCAGATGTTCAAGCATCAGTTAGCTGCAGATGATCTTATCATTCCTAGAAAAATCCGATATCAAGTAGTCCAGTGAGGACTGGCTTCAAGAGGTTCATATAGAAATAGATATACTTTTCTGCTCCAAGTGTCTTGGATTGTGATACCAAACGTTTCTGTTTTGGGACTGCTCCTGTTTACACAAAAATATACTGCTCTATTCACTTCATTACTTAGTGACAGCTTCCTTGACTTTCACCTCTACACTGACAATACCAAACTATTTTTTCCATCAGATCTTTTCATCATGTCTTATCTTGGTCTCTGTTTTTGGCAAAGTTCAGTCTTGGATTATTGTTATTATTATTATTATTATTATCAGTGCTTTTTTGCGCCGGAACGCGCCGGAACACTGTTCCGGCACCTTGTCTCAGCAACTAAAAACTAATTTATTTATTTTAATAATTAAAGCAATAATTTATTTATTTTCATTTTATTTATTTATTTATTCCGGATATTTCTATAGCGCCTCTCGAAGTCAACTACTACTCAGAGGCGCTCCCGACTACAGCATTTGATACTGTGCCGGAATTTTCACGCTGAAGCGCCACGAGCAATTGCGAGTGAAGGACTTGCCCAAGGTCCTTACGCAGCGGCTAGAGTGGGATTCGAACCTGCAACCCTCCGGTCACAAGGCGCCGAACTTACCACTGAGCCACCACGCCCCACACTGAGCCACCACGCCCCATTTAATTTCAGTGTTGTGAACTGTTTTCAGTGTTTATTGAGATCCTCCCAACCCCCAATCCCGTTTTTCTTGGGATTTTAGTCATTCCATAATTGTTCAGTTCCGCAACCTTTTTTTCTAGAAAAAAGCACTGATTATTATTATTATTATTAATTAATTAATTAATTAAATTTATAGTGCACGCACGGTCACACCGAAATGCGTCACGGATAGTCAGCTGCCAGGAGAAGATGTCCAAGTGCTTGAAAGCCAAGAAGAAAGAGTGAGTTTTGAGCCACGTTTTGAAGGAAGGAAGTGAATTTGAGCTATGAAGAGAGAGTGGCAGTCGCTTCCATTCCTTGGGGGCAGAGGCATGGAATGCATGAGAGCCCATAACTGTTCTACATCATGGCTCAGCTAAACGACCCATACTTGATGATCCCAGGCAACGAGGAGGGATGTAAGGAGTTAGTAGTGATTGAAGGTTGGGAGGTGTGCTGGTGCTGAGGGCTTTGTAAGTCAAACAGGCCAGTTTAAATTTTATTCGGAATTCAACAGGAAGCCAGTGTGGCTGATGGAGTAGGACTGAGGAGCTTGCTAGCAATTGGACATGCAGCACTATGCGAGCCAAGGAGTTTTGGATGCGTTGCAGCCTGTTGAGTTAAAGGACTGTAAAGACCCACAAAACTGAAATAGCGTGATCAAGGTGAGAGGAGACAAGGGAACAGGCTATGGTTTGCGACATATTCATAGTCAGAGCCAACCTGATGTGATGTATTGCTATGATATGATAGGAACAAGATTTACAAATGTTTATTATGTGCGGTCAGGAATGTGAGCTTACTGTCCATGGTTAACCCAAGTGTTTTGACAGTATCTGATAGTGGCACAGCAGTGCCTGTGAGGTCGATGCTAGAAAGCAAAGGGAGAGTAGGCTACGCAGGCGTTGTCATGACCGAACAAAATTGCCTCAGACTTGTCTGGGTTTATGACCAAACCATTGAAACAGAACAATGCATGCATAGATGAGAGGCACTTCTCATGTTTTAGTTTACCAGACTGATCAGTTTGTGACAGAACAGTATGGAGCTGAGTAGCATCCACACAATAGTATGAGGATGATACTGTAATTGAACTCCATTATCTATTGGACTGATCGGGGAAGTAAAGACTGTATATAGTAAAGGGCTGAGGACAGATCCTTGTGGCACTCCAGCAGTGCAAACAGTGGGCTCAGACCTAATGGTACCGATGCCCACCTGCTGATTCAGGCCACCCAGGTTAGAAGCTAACCAGTTTAAGGCAGTCCCAGAGACACCAAAGCTTTTGATGAGTCTTGAAAGGAGTAGCTGTTGGTGTATGGTGTTGAAGGCTGCACTGAGGTCAAGGCATAGTGAAGAGGCAGGCTTTTCCATTGTCAATAGATGATAAGCTGTTATCCAGTTTAGAGGCGAGAGTAGTTTCGTTAGATTATAATTATTGGATGGGTAGTAATAAACTTCTTCTGAATCCTTCTGAAACTGAATTTCTTCTGGCAAGACATCTACCGTAGTACTGATTTTATGTGCTGTTAGGGTAAATTATAAGTGAAGGTATCAAAGCAGTTGCATGAATCATGAACTGCTTTGTCTGTGATTGAAATCAGTCAGTTAAACCTGGTGAAGTCACTTGGATTGACTTTCCATGGATTGTTGCTCCTAAAGTTTAGCCTTCCATCTCAGTTGCTGAGAGTTCAGATGACTTCATCAAATCAAAGATTGGAGAAAAGACACACTGAAAAATAAGACAATGAGAGGAACAATGCAAAACAGAAGGTGATGAAAGAGTTGTAAAGTTTGCACATTGAACAAACAGGTGTTTGAAAATACAGAGTAATCAAGATAATAATCAACATATTAATCAAAATCTAACACAATAGCAAAAGTTGTTTATTTTTTGAAGTTTTAATTTAAACGAAATTAAGTTGCATAGTCACACTGCCCAGCACACTATACGATGCTTTAAAAATGGCAAATAAAGTATTTCGTCTGCATATTGCGGTCATCATTAAAATGAAAAATAGTTGCCCGTTTCTCTTGCAGTCACCGCTCAGCAAATGACAACGCTTGCACACTTGCATCTTTGCCTTAATACAATACACCTGTTATTTGATAATGGACTCCTTACAAATTTCAGAAGTGCACGTTGAAGTCAGGAAACCATTATGATCCATAGGTAGACTGGAAGAGGTAAGTTTTCAGTTTAGAGCGAAAGACAGTCTTGCTAATACAGTTGTGAACATGAGGAGGAAGAGAGTTCCTGATGGAGGGACCAGCAACAGCAAATGACCGCCAGCCAAAGACAAGACGTGTACCAGGAACAGCATACTTTCCAGCAGATGCTAATAGAAGAGAGGAGCAACCTTAACATAGTTGTAGGGTGTGACCATGGAAGAGAAGTATGATGGCAGATGATCTGCATGTGCTTTATACATAAGGAATGCCGGCTTGAAGCAAATTCACTCACAGACAAGAAACCAGTGTAGAGGACGAAGAGCAGCTGTGATATGGTCTCAGTACAAGAGTCCGAGATACAGCTTTGCAATGTTCTGGTTAGAGGAAGCAGTGTGCATTCAGGGAGACCATAGGATACAGAGTTGCAGTAGTCAAGTCACATCAGAATAAGGCAGTGCAACAGTGTTTTCAGTGATGCTGTATCCAGAGTAAAGCAAAGCTGTCGGATTCTTCTGAGGTGGAACAGGCACACCCGAGAAATGGCAGCTATTTGAGGCTTTAGGGAAAGTGTTGAGTCAAGGATGATTCCAAGATCCCAAACAGTAGATGATGGAGAGAGTAGAGAGTAGGAAGTAGAGAGTGAAAGTTCAGCACACTGTAGGAGCTTAGAGGAACAGTCAAACCAGATGAGCTCGGATTTGCCAGGGTTAAGTTTGAGGCGCATAGACAGACTCCACAGTATGATGTCATCAATGCAGACATGAAATCTGTTTGTAGCATCTGCAATCTCACTTAGTTGCAGATATACATAGAGTTGGGTATCATAAACATATAGATGGATTTCTATGCCATGAGGAGAGACAGTGGTTGACAGTGCAGAAGTATAGAGGATGAAGAGCATGAACAGCCTTAGAAGGCTTAGAGGGAACGGTGGGTGAAAGGCAGGTAGCATGCAACTCAGACAGTGGTAGAGTATTTATTTATGTGGTGCTGTAAGAGAGAACCTGCAAGTGGAAACTTTTCCAGATGTTCAATCATGTGACCATGACAGTCGTAAAGTATTTATTTATGCAGTGCTATTATCTTCTGTCTGTAGCTTGATCTCTTGTTCTTATCTGTAGGGAAAGAATTTGAACTCCAGCTACTGTGGAGAAGCAGAGCAGAATGGTCCTCTGGTTGGAACCATTTCCCTTGACTCTCTTCCACTGAAGGAGTTTCCAGGGGTTCGGTTGACTGCCATTGCAGCCACAACAACTGGAGACCACACGGTTCTCTTTCTTGGCACTTCTCAAGGTCACATCAAGAAGGTAAGTCACTTTGGCTACTTGAATAGCAATTACTTCCCCAACAGCAATGTCACAAGGTGAAGATATTATGTGAACATGACAACATTGCACATCTATGTGTCCTACATGTGAGCCCATTTGTAGTATATGTGGAGCTCAAATTTGGAATATATTAATTATTATTAATAAACAGCTTTTCTCGCACCGGCATCTGTTGTGCAAAGGAGGGAAAGCATTGGGTGTAAGCCTGAATGTCGTCGGCATATAACTGGTTGGATGGCAGATGGCAAAAAGATGGGTGAGATAATATAGAGGAAGGGCCCAAGACTGATCCCAAGATGTAATGACAGTAAAGCCGTCATGTGTCTTGTGGCAGAACATAATAGATATCAGGTGCTCATTTCCTGGTCTGTGGCCTTTGAACTGGCAGTGGATGGATGCCAAGGTCTTGGACATGGCCAGTGCTTTGCAGGACTTGCTCTATCTTCTCAGCTTACACTGGTACCAAATTATACAGAGATGTGTAGGTGTATGTTTGCCGGTGTGTGTGTGTGTTGGTATGTTTGTGTGTGTATGCGTGAGAAAAATATTTGTGAATAATAGAGAATGACTAGCCAATGGTCTTTAGACAGAGTGTGCTGCTCGGCAGGCTTTCAAACGTGCAACCTTTAGTTCACAGACCAAGCATGCTACCAATAGATAACCATTTCGTTTGAGTCAAGATGACTGTGCTTTCATGATCTTGGTTATTGGTAGGGCATAGTCGGGTACTGACCCGGATAACTGGAAATTCCGGGTGTTGAACACCCGGAAGACACCCGGACCCAGAGCTGAAAGGTCATCCGGGTCTGGGTGGGTAATTTTTTCTATCAAAACAAATTTGTGAACGACGAAATCACAAAACACTGAAACCACGTTTTTTTAGTAAGCCCAAGTCACCCGGCCCGTGCCAGAGGTGTAGAATTGCGACATTTTAGGTGCGCTCACTAAAGAAGACGACCGTGGGAAACCAGTGGTCTTTCTATGTAACTAAGAACACCGTTAATTAGAGGAATAAATGGGCTGCATGTTCCCATGGTCAGTCTTTAAAAAAGTCGTATGGTTGGGGAGGTAATAGACCCGGGCGACAGTCGAGCGAGAATCGTTAGCCACTGGCCTTCGAAATGTGGCCGGCGTGTCATTGAAACAAGGCAGCTTCTAAAGTCCCCGTTTATTTCCCCCCTTCCCTGCTCCTTCGGCCGGTAGGCGGCGTGTCCTGGAAACGACACATATATTGGTTTTGGTAGGTCAACACTCAACAGACGTCATTATAATAGTAGACGGTAGCATACACTGGTGCATTTATCTGAATGTCCGCTTTTAGTTGTAATACCCGGACGCGGTACCTGGACCCGGCAGATTTTATTCAAACTACCCGGACCCGGTACCCGGTTGAAAAACGGCACCCGGCTATGCCCTGGTTATTGGATGATCAAGAGAGACTTTACTTCATTTCCACTGCTTACCTGTTGCCATCAATAATTTCACCTTAACAGAATTGCACACTGATCAAGACTAGCCTTTCCAACAAAGAATGTTCTGCCAGAATTTCTTAATCCCATATTGATTCCTTTAACTTCAAATTAAATTAAAAATGTTGATAACTTTTGCCTGTAGCCATTGTCTTTTATTATACAGCCACACTGGAGATGAATTAATTAATTAGTGTGTTTGTATGTCTGATTACTAAGGATGATTTGTTCTTATCAGGTTCTGCTTGAAGGGGATGGTTCCAGTTGGGAATATGAGGAGACCCTCTTGCAGGATGGCTTTGATATCAGTTCTGACCTGAGGTTCAATTCCAACAGAACTCATTTATATGCTATGACAAAAAACAAGGTACAATCTCAGTAATTATTACTTTCTACTTTCAGTAAACATGTTGACCCTGGGGAATTATAAAAGGTGCTATATAAAGTCTTTGAATAATCCTGTTCTTTGACATTGCTTTTTTGGCAAAGTTCAGAAAATTTGTCTTTTGGCTGATTTGTTAAACATTGTGGTGTGTGGAGAGTGACTGTGTTTCAGCCTCCCCTGAGGTGCTGACCATGCATGGGAACCATCACTTAGATGAATCATTTCCAATTAATGATTTCATGTCCTTATGAATTTGCACAATGTAAGCAACAGATTGCAAATAAGAAAATTTAATTATTGATTTCTTATGTTCTTCAAAAAGCTGCTGCATAAAGGGAAATTTCTAGTTACTTTATAGTGTGTGATGTAGCTGTTGAACTACACTAGTTTTAAGTGTATCACGTGTTTATTGTGTACCCATAGCTTTTGAACTACACTATAGTTTTAAGTGTATGATATGTACCCATAGCTTTTGAACAATGCTGTAGTTTTAAGTGTATCATGTGGACCCATAGCTTTTGAACTAATCAGTAGTTTTAAGAGTATCACTTACTTACTTATGTACTGGTAGCTTTTTAACTAAACTGTAGTTTTGAGAAAGGAGGTCACCTGCAAATATTTTGGCTGGAGGTAAATTGGGATGAGGTTATTTTTGCTAGACTTCCAGATTTCAACCATGGTTTTACAGCAAGACCACAGGTGCTGTGTGAATAAGAAAGCTTCTGATGAATTGTTTTCTTGACATGGTGGCGCCAGAGCTGGTGGGCTGTCTCTTTAGAAACATTGCCAGTGACCGGAGCAACAGGTGGTCAGAAGCAGCAATAGATACAATCTGTTGCCATTTATATACCCAACTGATGAATTAACTGAGGAAAATATTCTATATGCAAGCAGTTTAGTAATAATAAAGATGATTTATGATTCTAATATGAAATTTCTGTTTTTTTTCTTCCCTGTGAGTTTCATGGGTTTAGATTCATAACAGACATAGCAGGAGTCCACAGCACTGCATGTGTATGAACATCTCTCTGTGACGAGTTCTTTCTTTTCAGCGTCCAATAACACTGAGTGCAAAAGTGCCATTGAATTCAATTTTGTGTGACACAAAATTTCCTTTTATGTGTTGAGTTTTTGTTTGTTTTATACTTATGTTTATAATTGTACAGTTATTTGTCCCTTCAGGTGTAGAGCTCCACAGGACTGGTTGATCTGAGTTCATAAATCAGTTATTTCATTAATTTTATGAATCCACAAAATAATTATGGTTATTGTGCTGGACTGTCAATCATTGCCAGGACAGAAATTTGTTTCAGGATTTCTGCCTTACTTACCTGAGCTTCGTAGCCAACTCAGCTGTAATGATCATGCACTGATCATGCACTGTCTTTGGGAAGATCAGATGGCAAGGAAGAGGGCTGGGCCTTCATACACCAAGGCTGAGAAACTGAAGGAAGGGAGAGAATGAAGGAGGGAGTGAGCTGAGACCGAAATGAATTGAGACTGACCAGAATGATGAAATGCTTGGAGAGAATTCCAAACTCTAGGTCCTGCAGTGTCTTGGCATGTAAAGACATCGGGCCTCTGCTGGTTGTGATCAGTCTTATTGGACATACACATTACACAGTGCAATGCCGTGGTTGAATTTCTGGAGGAGGATCTGACCATGGTGGACCATGTTATAAATCTCTTCTACTAACAACCTGTTTCTGTATTGGTCCTGCTTCCATCAACTGCATCAGGTTAGAAGAATTTTGGCCCATCTGCCAGAATTCTTCCATAGATCAGTTTACATATAGTATACAGTATACACAATACACTTGTATGCATATATATACTATATATACATGCATTTCAAATTCTCTCTTCATACTTCAGACAAATTTATTGCAGGGATCTCATGAGTGCTACTATCCAGGATGACTGCAGGCATATGATAAAAATTCAACAAATATCAATTACTGCGCAAACAAATGGGCATTGAAAGAAGGAGGCTGTGACTGCTTAATTGCTAGAACAGCCTTTCTTCAAGAGGATAATCATCGTGACGATTTGGTTGTTCTTGATTGTATGTTTTTTTTGTATCTAGAAATTTATAAAGCGCCTCTCGCAGAATAACTATTCAGAGGCGCTCTCAGCACAGAAGCCCCGGAGAAACAGAAATGTCTTTAGGGAACGCGAGACCGATGAGGAAAAGCCAGTCATTAGTTTGGCCCTGAGCACAGGGGGAAGGTCATTGCAGATCGTGGGACCCACTACAGCAAACGCCCGGTGCTGGGCCAAGGCAGTTTTAGCCCTGGGAACAAAAAGATCAAGCCGACTTACAGAGCGCAATGAGCGAGAAGAAGATGCAGATAGCGGTTTTCGCAGATAGTTCGAGAGATATTTCGGGGCAGTAGGCTGCTGAGATTTAGAGACAAGGAAGAGACAGAACTACAAAGTACCTGTCTATTTTCTTTGATGGAGCTCCTCCAACTTGTCATGTTCCTATGGCCAACCCATTTTCTTCTGAACTAAGAGAGATTTTTATCAAAACTTTGCAAGGCCTTAGCATGAAAAACTACCACCCAATGGGACAGCATTACAGTTGAAGATCCGAAGTTTTCCAGTGAAGCTGAATGAAAATGGTACCAATCGCCTGGAACTTCAGTTATTAATATGACTACTATTCCTGAGGTGTCTCTTGCCACTCCATATGCCTCTTGTGCCTTGGTCACAGACTACAACTGGTGGAAAAGATGATGAAGACAGCAGTGTAGAAGAAGGTACACTGCCTGTGGAAATCGCAATGGAGCAATTGAAGAAAAATGCTAAACTAGGCCTTCAGGTTCTGCTCAAGGCTATTTCTCTTGTAGCTGCATACAGTTGAGACCCAGTGGAAAAAAGCTACCAGGAAATTCTCAAGACTGCAACTATGATCCCATAGCCAAACTAGTCATCTGCTTCAATCGGCATTGAGCTGTGTTCTTCAGATACCTTGTATATTATTCCTATTGTTTTTATTCAATGTGTTACTTACATGCCAATGCAGATGGACTAGGAAAGTTGCATCCTCTTCGTCAATTTTTGATGATTAATTTAGTACATATTATTTCTGCACATTTCATAAAGCAAGCATCAGAAGTGCTCATAGTCACTATTGGGCTGTTTTGGGCTTTCCATGATCTGACAGCAGTTTTGGGCTTTTCCTTATCCAGTGACAGTAACCTATTACATCAACTGTCCATTTTGTAAAATGTGAGCATTTGTCTTGCATTAATAAAAGGATACTTACTTACACACATACATATAGCACTCCTCAGGCACAGTGTCTATAGAGCTGCTTGTCTAAGGAGGAGGCTACTGTGTCTTATGCATTGCACCATCTTTACATGTATATATAAATTATATATATATATATGTATATATATACATATATGACACTAAACTGGGTTAGGATAGAATTAGATTCTATTGCCTTCTCTTTGGGTAAGCAGCAACAGACAGATTGGCCCCAGAAGACATTGGAAAGCTGTGTGTTCCGAATTCTGCTGAGCTGGTTAACTACTACAGACCTATTTCCAATCTGAGCAATATTTCTAAACTGCTTGAATGCCTAATCTGTCTTCATGGACATGTAACATCTGCTCCACAATTTAGAACTTGCAAGTCCACTTATTGTAAACATCATTCTCTTCAGACTTCTCTCACTGCTACACTTAACAAGACGTTTCATTCTTCGGATATCTCGCTTTGAGTGCTTCATTTGATGCTGAAGATGATGTTGTTGTCATGACTGTAATGCATCCTTTGGAGTTTCAGGTTCTACTGGAGTTTCATCTTCTTATCTCATCTTATCTTATCTCAATCCTGCAATGAACACATCTTGCTCTGATCCTGTTACCTGTTGTTACTCATGCTATAGGTTCTCTATAGGTTCTCTTCTTAGATCTCTTCTTTTTTCTATATTTATTTTCTCTATTTGTCTTATCACTCACATACGTAATATGCATTGGTCTAACAATACGCTGCTGATCCTCATCACTTTGTCTCTGCTAAAGATTCCTCGGCTGTGACTGAACTTTCACTCAGCCTATCCTTCCTCTCTTCACAGTTGATTCTGATTTAATGATATTGCAATCAATTGTCAGATTGATTTTATTTGTTACAACCCATCAGTATATGCAGCCTTTCTCATCATCTCGTTTATCTGTCAACTCTGCCGTTGACAGATTAACGAGATGTCCCTAAGGTTTTCTTGTCCCTAAGGTTTCATTTCTCATCATCTCGTTTACCTGTCAACTCTTTTGTATAAGAAAATCTTAAAACTCTTTTTGTTTCTTACTCTGACTTCCTGTTTGTCTTCCATTTACAATGTCTTCATGGCGTTTGTTCACTTAAGACATTCTCTGACTGTTCATTTGGCTTGTGCACAAAATGCCTTGTGCACTTGTTGGTTCTTGAACATACTATGTGAATGCGGTGTTGTATGGTAATCATCTTTTAATATCAACAAGCTCCTCTTGGTTTAAGCCTCTCTTGCTAGAGTTCTTGCTTGTCCTTCTTCATCCTCGAATACATTAGATTGGCCAAATCAGTATCACTGGCTTCCTGTCGAATGGTACATTAAATTTAGGATTGCATGATTGAAGATTAAAGCCCAACCTTCCATCATATTTTCATATATAGTTTATATTCCCTATTCTGTATTGTCTATAATTATCTACAGACTGTGGCATTCTTCTGATGCTGACTGGTTGCAAGAGCTTAAGCTGACAACAATTGTGGGTCATCTGCCTTTTGTTGCTCTTCCCGTTGCATCAGAAATCATCTACCATAAAAGGCTGACTTGCCAAGTCGCTCTATCATTTAAATCTCTTGTCAAGACCTTCTAGTTTATTCTGACCTTTGTATAACTCTCCTTGACTCCTACAATTCATCCACAGCCCACACAGTCAGATTTACTGATTGTGTGCATAGTAAGTGCTTTAAGTCAATAAGATAAAAGTAAATGAAATATGTACATACTTACTTACATTTATAAATATTAACATATGTAAATATGTACATGGCTATAAATCTATAAATCAGTTGCAGAATTTGAAAAGATAATGTACCAGCAGCAGAGGAAGAAGAGAAATCTGCTTGGTGAATCAAACCGCTGAGTTTCCACTATACCAAATTAGATTCTAAAGGGTAGATCAGGCTATATAACATAAGATAGGATAAGATAATTTTGCCGACTCAGCAGTTTAAGAGTAGAAAATGAGTGTTTCTGCTACTTTCGATTAGAGATATAGTAGCTTTACATTTTACTTTTACTTTTAAGAATTCTCCAGGGTTAGTTGTATATGATTTTGTACAGCGCTGGGATTGTGCTTCTTCTCACCAAAGGTGAAAGAGGCACATGTATTAGTGTTGTATTATATTAACTTTGGCCAGCCACTGTAATATTTCTTTGGAAATAATGAAGAAATGTCTGATGTTTGTGGGAAATTTGTCCAAATGAAATTTTTACTGATCTTAAATTGTCAATACTGAATTGACAATTGCTGATTTGGTTGCACTAAAACCGTGAAACATTTTGCTTGAGACAGTCATTGAGCGAGGTGCCTGGCGAATACTACTTACCAACTTCTCCCAAGGTATAAAGTCAACCTGTGCATGTAGTCATTGAGTGGCTAGTTGTCAGGCTCAAGTAAAAGTTAATACATTAGAACTTTCACGGTGGTTGTCATTCTCTACTGTCATGGTAAGACCAGCTTATTCACCAGTGCTGCATCAAAGCAAGTCCGCATAAACAAGGTGGTTTGTTCCTTTCTGGTGCCAGGTCAGAATCCCGGAGGGTCAAGCCGAGGAGACAGCATGGTGCTTCTGTGGAAATAGCAATTGCCTGTTACCACTTCAGAATGGCAAAATGCTTACACTGTGTGGAACTAATAATTGAAGTAATCTGAGAAATGGTTTTTGTATCCATGAAGTCATCCTAACTGTAGCACTTAAGTTGCTAATTAGTAAATCACGAAAACTAGACTATGAAAATATTACCAGTAATGGATGCAGAAAGTCTGAACCTGAAGCCATTGATGTTACCACTTTCTCGATTTTTGACAGTGCTGTCCTATATTTTGAATGAGATTGGGTTTACTAGAACTGTCACATGATTCTCATTCCTACTGTCATTGGTAAATATATCCAGCAAATACAATTTGTTTGTAAATGAGTTATATATCTTTAGAAGCATCAACTCAGATAGTTGCGTTGTAGCTTCATAGAGAAAGAAGGAAAGTTATTTATATAAAGCATCACTTGCATTACAATGCAAGTGATGCTTCATGGTTTGAAGAGGTGAGGACTAATATCAAGACCTGTCTTTCTTAATTAATCTCCACCATTCGTCATTTTGTTTTGTGTCAAATGCAACCAAATCGTTGGTTACAGTTAACTTTCTCATCAACAGAGTCGCAGTCATATTGATTGAGAGAAATGGAGCTGTGGGAATCCATGGCGATCTGTCATCTTTGGTTGATTTTAATGAGACTTATCTGCCAGGATATCTCACCCTTTTCATCCGGTCAAGTGCGTTTTCTCTGTTTGCCTCTTTCACTCACTGTCGCCACTTGGTGCATGATGAAATTCATTCTTTATGCCTTTCTTCTCACGATCTAAGGCTTTTGGAGTTTATTTTGATTTATTCGGCTGACTGTGTGCCCATCACTGTCACATTCTGTGATCTGCCGAGATCAACACATCTTCCCACTTTTCATTCATAATCCAATTAGTGTTAGAGCTTTTGTGCCAATTTCTAGTTATTTCAAGCATCAGTGCTTAAACAAAATATAAATTTTCAACAATTGAAGTTTTCTTGTCCCTAAGGTTTCATTTTAAACAAAATAACACTAGAAATTATGCTATAGGAATGTAAAATAATTATATTTTATCCAAAAGACTGCATGTGTGTGGACTTTGTAGTGTGCTGCGGCTTGTGTTGGAGCAGCAGAGGAATGTCTCTGTCTCTTCCTGTAATGGCAAATTTGACATATCTGGTGCAAATGTGCTTACACTTTACTTGTGGTTGTGGTAGTCGTGGTGGTAGTGGTGTAATGTAATGTTAGTCTCCAAAATTTCTCAGCACCAAACAAGAGCCATGTCTCTGAGACAGCTTATTCACCAGCACTATATCAACTCAAGTCCTCAATAGCCAGGTTGTTTTGGTGAGTTTTGGTCCCAGATCAGAATCTATCGGTTAAACTGAGGAGACAGGATGGTGCTATGTTGAAAATGTTCCTGATGGTCGTGTGATGGTGCACTAGCAGAACCAGGATAGGATGTCTTGAAAGTTCATTTTTCAGTCCTGAGTGGAAAGATGCAGGAGTGAGAACAATTGGGATAGTACTGGGATTGACAGTCGAGCAAGTGGATGAGCAGACTTAGGGAGATCTATTGGGTGTTTGTTCCAAAGAGCTGGCACAGCATAGATTAAAGAGCGGTTACAGACTTTGAGAGAGAATGAGACTGGAGGTTGAGACAGAGAAATTTATGGTGGTGGGCATGGTGGGTGATGTGGTGGTAGTGGTTGCAACAATGATGTAATTGGATATTGCTTCTTTGAATTGTAGTTCAAAGGTACTGTATTCAGATATGTTTACAGATTTTGCATTTTCTACGCAGGTGTTTAAGCTTGCTGTCTCCACTTGCGAGCGACACACAACATGTGAAGATTGTCGACTGGTCAAGGATCCGTTCTGTGGATGGTGTTCTCTCGAGAAGAAGTCAGTCTGCTTTCCTCTCATTTCATCTGCTGTTATTATTATTATTATTATTATTATTATTATTATTATTATTATTATTATTATTATTATTATTATTATTATTATTATTATTCCTAAATTCCGAAATATGTTGTATGAGCAGTTCATTTGAAAGTCATGTTGAGTGCTGAAATTACGTTGATTTGCCTTATGAGGCACTATTATGTTAGGCGGTCTGCTGGAGTGGTATAAATGGCTGCAAGTAAATTGTTGGATTAGCAGTCGATATTTACATACAGCATCCGATTCTGTTGGTGTTATTTCAACAGGTGCAGTGCCAAATCAGCGTGTCTGCATTCTGGTGATGACAACCGTTGGCTGTCACACAGGTCATGGGAGTGCATTAGAATTCCATCTCAGTTTGTTAATCCAGTTCAAATTGGGGTCAAGAAGAGCACACAGGTCAGTCGCATTGCTACCAGTGCCATTTAACAGTCATCATATTTATTCACAATGCTTGACAAAGAATTCCCCATTTCCTGCCACAGCAGGACTTGCACTGTGCATACGAGCATTAGGAAGATGCGAGTATATAATTTAGTAGATAGTATGGAATAGATAATGCCATATGTGATGTGCATTGGAATTCCATCTGTGTTCAATGGTCTAGTCCAGTTGGGAGTGCAGAAGAACAATCAGGTCAACTATACTAGTGCCGTGCTTCAGAGGGACGTCTGATCAGCTGATCTAATCTCATGTAATGACTTCACTGGTGCTGGTATCATAATGCACAAGGCAACGGTCAGTGGTCGCACTTCAACTTAAATCACTTGTAATCAAAACTCATAATCCATAGGAGAAGCCACTCCAGGTTGAATTCCGATGCATCAGAGAATCCAGAAGTGAACACAACACGTTGGAAGAGATGAGTCTTAATTAAGTTTAGACCGAAATGATATCAAGGAACTGAATGATCCGACTGAATTGGACAATGAATCCCAAGTCTAATGTAATCACAGATTTATATGATGCCTCTTCAAGAGAAACTATTCAGAGATGCTAAGAAGGTCTTTGGACCAGCAATCGAGAATACTTGGGAACCCATCACTGTTCTGGTAGGAGTGACAAGATGAGTCCATTAATCGATTGTTGGTATGAGGGGGAGAATGGAACAGAGAGATAGGTTGGCTGATTTAAATATATATTTTGTGAATTATAAAACAGATCTTAAGCTGGGGTCCTTTCCTCAAAGGGCATCCATTGTAATGAGTGTTAATAAATGCTGACTTAGGACAATCATCATTAGGTTATTGTCAATTAAATAGGTCCCAATAAGATTATTATGAAGCCACTTGTTGTTTATTACCACTTGCCAATAGGACCTTAAGTCTACTAAAAAAAGCTGATCAAGTTGCAGAAAGTATTTTGTCTTTCCCTTTCATTCATTATACATATCACAGAATCGTTGACTGATGAGAGATATTTACACTGCTTGATAAAACACGTTTTATCCTAAATCAAATGTCAGCAGCATCCTTGATTATTATGTATACAGTTGTTTTGTTTAAATATATTCTCATCTTTCCCCAACTAAGCAATGCCTTCATGTAGAATTTATCTCTAGTTTATCTTCATTCTCTTTCTCTCTGCACCAAATGGCCGTACCTGCCAAAAGCCTGATTGCAATCAACTCACCAGTTTCCCACTGAAGATGCATCCATGTATTTTTGTGCATTTGCTAACCAGGTGGCAATTGGCATCAAAGCTCTTCCGATGCTGCGAGATGGTGATGAATATCTGTGCGTCTTTGGGTCCAATCTCAGCGTATCTGTAGGTCTGACGGCTCCAAATGAGATCAAATGCCAAACGCCGAAGCTAGACAGACTCTCCGGAGTACAGACTCATGCAGGTCCGAATTAGTCTGGCAGCTATTTGTTAGATAATGCATTTGCCAAACCTCTGTGTGTTGATGATTATGACTTGAAAGAGTATGACAGTCTTGTTGATGATGATGATGATGATGATGATGATGATGATGATGATGATGATGATGACGACGACGACGACGATGGTGGTGGTGATGACGACGACGACGATGATGATGATGATGATGTGGAAGATTTATTTTAAAACAGTATTAAAGTCGGTGATGGTGAAAAAAGGTAAAGGTAATATTACTGTTACTAAGATCTCCAGAGTTGTAGAATTTGGTCAAAGATTTATGCTTGGATATGACACACAGAGAAATAAATCAATGTTATACTGACATGTTTAATTTTCTTATGAGGCAATCTAGTTGCTGATCTGAAATGGCACTGTTGACTGATTGGACTCTGATTGATTGATTGATTGATTGATTGATTGATTGATTGATTGATTGATTGATTGATTGATTGATTGACAGATCATGCCAATGTTACTCTGTTCATCCGATCTACGCAGACAGGAATCAGTTTTCTTGAGACTGTTCTCACTTTCTACGACTGTGACCGACATAAGTCGTGAGTGAATTTCACAGTTTCTCACTTACCTCGTGTTCAAAGCTCCCCTGAGACAGTCTTTGTGTGGGGGGAGTAAGTCTGTATGTAACTACGTGAGATCCTTATTTCACAGTTTCTCACTTACCTCGTGTTCAAAGCTCCCCTGAGACAGTCTTTGTGTGGGGGGAGTAAGTCTGTATGTAACTACGTGAGACCCTTATTTCACAGTTTCTCACTTACCTCGTGTTCAAAGCTCCCCTGAGACAGTCTTTGTGTGGGGGGAGTAAGTCTGTATGTCTCCCCTTGTTTCTCCGCCAAGAGCTTCTTGCCCTCTCTCCTCTCCAGTTCCGTAGACGCCTGAAACTTTCCTTTTTGCCGGTGCCGGCATTGATGCGGGTTGAAAGCGCCGCTGATTTGAGTGGCGCTATATAAGTTTTCGGTTACAATTACAAAATTACAATTACAACTACGTGAGACCCTTATTTCACAGTTTCTCACTTACTGCGTGTTCAAAGCTCCCATGAGACAGACTTTGTGTGGGGGGAGTAAGTCTGTATGTAACTACGTGGGACCCTTGGCTGATTCATTTGTCGTTAGATACTGGTGCTAAATGAAAATTAAAACCATGATTGAATATAATATGAAATAATAATATTAAGAAATAATATGCATAGGGAATCTCAATGTAACATTTTCTTATGCTTTAGCAGATAAATTTGTGTCTGTTATATATCAAGGTAAGTGCACAATTATTACGTACCCTAAGTCAGATGTGTGCTATAGTCCAGTCTTTAGAATACTTAACTGTTGATCATAGGGTTGGGGTTAAAATCCCTGCCAAGGCAGAAAGAAAGATTTTGAGATTTCTGTTCCACTTGTGCCCTTAGCGAACTTGAATATAAAAAGCGTACATTCGCTATGCACCTCAGATGGCAAGGGAAAGGGGAAAGGATTAGTCTTTCATGAGACTAAAAAATGAAGTCGCTGACACTTAATACCCATGGCTGCCTCTCGGTACTCACGTAAAAGAACTGATCTACTTCTAATCAAATTTGGTTCTGGAGTTGATGCTGTAATGATCTGTTGCCTGAAGTGCTAAAAAGAAACGCAAAGGTAGTAATCTAATATCTGAGTTGTTTGGTAAGTATATATATATTATATATATATATACCCGGTATATAATATATATATATATGTCAGTGTCACATGATGATATTTTGAGTGCAGACTGCTGATGCATCATGTTCAAGCCATGACTAGAGTTAGATAGAAGAAGAATGCTTTTCTGTTTAGGTGTACATCGTGTTCACAGTCCTCCTGGGATTGCTACTGGTGTATTTCACGCAACGCCTGTCTACAGGTTGACGATATTCCTACATGTCCAGATATCGTCATCTCAGAGCATCATGTAAGTGAGACTGATGACACTGAAGTGTCACATCTAAGCATCGCCTCAGATGAAGTGTCAAATCTTGTCAGGATTCTGTAGAAGCTTTGACGGACATTGTGCCCTGCCTAATTTAAGCAACTGTACCACATGTTATTAAATCCATCTATGACTTATTGCTGTATTATATGAGTTTCCTGCCATAAAAGAGCTGTGGCTTTGGTTACTTATTGAAGCTGCAGAAGACAGCAGACCAAGTCACGTCTTGTTCATCTATCTGACATTTGCTGCAACTCTATTTCATAAACTTTGCTATTCTAAAGACTTCTATATCGCCATTAGTCAGGGTGAGAATTGTCGGGGGGGTTAGGGGGTTCAACCCCCCTAGTCTTTCTTATGAGCCCATAGTAAAGTCTACATTGCACACCCCAACTCCACATGAATCAAGGTCTAACCCCCCAGTCTTTTTTCTACAATTCTCATACTGCCATTAGTCTAATGTCAAAGACATCAGTTGATGGTTTCTTTGATTGAAACTGCAATCAAATATCATGATGCATTGGAGATGAAGATGAAGAAGACCTGTTGAAGAATGCTGTTGAGGTGTGGGATACATGAACAGTCGCAGCATCCAATGATCTATTTGTCTGATGGGTTAGCATGGAACAGAGAAACATGAACTCCATGGATTGTCAGTTGGTTAAGATATAGTATTTTGTGAACTGAAAGCAGATTTTTAAAATGGATTCAAATTTGAAAACGGCTAAAATTAATCCACGAAGTTCATAACAAGAAGAAGTGGCAGAGAGTTGAGCTCACTTGACTTGGATGGTTTCAATAGCATCAAATGGTGCAGGTCTTCGATGGAGATAAGCTCCAACTGTGAAAGTTGATCAAAGAACACCTTCTGTTGAATGACAGATTGAGTCAGTCTTTGACGAATGAACTCCTTGGTTGGTAGGTTATTGTTGCTGAGTAAACATTATAGGTTAGCTTGCTGCTGGTTAGCTGTCTGATTCTAGTTTGAAAGGGTAGGGGAAAGAGAAAACCTTCATTTCACAGCTGGGTGAAAAATTCTGTTGAAGCTCAAACACAACCCCAAAAATTGAACAATGGACAGTTTTTGGGTTCTAATCATACTTTGGTACCTGTAATTATTTACCAAACTCTGAATGGGTGGCAGGTGCAGTTGACTCAGATAGCCATAATCCATCTAAATAAGTATGTGGACATTTTTATAATGCCTTTTAAGTACATCTAAGGTACTAACTATTCTCTAATTGCTTAACTTCTATGTGCTTGCCAGTTTCAGCACCAAGCAGCCTCTTGGCTGGCAACTGGGTGCTTGTGTGTTTCTTTGTCTGGTTATCTGACTGCTTCAGTTAACTTTGGTTTTGTCTGATGTTCCAGTTGTGTCCACGCCTTCAGTATGTAGCCTCCGGTCAGATTCTGATTCCTTCATCCGTCCCACATCAGATCTCATTGGCTGCGCTGTTTCTGCCACAGACCTCAAAGGTAAACAGCAGTCGTGAATGACTTAATCTATGCTGGATAGTGGTAACAGGTGTTTAGGAGTTGAGGTCACTACAAAGTTATGCTAGGATTAACTGCAAATATTAGAATCTTACATTGGCCAGTCCTAGTAAACTTGCATTAATTGGTAGCACGACACTTAATACCATGACACTTCATACCGTGACACTTAATACCGGACTATTCGTACCGACGACACTTAGTCCCATAGACAGTAAATACCGACGACACTTAGTCCCATAGACAAGTAATACCGACGACACTTAATCACTTAGACAATTAATCCCAGGACAATGCCAACGGAACCATAGCTTGGCGTTGTAGGAAATCAGTGCAGTTTCACTGCAAAGCTCGTTTGATAACACGAGGTCCTCATATTATCAACATTGCTTACCTGGTTTGGCATTTGTCCCTCCAAGTGATGTGTTGGAAGCATTCAAACTTCTTGCCGAGAGTATGGTACAACACGAACAAATTAATGAACTGCTTAGCTTCTTTGAACAAGCAGAAGTCTTTACTACTATAAGCTGCGACCGGTGTCGTTCATCCTCCCAAAAATGTATTCAATGCTGCAAAAGCGAGTGGAATGAGCGGTTGCGGCACACGGTAAAACCGAAATCCTTTTTCACCTTCGGGCTATGTCTCACCTTTCTCACTCGTGACGTTCACAAGGAACTCGATATGGAACATGGAATATTGCTGTGTTATTGCTTTTACTGATTTTTTACTTAACTGTTTCTTATCTAGTTCTGATACAGTTTAGTTCGTACCTTGGATTAAATTTCATAGGGATTAACTGTCATAGGGACTAAGTGTCATAGGGACTAAGTGTCATAGGGACTAAGTGTCATAGGGACTAAGTGTCATAGGTATTATGTGACCGGTATTAACTGTCGTGGTATTAAGTGTCACGGTATTAAATGTCACCAAACCCATTAATTGTACTAAAACTGAATCAGTAGTCCACACGAGACATTCACCTGGCCATCAGAGATTGAACAGTTAGGATATATCAAGCTGCTTGATTTCAGACAGTGGAATAATCTCTGCTCTTATTTCATCCTGAACCAGATTAACAAGAGATTCTCTTCATAAAGACAACTAGGTCTAGGTTTGGTCACAGCTGGATTTTGAGGTTTAAGCTTTCATGATTTCTGTATTATCAGTTGTGTTGGATTCATACTTTGCTTGATTATAATTTCGATCGTGCACCCATTTAATAAGCAAGTGGGTCACAGCTGCATGAAGATGTTGAGAAAATTGACGTATGGATGATTAGGTCTATATATATTACCTTTGCTCTGAACTGAGCCTTTGTTGTTTTTCTGTTTCTCATTATGTACCTTTGCCTGTTGTTGTGTCATCACTCTAACCATTTCTATTAGCTACACTATAGCTGCTGTTGCTGTTGCTGTTGCTGCTGCTGCTGCTGCTGCTGGTGATTAAGATGGTCATAGTTATGATGATGATGTTTACTGGTTAACTGTTAAAGGCTGCTGATGCTGGCTATGAGTGTCTGATCCATCTAACGTCTCCTCCAATTCGAATTCCTGCCAAACGACTCTCAGCCTCTGCACTCGTTTGCAGCACCTACCAGGTAGACTCTAATCTGATCGTATTAGATTTCATAGCACCACCTTAAAGATGCTAGAGGCATCTGATCTTATCTAATGACTTCTATAGCGCCATTGTCATGATCCACAGAGGACCTTAGTCCTTGGTCCTCACACATCTCAGCATCTCAATCAGAATTGGTAATTGATGTTAGGACTGTAGGCTGAAGTCCTTCCTGGATGAGCAAGTGATGATGTGGCAGTGGGCTCAGGTTGTATGGCTTGGACACCAGTTCCATTAGGTCTAACACTGGGCTCAGTAATCAGGCCTTGACTGTACATAACATATACACCCACCATGACTAAGATCATCACTGCTCTGGAAGGGTGGCTGTATCAGAATGCCGATGACACTCAGCTGTACCGAGCTTGCTACCTATCCGACATACTGGCATGTACGTCATCTACACAGAGGAAGTAGTCTCATGGCTGTACTTCTTCCAATCTCATGTTCTCTGCATTCTATCTGTGCTTCTTCCTATGTTGTCCAAGCTGCTCTGGTTTAACCAAAGCAGGTGCAATATGTTTTGGCCAGGAAGATGTTAGGTTTGCTCAAAGGTCAGCAAAGAACCAATATGGTCACGATTTCCTAGATGGAATCAGTAACTCTTTGTCTATGATCTAGGTTCACTCTTGGACAGAGAAATATCCATGGCTGGCCACATAAATTCTCCCTACGACTCTACGAGTGCTATTACCAGTTGCATCAGCTATGAGTCAATTGGTGCAATTTGTCATTTAGTGCCTTCTTCCAGCGTATACAGTTCATGCCCAGTCAGAGTGAGATGAAGAGCCTGAGATGAGATGAAGAGCCTGAGATGAGATGAAGAGCCTGAGATGAGATGAAGAGCCTGAGATGAGATGAAGAGCCTGAGATGAGATGAAGAGCCTGAGATGAGATGAAGAGCCTGAGATGAGATGAAGAGCCTGAGATGAGATGAAGAGCCTGAGATGAGATGAAGAGCCTGAGATGAGATGAAGAGCCTGAGATGAGATGAAGAGCCTGAGATGAGATGAAGAGCCTGAGATGAGATGAAGAGCCTGAGATGAGATGAAGAGCCTGAGATGAGATGAAGTCTGTCATTGAATCAAATTTGTGGACAGAGATGGATAACATGTGCCATAGTTTGCACTGCACCACAGCTGCACAAAGGATCAGTGCATTGTCCCCATTTGACAAGATTGTATGCACAGCAACCGTGGCCAATCGGAAATGGGCTTAGTGCAGAACAAAGTTGTGGAGGCAAGTTTGAGATGTAATTAAGAGTGTGGGTCACACAGGTGCATGAAGATGTAGAGACAGACAGCTCAGTAATGAGGGAGTGGTAAGTGACATTGGCTGTTTTCAGCTCATCCCTCCATGGCAAAATAGCTGTCCCCAGACGACATGTGTAACCAAATTGGGTGCTGTAAGGAAAAATGTGCTGGCGGGTGGAAGGTGATATGGTTGGGCCAGGGAGATGGTTGAATGGTAACATGCTGGCACGAAGATCAGAAGGACGCGAGTTCGATACCCGCTAGCCCCACAAGGTTAACTCAGCTTTCATTCCCTAGGTGGCAATTGTAAAATGAGCAGTAGGACAGATGGACGCCTTGCATGGCTGCCGAACAGCTAAATTCGACTCCTGTTAAACTTATTATCGTCTGTTACTACTACGTCATGTAATCTTACTGCGTACTTGTCAGTCTGAATTAATAAACGAATATATTATTATATTATTATTATATTGTCATAGAGCAATTAATCTTTGTTCACACAGACCTCTTTCAACAGCCATGCAGCTCCCTCCTTTCTACCTAGATGAAGTGGTAACATGCTGCTTAAGACCTTCAGCCATGGCAGTTGGTTGAGACAATGCGCATGGATGCATGGAGAGGGTCATCAATAAGCCATACATTTGCTGAGCGACACCATACCGTGGCGTAGTACTCTACTGCTCAATAGCAAAGAGCAAGGGATTATGTTCTGTGAGAAGAGAATTAAGTTCAGCATTCTTCTCCCGGGGCAGGCCCACTAGGTTATCACCTTACTGGCATACAGTATGCAGAGGCGCGTTTACAGAAAACGGGGCCCTAGGCGCAAACATTTTTGGGGGCCCTTCTGAACTTTTAGACTGAAAGTCTGAGACTCTGGTGGTGTTAAACCTACATGTGCAAAAAACAACGAAATTGAACTTGAAGCCGTTTTTGCGAATGTTATTGACTTGTAATTACAATTAGTTATAGAAACTATTTTCAAGGAATGTGAAGTTATTTGATTTAATGATTTTAGTAAACAACGCAATAATATTTATAATTCTACAGTGTAGGCTACAGTACTCGTTTGTGTGCAAAAACATGCGAATGCAGAATTCAATGCTATATTCTATAATGTAAAAAATGCTTGAAAATTTTTTTGAAATTTAATCGCAGAATTGGTGTTACTTTTTTAACAACTAGTCTGTCTAGTCATAAAGTAACAGAAACAGAAGAGAAAGTTTAAATTGCAAAAACATGCGAATGCAGAATTCAAAAAAATTCTATTCACCGCTTTCTGCAGGGCTTTCTTTCTGCATTTGAGCCTAGCAAAATTATCAATTTGTTGGTCAAAGTTTCAGCAGATTTGATGCAGAAGAAAGCTAAATTACCTAGCCAATCTTGATCAGTGGAACTTCTGATATAGTTTTTCACTCTTTTAAGTACAGAAAACGACCGTTCTCCAGAAGTATTACTTATTGGTATCGTAAGGTAAATACGCAAAATTGTTCCCACATTTGGAAATGTGGTTTGTAGACCACGTAACACAAGCTGACACATATCGATGGGATTTGTGATGTTTTCATTTTAACAATAATAATGAAAGTTTCAATTACTTTTAAAAACTAAAAATTACGGAATTATCAGACTGAAACATTCAGCACGTAAACTGCAGCTGCAGACGGCCGTTGCTGCTTGTTGCTAACAAGTTTGATGTTATTTTTCGTAAAGTCAAAATGAATTATTAGCCCCAATGAACAAAACAATATAAATTACAATAATATATTTTAATATGAATGCTAAACTGTAAAAAATAGAAAATAGGTTATATTTTAAAAAAGTCAAAATTCACATGTTATTTTCATCCTTCTTTTGGGGGCCCCCTAGATTTGGGGGCCCTAGGCGCGCGCCTAGTGCGCCTACAGGTAAACACGCCTCTGACAGTATGGAACTGAATGTTCCAATCATGAGTCAACCAGGTCAGTGGTTGTTGCGTTCTGCTACTCGTGGAGATATGGAGGTGCCACACTTCTGTACAACTCGAGCCT